>JAWWEW010000112.1:26286407-26298964 GCA_035583185.1 Anabacerthia variegaticeps | reverse complement strand
TTATTGTTTTGTTTTTGTTGGGGTTTTTTTTTTGGGGGGGGGGCATTTGTTTGCTTTTTTTAAGGAAAGCATACACTCCAAAAGAAATGTGTGAGAATCAACTGCCTTCATCTAAATCTCAAAAGAGTATGTCAATTATTTCTTGTTACCTGAATTTAAATTAACTAATAGAGGTATACTTGCCCTGATGCTGCTGTTGTAAAGTCAAATAGGTAATCGATCCAAAGGAATCAAATGTAGGACTGTTGATTCTTAACAAATCCAAATAGGACAAGTTACAAGAGAGGTTTTTTTCCAGGTAGTCTTGATGTTAGTTAAAGGGTTAAAATTAGGTTAGTTTCAGTTCTTTGAGGAAAAAATAAATATTAAAAAAACCATTCTGGGAATTTTTTGTTTTTATCATAACTGTCAAAATAATTTGATAAAGATATCTATCATAATTATAAGGATGTGGCATTTTTCTGAAGTATTATTCACTAAAAAGAATTTATCGTCTCTAGTATTACTATAACTGAAGGAGTTCCTTGTGAGATTTTCAATATCCATGGTTTTAACACTCTGAGTCTGAGGAGTCATGTAGCCTTCACCCATCCCTAGGGGAAGCGAAAAGGATTCACTGCACCTAGAGGTCTAGTTGTGATGCTTAAAAAACAACATAGAGAAAATACTAATGTTTCTGCTTTTGAATAAATCTACTACTTTTGTAGATATCACAGTCCCCACGCCTTTATTCTTCAGAAAATAAATAATTAAAAGTATATATTTATTCACATCATGTAGTACATCATTGCTTCAGTTTTGTTTTCCTCCATTTATTTGTTTCAAGCTGTTTGTTTATACTGACATTAACATATCTTTGTATTCCTTTCAAAGTAACAAGATTTCTGTTTTGTGCCTTTATGCTCCAGTTTGTATTTGATTTTCTTACACCAGGTTTAGCCTGGAGAGGAATGCTGCCACTTTATTTATTAGGATAAACACGTATTTATAAATTAAAGGAGCAGTTCCTTTATGTACTTCTTCCTCCAACATATGGAAGTAGCTTGCACTTGCTCCCAAATAAACAAAGTTGCAATCTGCAGTAAGGAGTCACGAGAGAGACAGGAAGGAATGGTGGATTAGCAAGTACGTTAAAAACTGTAATAAGGTCTTATAATTAGCAAATATTTATTATCACAGAAACAGCTATTATCTAGTATAATCAAAGTAATGTAATCTATAATTCTGATATATTTTTTCATAGCTTGTGTCAATGTATTTGTAACTTTACAAAATACTTCTTTTGGACTGAAGCTTTTCTAGTTTTGCTAATCTTTTTTTTTAATATAAAAGTTTGAGTAATATAATTCCAAACATTTCTAAATTATGTGTGGATTAATAACATAACCTTTTTCAGACATTTCAGTGGCGTATTTTGTGCCTGAATATTTCAATAATGTCAGGGGAGAGAAACATCACATCTAGTTTGTTTTGTGGTGGTTTATCTTTTTGCCTTGGTGTGATCTAAGAAATGCCGCACCTGAAAAAAATTAATGTAATTGTTTCAAAGTTTTGAGCTAAAAATGAGAGATTTTCCTCAAGAAAACCCTGTCAAGGTTTCTTTTTCTTCTCTCTCTAAAAGGATAGAAATGGACAGTTTCAAATGCACTAAGATATCTAAATACTAAAATTCTGGTGTCCAAGGACACCATGATCAAGGATGCCATGATCATGAGGAAAAGCTTTCACTGTACTTAGCACCTTGTAAAGGTACAGCAGTGTGCTGAGATACAACTAGTTCAAATACGTATTTTTAATTATCGACATTTTGTATTTTTGGAAAGAATTCAGATGTCTTCTGCTGATTCAGAAATTTATCTGATGATTGGATCCACATGGATATCTATCAGAAAAACAGACAAGCAGAAATGAGAGAGAGTTCAAATATTTCATGTCAGGCTTTGAATAAAAACCTCTGAATCTTACCTCATCCATCAGGTCATTAATGGAACATTTCAGGTCTCACTGAAACCTAATACTCCTTACTTTGGGAATACAAGTCTACTGATGAGAGACAGCATTCACAAAGGTGTTTGAAGTTGGCAGGCTGTGACTTGTTGCCACTCGCCTCTTTCCATAAGGACAGTGCATCGCCAGGTGGAAAATAAAATGTGGATGGCTTTCTTCTCTTTCTTTATTATTAGTGGATTACATGAAGGGGATGATGACGTATTTATTACAAGCTGTCTGAAATACCCTTTATTGGGACTTTTTTCCTAGCTTAGCAGGTGAGCGCTTATTTACCTCAGGAGACAACCTGTATTCCTATCACAGTTGTTCAGATGCCACAAGGCTATGTAGAGAAATGTACGTTCAGGTTAAAAATGCATCTGTAGCTTCAGAGAAATGCTTCAGACTACAGAAGGACATGTGCATATAATGTTGTCTGAACTGGTTCTCCATTTGACACAAGCGAGTTTAGGGAGCTTCAGCTGAAGACAGGGGAGACTAAGCAGCAGCCAGTTATTGTGCTGGAAGGGTGCAATTACTGCAGTGGAAAGGCACAAATGCTCTGTCCCCAATAGGTGGGAAATACAGGATTGATTTACACTGCATGATTGTGGTATACATGTTCCTGGGAATTGTCCGGAGCAGGCACGTTCTCTAGATTTGTTCTTCAAACAGCTGTTCAACATATCTGCCCATATCCTGCTTTACAAGACAGTGTTCCAAAGCTCTCTTAGGAGGGCAAACCAAAATTTATTTGGTTCTATGGAAGGAACTTCCAAGCTCCACATGAAACTCACTCACTTCTTCCTTAAATGGGCCAAGCACTAGGACCTGCATCTTTGTGTTTCTCTTTCAATATTCCAGTTCAATTTTTTTCACAAAGACACCTTGTGGAAAAACATTTCTCAAACTCAGCAGAAGAGATCCATCTAGATACACCAAGGGGGAGTAGTGGGAGTACTCTCTGATATCATGGGTATGACTGGGATACTTTTGTGACAGTGGGTTATTGTGCATCAACAGCATTTATTTCTGTTGTTACAGAAGCAACATTGCTGAAGTATGGGTTGTTGCTTGGTGTCGTTTTGTTTGACAACAAGTTGAGAACACAAATATCTGCATTTTGGGGGGAGCCAATGTTGAATTGCTGCAAACATTAAAATACAAAGAGACAAAACAAACAATTTAATACACTTTTGTTTCCCATAGTGAATCTTGTTATCTGCTTTCTTGTCACACTACTGTCACATCTAATAACATAGGCGTCAACTTCTACTCTGAATTATCTTCAGAGTTTGTCTTGTGGATCTTTTCAGCAGTGAAATCTTCAATCACAGCCTGTCCAAGATATAATGGAGCATCAGCCTGCTTTTTCAGTTATGACAGATGTATTCCGGCACTGCTCCTGTTCATTCAGAATCTTGTAAGGATTTGTGTAGGTTTTTGCCTAAAACAACATGCTGGTTGCTCTTATTTATCCCTCTTTACATAAACTCATGCTGTTGGTTTTCACTTTCAGGTTCCCACGCAGCCCATCCGCACACTGCCTACAATGGGTCCTACCTAACAAGATGTCAACACCCTTCTCACATCACTGACTCTTAGAAGCAGGAAAAACTCCTTTCTTCTGCTTTAATTCAATTACAGAAGAGTCTTTCCTATGCTGTCCTTATGTCTAGTAGCTCCCTGAAAGCACCTGCCCATCTGTCCATTTGGCTTCAGGCTCAAAGCTGTTCTTTACTGTGACACCTACAAACACGCACAGTATCAGTCTGCTTTTTTCCTGTTGATAGCGTGGTAGGATTGTACTCACTCACAGCAGCTTCCAGATGTTATGGTACTATAGAAACATCAATAAGGACTGAGTGAGCAAAGAGTATTTCATAGGAATAGAATTCTTTCTTCTGAAAGGTCCGTATGCAAAACCAGCTTTGTCTAAATAACATCAGATTAGGAAAGAAAAAATAAGGGACCTTCAGACTCTTATGTAGGTGCCCTCTATACTTCTCACTTGTGAACTTGTTAAATCCCTAGCGAAAAAAAGAAGGTTTAAAGGAAAAGCAGAAGGCTTTCTAGTTTTACCAGGAGTACTATGCAAAACCCCCACACTTTATGGGCCATAACTCTTCTCCTTCACTGAATGGCAGAGATCACTATAAACCTACTTTCAAAGTATTTAACCAGTGTCTTTTCCTATAGCAGCATGGCAATCAAGCTATTTAATGTCACCTTCCCTCTCAAAGATTGATAACACATTTATTAAGATACATCACTTCTGATCTGATCTTCCATCAATTCATCTCACTTTTAATACCTATAACTGCCATTTGAAAGAGACCATTTTTAAAGAGTGTTTCAAATTAATATTATCTAAAAAATGCATCCAAACCCCCACGATCACTGAGTGCCTTTATTATGTGCCTGCGTAATTTCTAACCATAAGACTAACAAAGAATTGCATTGCAGTATATTTGATGAAATGACTGTAGTTTTCTTCAGTAATGAAAGGCGAAGTGGCCAGCTGAAATGAGAACTAAGCAGCTAATGGAAGAGAACTCCATTTAGGAATGTGAGGAAGTGTAATATGCTACGTGTATCCTAAATTAAGTCTTGTGGCATTGCAGAGCTATGACTGGAAAGTCAACATGTGTATATGGGTGGGAGTCAGCAAATAGCTGTGATAGAAGCTCAAAATTTCTCTTTAATCTTGTAATGTGTTCACTGGTATTTTATTTACAGAAGCAATTACTTCTGCCTATATATAGTTAGCTACTGTAAAAGTTATTTTACAGAAATAGCAACTGAGTTTTATGGGTCAACATTCTCCATTCACTGGAATTTTTGGAAATTATTGTCAGAGAATGAATGACCTGCGATGCTGCAGGATAACTGAGACAAATACAAGCAATCATTTTCTAGGCCTGCTAGTACTATTAAAGCCAAGGTTGCCATATCACAGTTTCTTGAACCTAACAGCATTGGTTTAAGTTTAGCAAAGCCGAGACATTATATATGTTTATGTTACTTCCAAAATTTTGGCGTGGTTACAAAATACTGTGTACACTTTGAACTGAGCAGATATTGAGACTGAGTCTTCAAGGCTGATGGTAGTTGTTTAAAAGAATGATTCCTAGGATTGCTAAGAGAGCCATTTCCCAAGTATTTTTAACAAAACTGCAGGCTGCCATGCTAGTGAAAATCCTGACACATTACAACCACAAACCAAAATCAAGTTCTACCTTCTCCTGGGGAAGGCAGAAGGGCAGGATCTAATGGGAAAACATGTCTCTCTGCAGCCAAGAGCTGCACCTTTCTCTCATCTAGGATCAGGTTAATTCATCTCCAGCTGCAGCTGTGCTGAAGGCAGTGGAATTTCAGTCAGGTGATAAAGGTCTTACTTGACCCTTATTTTCATCTTTACAATTTTGTGGGTTTGGCCACACACATAAAAGCCCTCTTCTGGATTTTGAAGCACCAGCTTGCTTTCAAAGATGGGAAAAGAGAGGAAATGATGACTGAGAAAGAAAGAAGGTATCCAAATGATAATCTGTATCAGGATATCTAGTACTATGACTACATTTTGACTACATATAAATTTTTTAGTTTCAAAATTATCCACAGATTGCTCAGTTAGAAGTGTATAAACCCTCATGCCAATAACCAACCCACAGCGAACATGGCCAACATCAGATACTGTTACTGCTCGTGCACTGTCTGGAACTGGTCAAAATTTTTCTGGAAGGAATTTTCCTGTAAAATCTGACATTGTTATCTATTCCCTTTATGTGCTAATGCCTGAGCATATCATAGTCATTGTTCATCCTCACACGTCGTTTTAGGAAATGTTATTAGTAGCCCATTTTAACAATGAGGAACCAAGGCACAGAAAGAGATGCTCATCAAAGGTCATACAGGACATCTGTAGCAGAGGAGGAAATTGAGTCTGAGATTCAGATTAATGTTCACTAGAACGAAGCCCTTTTCATAGCTTGCTGAAAGCATCTGATCAATTTGTAAGCACTTAAGTTGCCATTCGAACAGACAGGAATAATGGACAGATTTTGAGGCTGCTCCCCTTGCCAGCATCATCTCCTCTAAGTGATGGATTCTGTCCCTCTGTAACAAGACACTTGGCATTGTGAGTATTGAAGGTCCTGACCTCGGTGCTTCTGCACAGTCAGCTGAGGAAACTGGAGCCTGATCTGCCTTTAAGGCATCCTAATCCCACATATAGAAGACCGATAGGCATATATGTATATGGGATAAAATAAAGAGGATGCATGGTTTATGTGGATAATACTACATGAATAATGGGTTTTGATAGTTCAATGGACTAAGTTTGAGTGAAGTACTTTAGTTCTGATTCTCCAGAATGTGACTTTTCCAGGAAAACTCTTGCAGCCTAGAAATAGGTTTACTATCATCCTGAGCATACTTATTCACGGAAATCAGACTTCTACAGACGCAGAATTGCCCTTTATCAATCCCTAAGCCACCTTTGCTTCTGATTCTGAAGAGACCTTCTCTTTGAAATAATGCATGAAGTAAACCAGGAACAATAGTCTACACTTCAGTCTAAACATCCTTTGGTCTCCCTTAACTTCCTTCCAAGACTTAATTCTTTTTCCATTCCCTTATGTAGATAGATGGGACATATGAGCATGTAACAGAGCTTCAGGAATAATTCTGCAAAATAGTTGCTGGATCAGCTGGGAGAAGAGCTACACTATCTTCCTTTCTGCAGCTGTACAGTTAACAGATCATGTATAGAATACCAATGGATTTTGAAGATGCTGCTCTGTGTTTGCACAAGGCATGTAATTTGTCTGTGCTTTTGTCCTTCACGACAGGGAAACAATAAGGCTGTGAGAATAAATACTAGTGCTTTCTGGAGCAATTCAGAAGCTCTTCAAACACATTTTGACAATAGGTACTTCATCCTACACATGCACAGGGACTCTGCATCATATGGACCTTGCATCATCCACACAAAAAGCAGAGCTGCTGTAAACACAAACAGAGCAACTGCACAGCAATGGTCAGTAGATCTGGAAGGTGTTGGACTGAGAAAGTTGGTTGCAGGATCCTCTTCCAAGTGGAACTTACGTCATGAGCATGGAGTCCCCTCATTCTGAGAAGGCATAAATACTGTACAGGGCATTCATAGTCTGCTTAGGTGACATTAGCTTTCTGGATAGGCAGGGCATAGGCTAAAGGTAGGGTCTAGGTGTCTAACCAAAGAAATGAGCTTTCAGTAGTGGAGAAAGTAACAGTGACATGGAGTTTTCATTTACAAGTGCTTACTACCACACAAAATAAAATTTATTGGTGCTTTGCCTGGCTGACAAGTAGAAAATATAAATGCAGTGCAAATTATTTCGTGGCAGACCTCTGCTTCTGCTGATTGACAGTCTCAGATCAAATAGTTACTTAATACAGATCACCCATATCACTGCTGGGCACACGAGTGTTTAGGAGTCAGAGGCACAGATGACAGTGTATTTTTGTACACACAGAGGCAGTGAGATGGTCTCTTTCTCACAGACTTTTCAATTTAAACATAAGATAGGAAGAAAGAGAAGACAAAACCAAATGGATACTAAAAAAGCACTTTGAGAGTATATTGTCAAGATAGTAGACTCATCAGTGGCCACGTTCTGCTAGGCCTGGTAGACAAAAAGAAATTGAAGGCACTTTGAAATAAGCTTTTTTCTTTTTTTTTTTTTCCCCTCAGATAATCTTCCATCTGTATAGTTTGCAAAAACCTTTTGCTAATTAATTGGGAAATTACTGCTTTTTCTTCTGCAAGGCCATGCAGACAGGTGCAGAGAGATACAAGGAAAGTCTGCTCATGCTCAGAGCTGCCCAGACATACTCTAGCTTCTGTCTAGAAGATGTAGGCTCACACTAATGTGGCACCATGCCCAAGCTAACATACACTGCCTCTCAGCAGTGCTCATTAGCTTAGGTTCATGCAGTTATCTTATTTCTGGACTGGGGCCTTCCGGTGTCTGACAAGCTAAGTGCACTGGCAGAGTTCTCCTGCCTCTCTGGCCTCCTCTACGTATGCATACCTTTATGTCATTACACGTTGTCACTTTTTGTTGAGAAATGGACTGTTAAAAATCACTGACTCTCTCAGTTGTACTCCTAAGGAAACTTTTGCCAGTTTGCCAAGATGATAAAAAACATACGAGCATCTCATGGTTCAGCTCACACCATCACCAAAGCAGCAGTAATGGCTGCACAAGAAGCTGCCAGAGTGCTGAGGTAGGAAACAGGAGTATGGATTACATTCTTTACGAAGCCTGAGTACAGACCATACGACCCTCAGCACGTTCCTGCAACGTGGCCAATAACCAGGTTGCACTCTCATACCATAAGTAATCCAGCATCTGCCCCCAATAGCAAATTTTTGGGAACAGTGTGGAGGACTGGATTTCCTGCAGTTCTCAAAGAGGAGAGAGGAAGACTCAGCAGATTGCCCCACTGGTTCATCTCTCTTCCTGACATTTCAGGTGGCATCAGTTTTCAAAATCCCAGAAAATGAGAAAGAAGCGCAGATACGCTGAGTTTCTTCCCATTGACCACCGTTAGGACCCATAATCCATCACCCTACACTAAAACGACAAATTTGACTGGTTTTATGTTGAGCTATGGGTACTGTGAAAAAGACATAGGATTCAGTCCTCACTAGCAATGTAGGATATGAGACAACTGCATTCAATTTACCCTTTACCTGTCTATCAGATACAGAAAATTGCACTTAGTAATATGAGAATGTTGCTGAGAATGCAACATGAAGGACTCGGTGGGGAAAGGGACAATCCAGGTTACTCATCAGATTTTAACTCTGCCTCCTTGTGGTTATTTCACTCTGCTTGTCTCACAGTTTTCCATGGGATGTCTCCATTCATCAGTAAATATTTGCACAAAGGGCAGCATAAAGATTACACAAGGAGCTCTAAGTGTGGCTTTTTTCTTGGTTTTGCAGCGTAAATAATACTCTTTAAACACAGCTTTAAAAAAACATATCAGGCACATATATTTTTACAATAACATTTGTACTAATATATATATAGATGAGAGATTTTACTGTGGTTATACCTCGAGTGTCTTTTGCAAGCAAGTATACGCTTCTTTGCTCCAGGCTGCAGACTGCTAGGAAGCTGAGACAGCATGAAGCTGCAGCTCATGCACACGGCTAGCAGGGCCTGTTAGTTGAGGTTTAAAGCTGCACTAGCTATGGCTACACAGCTTTTGTCCAGTACAGAGCATTACATGGATCTTTTTCTTCTAGAAGAGCACATACACAAAGTCTGTGATGAAGAATTTTTGAGCCTGAGCTTGAGACAGCATTCTATTCAGGGTAATACTGGAGTAGGCTGACACTTAAGTCCTTCTGAAACCAGAGGCGTAATCTGTGTTTAAACTTAGTCCTGTGCTTTAATCTGCTTTTTTACTATTTTGCTGTCCTGAACAGAGATAAACATAAGCATGTGCTTTCCTGAGTGGAGCTTTGAAAACATTAACATGCAGCAGTTCACACAGTGATTTATTGGTGTCAAGTCTAGCCCTTAGCAAAGAACAATAACATAAAGAACAAGCATTACATCTAGGAAGTGAGAAGCTATTTTGCTTGGTAACTATATGGCATTGCATTAGAAAGTAAATCCTACACATGCAAGAGAGGAAAAGCCCTTGTATGATTCAACTAATTTTACTGAAAACTCTCCAAATTAGGAAGTTTCAAATTTTATATACTTAAATTTACATCTGGTTCCTTCTTTTGTGCTGAACGCTGAAATAATTAGGTAAATGCCTTTTTAAAGGGTTAGAGAAATGCCAGTCTTAATCTTTTGCAGCAGGGGTCACTATAAACAAATCTACAAAAAATTGCCATAGAATACATATACCAGGACAGAAAAATTACTGATTGTAGATAAAGAACAGTGTCAATGTAGGCGAGCATGGGAAAGAAAACCAAACATTTATATATAGGTAATTTCTTTTAAATCAGTTGTACAGGCTTAGCCCATCCTTACAAGAACAGTGACCTAATTTCAAACTATTAATAGAAGAGAAATAAAGTTGACTGCATGATATGTACTTAGACATAGGAATTTTAATGCAGTGCATCAAAGGAATCAGATGACACCGGCAGTATTTTTATATTCTGTACAAAGTTGCACTCTAAGTATTACAAAATATAATCAGACCAAGTATTTAAACATTATTTTTAAGGTATTTATAGTCACAATCTTTTGTCCTTAGCTACACAGTGCACCAAGTTTCTATATTTATTTAAAGGTTGTTTTGTCACAAGAGTAGAATATGACCTGAAATACAAAAAAATCAGGCCCTTATCTATTGTAAAGGACAGTGTTTCATTTGGAAAACTGTCTGATATTCTAGCATGATTCCATGTTTCCTAGTATTACACTGAACTCCCCTTTGCTCAGCTCTTACTAGGACAAAACTCCACATGAATCATCTCTGAGCCTGCAAACATTTACACACTTGATTACCATTAAATATGTGAAGACTCCTATTGAGGTCTGTGAGTCAGATCCTCAACTTGTGTAAATCACAGGCCCTATTTAAATCAACTGTGACAGTTTATATCAGCTGAAGTTTTGGCATCAGAGATACAACGCCATGCATAAAGACAAGTATGTGCATAAGTCTCTTTCTGGGCCTCTGAAAACTAAAGAGGTCAGGTAAACTTCATGGAAAGAGAGAGACTGCAATGAACATTATTGTGTTTAAAGTAATTCCAGACTGTTAAACACACATTTGTTATAAAGTCAACTTGAAAAATTATGAATTATTTAAGTTTATTGCACCTTAGTTACATTTAAGATGTTGCCGTTCCAAGGCTGGAGGACAGCTGGCTCGTAGTTATGACCACAAGTTACAAATATTTATGATACAAAGCAGAAGACCTTTTAGGGTAATGGAAGCTCAAAAGACGTTTTTAATGTAACAGCCTGCTTGTTCCACTCTTCTAGTGATGGCTCCAGAAACCAGCACCCGCTAAACCTTATACATGAGATACAAATTTCATAGGATCCTTACTGAATCTTAAGATAGTAGATATGGATGAAAAAGAAATAGGTTCAGAGATTGCAGCGAAACATAACCTTGGATGAAACTTTAAGCCAGGCGACTATGAGGGAAGACAACACAAGTTCTAGAGTGCATGGGTAGAGGAACATGAGCATCCATATTGGGATCCATGTGCTCTTCCCTACTTTGGGGGCTGAAAGGGCGTGCATTTATTTCTGTGTTTTCTGCCGTTCCCTTTGTTACAGGATCCTCAGTGTCACACAACAATGATTTCTGTTTCCCAATTCCTCTTGTAGAAAAACCCTGCTTTTTTTTTGGGTCGCAAAAGCAATGCAAACATTTCTATCACCTTTCGGAGTCCAAGAAGCGAGCCCAGACATTTTTGCATCGCCGCCCTTTGTCCTCGGTTCACACGAAAGGCGGCTGATCCGTGGGGATGACCGCGCACCGCGGACACCTGGGGGACCGCCCGGCAGCGCGGGGGCGGCAGTCGAGGGGCGGTCATTGGGCGGTCCTGCGGCTGTCGTGGGGTGATCATTGGGCTACAGTGGGTTGGCCATGGACCGGCCATGGGGCGGTCATTGCGCGGCCGTGGGTTGGCCGTAGGGCGGTCACTGGACTGCCGTGTGCTGGCCGTGGGGCGGTCCCTGGGCGGTCCCTGGGAGGTCAGTGGGGCAGGCCGTGGGGCGGTCAGTGGGCGGTCACTGGGGCCTCCCGTGTGCTGGCCGTGGGGCGGTCAGTGGGTGGTCAGTGGGGTGGTCACTGGGCGATCACTGGAGCCGCTCGTGTGCCGGCCGTGGGGCGGTCAGTGGGGCCGGCCGTGGGGCGGAGCCGCCGCCGCTCCGGGCGCGCTTCCTGCGGCGCGGCCCCGCCGCCCTTCCTGCTCCTGCTCCTCCCCGCGGAGCCGGGCGGGCGAGGCGGCCATGGCGGCGCTGGCGGCCCTTTCAAACGCGGCACCCCGCGGCAGCAGCACCGGGTAACCATCGGGGCAGCCTCGCCGGGGCCGGGCGGGCAGCGGGGCTGTGCCGGCCCCGGCGCTCTCCGTGCCGCGCCGGCGAGAGAGCGGTTCGCCTCTGTCTCGGTTGTCTCGGTGGAAACGAGCCTGTTCTCTTCCCGGGCCTCTGTGTCTGCTCCCAGCCTCGCACCCAGGCCGCGGGGACGGGGCTGCCTCGCCCTGGAGTGGTGCCCGGCCCCGCTGCGAGGGGGTGAGCGGGGCCGGGGATGCGGGAGAGCGGGGCATCCCCGGGCGGGCTGGGGCGGGCGGCGTGCGGGTCCCCCCTGGTCCCGCCTGGTCTGGGGAGCCAAGGGACTGGTGAGGTGCCTCATTGCTGTGATCCCCCCGTATCCTCCCTGGTTTGGAGCACCAAGGGGCTGGTGAGGTGCCTCATTGCTGTGGTCCCCCCGTATCCTCCCTGGTTTGGGGCACCAAGGGGCTGGTGAGGTGCCTCATTGCTGTGGTCCCCCCGTATCCTCCCTGGTTTGGGGCACCAAGGGGCTGG
>JAWWEW010000112.1:26116348-26286307 GCA_035583185.1 Anabacerthia variegaticeps | reverse complement strand
GTTTGGCGCCCCCAGGGGCTGGTGAGGTGCCTCATTGCTGTGGTCCCCCCGTATCCTCCCTGGTTTGGGGCACCAAGGGGCGGGTGAGGTGCCTCGTTGCCCTGGCTCTGCCAGGGAGCTGATGGCCTTCCCAGGCGGGGAAGGCGTGCAGCTTGGTTAGTCCTTCCTCCTGAAGGATGCCAAGAGACCCGAGGAAAGCAGGGTTGTCACCAGAGGAAGAATAGGACTTTGAAGTACATAAAGTGTTTTTTACTTCGGTCACATTTCTGGGCCGAAAATCAGTGATTTGGGTGGTAGTGACTCACCAAGCCACAGACAGTGATTTGCTCTCAACTCCTTTTGTCCCCTAGGGTCCAAAAGGAGTATTTTGGTATGATAAACTCTGCTGTGGCAGTCACCATGCAGAAGAGACTCCTGTCTTCCGTGCCCCTTTGGGAGTGAAGACATCCCAATTAATTAATCAGGATAGGAGTGTTACTGTATAGCTGGTTTGGTGGTTTGGAGAAGAAGAACAGTTGCATGTTTCTGTTCCTGTATCAGAAGCAATATCCCCCTGGTTTTGGATAATGTCTGTCTCCATAGGTGCTTTGAGACAGGTGGATTAAAGAAAATGCATGAGAAGTGTTTGTGTCCTCCTTTAGTTGTGCAGCCCTAATCTGATTCATTTACAGGCTGTTGCATAACACATGTTCATTTTTTCTAGTGGGGCCACTGGTTCTAGAACAGACATGGAGCAGAGTGTGCTTTCTAAGAGTGTAATCTTTGTGTTTTCCCTTTTTTGGTGGTACTTCTGTAAGTAGTACCGGTCCATGGTATTCCTACTACTCATATACCTTTGCCTTTCCAGTTAGCTTTGGGGACTCTTTTGCTGTATGTCTCTCCCTTTCTTTCTGGTTGTAATTCTCCAGTTAGTGCTGGAGTCTCCTAATTGGTGTCTGCAACTCCTTTCCCAGGCAGGCCTGACGGGGTTTGTGCAGGAAAAGTCCTTGGAAATCTGTACCAGCTTCTCTGAACAAAAGTGTCTGGGAGTTCTCCAAGGTTTTAACCTCAAGAGGATTACAGTAAGTTGAATTTATATTTTGAAGTACAACTCGGTTGACCTATCTCTCCAGGATAAATACCTGGAGAGATAAAACAGTTTCCATACAAGTCCCTACCATTGGTTTGTGTAGCATTTTCTCCCCTTTCTGCTGACAGTGTGCTCACACTTTCATTTTTATCTTAGAGTATTGCTGAGCATCAGTGCAGGTATCTTAAAATGATGAGCAAAATCAACGTATTGAGAGCCTCCATATATTTATTGAAGTGGGCCATTCTGCTGCTGCTAATGATGATCTGCAATTAACTTGTCATGTGGGATTTGTATAGTTCTTTTTATTTCCTGTCCTAGGTGCTTCATGTCATAATAAACTCTGGTTTGGCCTGTACTGTTAAGACTCAGGAAGATAAAATGATAAAAGATAAAATTCTATTATCCTTGCTCTTTTATTTGTGATGGAAAAGCAGAAGCTGTAGAGCAAAATTTGAGTACCTTTCTGCATAGAGAGATTTCCCTTCTGTAAGGAATGTTTTGCTTTGGATTAACTGGAAAAGAGTTTTGGAAGTTTCTATGTCCTTTTCAGCTGGAGAGGACTTTTTGCAGTTACTGAAATGAAATTAATTTCCAGGTATATTTGTGATGGTGGTGTCTCTGTTTGGATTGTTGTTTTTTATTTTGTTTTTTTTTAATCCTGTGCCTTCATGTAGGAAAATCTATTTGTTTGAGTTATTTTTGATTCTGAAAATTGTTGGTGGAGCTTCAAAACAGGAGTGTGCTAGTGCAGGGATTTTTCTGGGAAGTTGGGAAAATGGGGCAGGGGGGAGTGAGGATTCTTTAATTACTTTTAAGCTGTTGTTAGACTTCTCTTTCTGCAAGCAATTGCTTATGCCACCTGGATTCACACATGAAGAAATTTGCTTTTAATGAGTTGTACCTTTGCATGAAGAGGGAGATTGAAGAGAGCACCAGTCTGTAAATGAGATTTGGATTGCTCCTTAACATAATCAGATCTTTAAAACCTTCAATCTACTTATGTTCTGTGTGCAGTCTCAACCTATTTGGGGAGAGACCAGAGAAATGATTACTTCTTGCTGTATGTTTTGTGCATGCCCATATTAAGATTCTGTACAGTAAAGTAGAATAAGAGCTGCCCTGTCAGTTATCTTTATTCTTGGTGTGGCCCAACACCAAACCATGCTAGCTTTATTTTGATGAGTACCTGGTAGGCAGGGAGAAGTGTGCTGTTTACGGCTAACTGGATAGTGATGGGGAGCTCTGCATTAGATGTAGAGAATAGAAGTGCTGGGAAGGAAATAACTGCAACAAAAGTTATGCCATACTGTTTGGAAATGTCTTTATCTACAGTAGCAGTCATTTAAATAGCTTCAACTCTTCTGCGTTGGACAGTATAATAGCTCTATGAAGTCCTTTAATGTTTAACTGGGAAATACTTTTGAAGAATGTGCTGTAGCTGTTGGCTTTTGTGGAGAAGCAAGGCCTTAGTGTTGCCTGAGTATGTTTCAAGCAATGTTTCATGCTGTTATTTGGGACATGGACAAGCAGGTGGGTTTTAATTTCCCTGAATCAAGGGTCTAGTGTGAAAGTTCAGCATTCAAGTTTCAACCTATTGGACAGAAGCAAAGATCATTTGTGGACAGATATGAAAAGAAACAGGAGTTGGGAACTTAAGTATGTGGGCGAGGCCAAAGTTTTCAGGGCCTAGCTCATTTTGCCTGCCATGGAAGTAAAATGCTGTTGGAGGGATGAATAAGAACTGTTTTTCTTAAAGAACAGCATTGTTTAAAAATTAAAAAGCTTCTGATGACATATTTAAAATGAGAAAAAATGTGTTAGCTAGTGTTACTTGGAAGTTTTCTGGTTTCAAATGTGAGGAGAGCTGCTAGAACAGAGCTTGTAGGAGTTCAATATGCCAGTTGGCAAGCTGGTGAAATCCTTCACGAGGTGACTGGGTAACTTGTGCACATCATTGGATATGCATGGCTACTTTCTTCAAGTGATAAGTGTAAATCACCTGTGGTAAGGTACAGCAGTACTTAACACAGACGCAGAAAGGGAAAATATTTGCTCTGACCTGACAGGTATAAATAAGTTACTCTTGATTTTTCAGCCTTGTAATTGCCTCTTCTACAACTATGGGACTCTTCTGGTTTTGAAAGGGGACTAGATCTACACAACCTGTTGTTTCTTTCCATGGGGTAGAAACCAATTCACTTTGAGTGTGGTTAACTGGAGGACAAAGAAGAGAGACGTAGAGGCAGCTTTTCCACTGAGGCCAGTCTACCTGGAAAATACAATAGGAGGTAAATAGGCAATTTCACAATGTCATGATCCCAGCATGCTGTGGGAGGGCGAATAAAGCTCTTCTGAGTTCCCTCAGCTCTTGAGGCAGGAGACATGGGGGACCATATCCCCACAGAAGCAAAGAATGGAGCTGGCAATAGCTTGTGTGATTACCTTGTCATGTAGTCAGTGCAGTCAGTGTTGTAGATGCCCCATGTGGAGCTTAACTGTGTTTGCCTGTTTTTTGAATTTTCCTGCCTCGCTTCAGAGACTGTCTCCAAGCTTTCTAAAAAAACCCTGTATTAGTTATCTGTCATCATCAGTGACATTTAGACTTGTTGCTTTTTCATCCCCTTCCCTGCCTCCCCCTCCGCAGTGAATCACAGGAGGGCTGTTTTTCTTAGTCATTAACTGTAGGTGTTTGCACACCCCAGTGCAGACAGCTCAGGAGGAAAATTTAGCAGACAGCTGTCTGGCAATTTGGAATTAAATCAGAAGTACTTTTGTATGTTCTAATTAAAAAATTGTTTTTGTAAGCAGAAAGTGTACATGTAGTATCTGTAAGATCCTTTTCTACAAATAAGAAGTACAGTTATTTTGTTGTATTCGCTATGAGAAGGGGACATGGTTATAATTTGGCCCCACCTCACAGTGAAATATCATGACCTTTTTTCCTTTGTGATGTCCCATGTTTGGTATTTTTCTCACAGATGCTTTTTTGGTATTGGCTTTTATTTTCAACTGTAGAACTCCATTTTAGCTTCTGACCATGGCTTGACTGTTCACAAGAGTTACTCTGAAATAAGTTTTGTGCTTTAAATTGATATCTTACCTTAGTTCAAATTAACTTTAATTGCAGGTATAAAAGCCTTTAGGAGCAAAGTTATCATTCTTCTCAAGAAGATTTAGTAGATTAATAGTGTAATTAAAGCTGGAGTTCATGTATACGGGGCCAGTCCTAATTCAGTATGTGCTTGGAAAAAACTGACACTATTGATGAGTGGGACAGAGGACACATTTTCTGTTGGTCTTATCTTCTTTGATCTTCTGGTTCAAACATGCTTGCTACTTCTCCAGATTTCTAAAGGACTGCAACAAACACTTTAAAGATGATCTAATGATTTTAAGTGGAAAATCCAAGAAATCAAATTAAAAAAAAAAAAGCCTAAACCCAAACACTGAAGCATCCTGTAAAGATTAAGCCTTATTACACATCACTTTCTATCCTGGTTCATGCTTTCCTGTACCATTTTTCTATTGGCTAAATGGTTGTTTTGCTTCTTCCAGTGCACTGTTTGAAGACAAGCAGACTTGGACTTGAGGATGTAGGAGCAAATGAAGAATGTGGAAAATGCTTGGTTTCATAGACTAAGGAGTTCGTCTCCTATTCTTATGCTTATATGGAGAGTTAAATAGGTCCCCAGTATTGGATGTCAGGAAGTACAGTTAAATTTATAAAGTGAGCATTACTCTTGCTACAATCTTAATGTAACAACATTGAGATACTTTGAGACCCTGCCCTTGGCCACTTGATGTGAGGGGGAAATACTAGTGGAAAGGACCTCCCAGGTGAGGTTTACCTTCTATGTGGACTTTTGGGTAAGCCCTGGGACTGTCATGGTGATATGCTGAGTGTTCAAAACTGGCAGGGAAGTTTAGAGTGGTGTAACTTAGTGAGAGGGATGCTGATCTGAGGTGAGACACTATGCATGTTGGCTTTTTCAATCTTATTTGCAATGATTCAGTGGGTTAGAGTATTTAAATCTGATCACTGGCTTCCAAAATTGCCTGGAATACTGAAGAATATCTAGTCTAGCTGGATTAGCTGAAGAAGCATGATGAGTATTGAAATTGTAAGCTAAGCACCTAGTTTGAAAATGGGGAGAACTGTGTGACTCAACCATGTGAAGTGTCCCAGTGCCTGCAAAAGAGTGGATCAGAGACCCATTTGCCTTGGCTGTTGCCTAAGGTTGGAAATCTTGGTGGTTTAGTGTTTTTTGTTTCTCCCATTCACAGATTAAAGTACTATATAAAATGGAAACATTATTGTCATGCCTCTGAGGCAATGGGAATAAATAAGTAATTAATTCAGAACTGTGATAATGACCATTCAGGTATAAAGAGCAAAGGAAAACTGAGTAGCAGAGTGGCTGGATGAGGTTGCAGGTGTCTCAGAACTGACAGTGAGAAGTCACCTGGGAGGTTAATGAAGTGAATAATATTTGCTTTGTTCTGTGGAGATATGTGTTTTTCTGTGGTAGATATGTATGCTGACCAGTCACATAATGGGATTTTGGTCAGTGGAACAGCACAGAAATGCTGACCTGTTACTGATCAGGATGACTGGAAAAAGAACGCATTTTGCAAGCAAGCTAATAGAGCTTTTCCATGTGGGCCTCAGTAATACTCTTTCCACTGTAGTGCTGAAAATTGTCCCTTAAGTTTTTTTCTGCTGCTTTACAAGGAAAACTTGTTCAAAGCTGTTTATAACAGTAGCTGTGCTGGTAGTGCATGAACAGGGGCCAGAATGAATTGGATTAAAGGGCGTTTTGCCCTTAAGTTAAACGGCACTTTGAAAAATGCTTATCCACTTTGTATTGTGCGAACATTGGACTTCGAGGCTCACGGTAGTAAAGCTGCATCAAAGGTCAAGGAACAAAAAGCTGGAGAACACAATGTGAAGAATGATGAAATTATACCAGTTATGTGTAAAATATTCTTCTGAATTTTATAGTTATAGAACTACCTTATGAGGTTTGGTTTTTTGTGTTGGGTTTTTTTTTTTTATTTTTTGCATGTTAAGTTTTTTAAATTTTGATTTCCTGACAGATAAAATTTTGAGGGTACCTCAAATTTTTTAACTGAAACTGAGAAAAGTGATTATTGAAATTCAAGGGCCCAGCCACTGCCAAAAATTCTTTAACTGTTTAACTGAAATATGGCTATTGTAGGTATGGAACATGGGTCAGGACAAAGCATGTGCCTTCCCTTTTTACTTTTGTTCATTGTCTTATGCACTTTCTATATGCTAATGAACAGCTCATTCAAAATAGTAGTTTTTAATGTGCATACAAGCAATGGATAGTCTTTAAAGGTGAAATTCTAGATCCAAATGGACAATTGTCTTATCCTGTCCCATCAAAACCATATGTGAGCTCACTTTACTAGATTTTAATTTGATTTACTGTGCTGTTTAGATGGTTGGAGGAAAGCCTGGCACAGTATATATGACACCAGTAATATGTTTGAGAAGCAGTACTCTTTTTGCTAGGATAGCTTTACGTGCATGCCAAATAATTACCTCCATGTGTGAAGAGAAAAGTAGTTTGGGAGGGTATAGTACTGGTTTGTTTGTTTGTTTGCTCAGTTGAAAAGATGATTGAATGTGTGCTGCTGTGGCCTAAATTCTGGGATACTGAGAAATCCAAACTTGCTCTAGAGGAAACTTTTGAGATTGGTGAAGACATTATGAGGGCACATTTGGCAGTGAGTTAAAGGGCTGAATAAGAGAATATAGCTTCAACCAAATGTCCTATTTCTCTCTTCTCACCTCTCAGATGTCGTCTCTACCAAGGAGGGTGAAAACTGAAGCCAAAGCCCGTACATCAGAAGAACTACCTTCATTTCTTAATTCGTAAGATCACTTTTTTCCTTAGGATTTTTTTTAAAGGTTTATGCCAAGCATGAGCGATTGCCTAAGAGAAACACTAAGTTTCTGAGAGGTTGATTAAAAAGTTTTCATGCACAAAACTGCAATTATAGAACACAAATTACTTATGGTTCTTCATGCTCACACTGAAGATAGGGTGAAAGGGAATTGCCAGTTGCCAAACAGAATCAGATGTGTACATGTCCCAGGAACTAACTTCATAAAAGTTGGTAAATTGGTCAAACCATTAGCTCTGCAGCAAAGGCCTGTATTTGTTGAGTCTGCCTACCTTTCTATTAATTTTTCCTGTTTGCTTTCTTTCATGCAAGAAAACTCGGACTAGTTTATGTATGTATTTTTTTATTCTTATCATAAGCAGTATTGTTGATTCATTTATTTTTCAGGAGCTCTGAATCAGAGGAGGAAGAGGAGGAATGGGAGCCAAAAAGCAAAATCGCCAAGAAACCTCGTTTGCCAAAGAAAAATGAGGCAAAAACTAAAAAAGCTGCTGTTCCACGATCAGCTGTGGCCAAGAAAATGGTTAAGAAGGTAGCAATAAAAGAGGAAATGGTGAGTGTCTATAAGCAAGAAACATATAATTGCTGCTGTTGGCAAGTAACATGACCAGAATTTTTCCAGCTCTGGTTCAGTTGGTTGCCTGAGTCTGATCAGCTCATACGATTCCACTGTTCTTCTGAATATTCAGTATGTTGGATAAACATGTCTTTCTTATTCATTAAAGTGTCCATAATCTAAGGGCCCTTCTTGAAAATTTTGGCCACTGATAATGGGATGTGATTTTTCCCTGGATATCTTTCAACAATGTAAATAAAAAAATGCCTGTGTTTGTTATGTAATATCACTGGTTTCTGTATTGCACCTGTACCTACGTTTTCTTACATGGCTGTTCAACTCACTAAGAACTGCAGTTTTATTATGATTAATATAAAATGCTGTTCTCTTGGGAATTACTTGCTTCTGTCAAATATTAACATCAGAGATCACATCATGACAGAAGCCAATCCTTCTGAAGATCATCTCTGGGGAAAGGTGTGGCTTGTGTAAGGTTGAACTGCATCTTGGCAGACCAAGTCTCAGTTCCAGTTCCCATGCTGGGAACCTAACACCTCATTAGAAGAGTGCTTACCTGCCCTGCTGTTCCCTTTTTTCATGAGATGAATGGAGGCAAAGACTGTAGGTCAGTGTCTTCTGAACCAGAGTCCAATTAAATTCTTTCCAGGATAATTTTATTCAATCCTTTAAATCACAGTTCTGCTGGGTGTGTTGGTATCATTTCCTCCATGAAAGATATATGTCAGGTTACTTGACTTCTCTTTTGGCATTTTGCTGCCTGACAGAGACACTTGGGTAAATATCTGGTAGCAAGCGTTTTTAGATTTTAATTGAAATGTTGAACCACTTTGTAACAGTCAATGCTTAATATGGTTCCAATGTTTTTTTTGCAGGATACATCTTTGTGTATTGCACCTGCAGTAGACAATAGAATGCAACTTCTAAATCCTAAAGAAGAAGATACAAGCCCTAAACCAAAAAGTCTAAATCAAAAGCCAGAAGTGCCTAAAAAAATGGAAACAAATTCATTCCAAGGGACAAACAAAAAGAGTTTAGGGAGTGATGAAAAACCCTCAACAAGTGTTCCTGTAATGGGAAATCAAGTGAAACATGAGAACTGTGAGGAGGCTTTTGCATTTGATGAACCACCCTCTAAAAAGATTAAGTTGAATGCGTGTCCCGAAGGAAAGCCCGTTAAAAGTCTTGGAGGCAACAAAATAAAAGAAGAATTTGAAATGAACTGGGATATTGTACAGGTATGAGATCTTTTCCTTTTCTGTGTTATCAATGAAACTATGAAACAATGAGCGCTTAGAATCTTAACATACAATTTCAGTCCTCTGAAGTTAAATAGTCATTTAACCTCTGCTTAAGTTGTCATAATACATGTGCGAATATAGATGTTGGTTGGTAACTGTTAAAACTTCAAACTTTAACATTTTAATATCTGTGACTTTGGGAGTCCTTAGTACAAAGCTTGCCTGTAACAGTTTGCATGTTTCACCTTTATCAGCACATGGCTTTTTTTGAGGATGCACTCAACAAACTCCTGCAGAAACGGATGGTGAAAGATTTGGGATGTCTTTTTGCAGTTTCACAGTTTAAGATTTAGTTAGTGTGGACCATTTTGCTGTACAGACTTGTTTGAGAGTGCTTATCAATTTATGGTCCCATTGAGGAGGAGATTGCATTCCTCACACAGCAGTGACATCAAGGGAGATATCATCTTTGTTTTTGTAGGATGTTAACTTTGAAGTGGTTCAGATGAAGACAGTTTTAGGATAGCTCTTGGTGCTGGGAGACTAGGTGTGGTAATGGAAGATTTTAATATGAACAGAATGGGAGTAGATAGGACACAATGTATTCATCATCCTTAGTACTCTGCTTAAAAAGGCTGGAAAATTTTGTTCATGACTTTTATAAAATATTCCTGGAAATACAGATGGAGAATTTGATTCTTGTGTATTGCTGCTCTAAAAGCAGTGACTGTCATTGTACAGGTGTTGTTGTATTTTTAGGCTTCAGAATAAAGCGTTTGGAAGGCTTTTATATCAGCCATCTGTGGGATTAACTGTAGTGAAGTGCAAACAAACCGTGATAGTTAAAATGTTACTAAGCTGCTTATGTAGTTTGTAAATGATTCCATTTTGATACGCTATAACTTTATCTTTAGAATCTTTAGAAGGCTCTGTGTGTACAAAATCATGTTGAAGTTTGAGAAGCTTGGTTCTTCTTGAAACTTTTAGTAGTAGTATCATGCTAGTTTCCTGTTACTGGTTGAGTGGGATTTGGATCAGCCCTGGCTTTGTGGATATTGTTTGTTTAGTTTAACAGTGAGGTATGTCAGTGTTGGCTTAAAGAAAAAAAGTTCCAAGTTTCCTGAGTTGCCACTTAGAGTTTATTGTTGTTCTATTTTGTTTTATAATTTTCATTTGGTCTTTTTTCTGTTCCCAAGAGGCACTCCTTCCTGCATATTTTTTTTATTTTTATTTTTTTTTTTATTTTCTGTGGTTACAAGTTTCTGGAAACATTGGTTGGGCATGTCTTGCTGAAATACTGGGTGTGGTGGCTGGATGCATGAGAAGCCTGACATCCTCTTTTAGGGAGGACAGTAGTCCCCGCTGGCCGGTGGAATATTCTGGGATTGGTTTTGAATGTTGAGTAAGAAGCTCTTTAAAGCAATCTACCACCTCTTTTAAATGTGTTTCTTTGTTGTGTTTTGTTGTTTTGGTTTTTTTTTTTCTCCTCTGCCAGGCCTTGTCAGAAATAACAAATGTTGAGCCATGGGTGTGTGCAAACTTAATTCGTCTCTTTCAAGAAGAAAACACAATCCCTTTTATTGCTCGGTATCGAAAAGAGCTCATTAACAATCTGGAGGCTGATGCCTTGCGAGAAGTGCAGCAAACACTGGAAGAGCTGCGGTAAGTAAGCCAGCACGAGGAGCTATCTGGGTGGGAGGTAAGTAACAACTGGCTGCTGTTTCTGTGTCCCTTTTTTTGCCACTTTGTATACACTAGAAAGGAACTCATAAAGATACAAGTTTTAAATGGAGGTAATTATGCTTGATACTTTTCTGGGGCTTTGTTGGTTTTTTTAAACTCTAAATAAGAAGAAATCTGGCATTATTAACTGCCAAAATAAAACTAACATATTAATTCCTTTGCAATTTATTACAACTGTACAGAAAAAACTTCCACTGAAAGAGTAGCTTATAGTTGCTGGAGATACATAGCCAGGTGAAATGTAAGCTGCACTCTTAGAAAAAGAATCATTAAGAATCCCATGGCTCCTTGCTTGGAGCAGAGGGGCCTCTAGCAAAGAGCTCTTTTTGAGGTTGGAGCATACCAGGAAGGCAGGCTAAACTATCCCAGACCACGGCAGCAAAGAAGTGATCAGCAAAGTTTGCTGCAGCAATGGATGAGACTGCTTTAATTCCTTTTAGCTCTTGAGTGGCCACGTGTTCTTGAGATGGCAATCACACAGACTTGCCAGCTGTTTTGTCAACCTGGTGTCTTCCTCCTTGTACTCCCTGCTGTCCCCTACCAAGAGATTCTTTCCAAGCTGTGAAGGTAGCCTGAGAGAGTTCTTGTCTGAAAAAGTAATTTAGATAACAAAATACCTCTGCTGCTTGTAGTTGCTCATGTGTATCTTACTGAATACCTAGGACTATAAATCTGGTACCCTGTACTTGATGCTGTAGAACTATCTGCACATGAATTGCAGCTTTAAGTGATCATCAGCCTGCATTTATCTTGGGGCCTCTTTGTTTGGCTTCTAGGTCAGTAGTCTTGCAGAAATGTATGTATCAGGAATGACTGTCAGTATTGTTTGGTGGTTTTTCTTATAGCTACCACAAGATATATTGATATAGTTTTGAACTAACTGGGGAAAGAAAATAACGATTAGAAACTTTCAGATTATCAAACTTGCTTTGTTGAAGGTTAGCATGAGATACCACCTTCAGGGGTTCCATAGAGTTTCAGCAGTGTAATACACAAGGTCACAATCAGTAGACTTCTTAGTTCATTCTGAAGTGTGATTGTTAATATTAATCTCTTGCATTTTAGTACTGTTGCAAAGAAGACACATGCAATGATACAGAAGTTGAAGAAAGAAGGGAAATTATCCAGTTGCCTTTTAAAAGCATTATTAAATTGCAGAACTTTGGAAGAATTGGACCATGTGGTCAGTACTCCAGTCTCTTATTTTAAATGTAATCTTGCATAACTAGATGGTGAATTATGTCAAGTATGTAGCATTACTGAAATATTTCCTTTTTAATAACTAGGTGTTCATTTTTTTTTTTTTTTTACAAGTCTGCACCTTATAAAACTGGGAGTAAAGGCACCAAAGCCCAGAGGGCCAAGCAGCTGGGATTAGAACCTGCTGCTCTCTCCCTTCTGCAGAATCCTGTGGAGCTCAATCTCTTTTCTTACATTAGACCCAATACTAAAGGTAAGTGCTCTACTTCTATGAGCAATAATCTCCTAAATGTCTCAAAATATTTTAAAAGGGGAATTACTTTAATTGTTCTGGTGTTGCTGGAAATTAAGCAACTACTTCAAATTCAGCAGTGCTTTAAGCAACATGTGGCAAGAGTTTACATTTAGTGCTATGACTCTCCAACCTTTCTTGTCTCTTTGTATTGTAAATAGTAATAATTATGGTATACAAGAGACAAAAGTCTGGAGACCTTATAGCTGACATCTGTATTTATTGGTAAGAGGGAGGGAACTACACCATGCACCTGAAACCTCTCCATGGTTCTACTTGAATTGTTTCCTGAAGATTCAATGCTGATTGTGTAAGAGGCTTATGCTCATACCCTGAATTGAAGGAAATGTCATCCAGCAGAGCTTCTCTTAATAAAAACTGTCCTTGGTGATTGTGAGTGAACAGGAAAGTTTTTGTTACTGAATGACAGTAGGGATTGAAAATGTTAAAAGTTCTCACTCAAATTTCAGAGATTACATACAGCATGA
Organism: Anabacerthia variegaticeps; assembly: GCA_035583185.1. NCBI lineage: Eukaryota > Metazoa > Chordata > Aves > Passeriformes > Furnariidae > Anabacerthia > Anabacerthia variegaticeps. The sequence goes on along the minus strand of JAWWEW010000112.1, from coordinate 26,273,763 downwards.
TTCATGATAGTCACATATAGAGTGCAGAATTGTGTGTCTTTGTGAATGCAGTTATGGGTGAATCTGTAGGGGGCAATCTCTGACAATAAAATGCCAAGATTGCTGCAGCTTTCTGAATGTAAAAATAGGAAAGTACTTCAATTCTTCCCTGTCCCAACAGATACTTTTGCAATTTCTACATAAAAATGCTGAACCTCCTTAGTAAGGCTGATTCCTACTCTTCCCACTTCAATTTACTTTATTTAAATATTGGTTATGAACTCTGCTAATTTTACTTTGAAAATCAGTTACCAGATATTGATTGTTTAATTACTGGGGTTTAGCATATGTCATTACTTTATACAGCAGCCATATATCTGATTATTCTGGCAGTCTGAAGAGCCAAAAGAAAAACTTCACGGTGGAAGTTCAAATAAATTATTTAAAGTATATTCAGAAAGAAGTGCCATTTGTTGCAGAATAAACATTAGTTTTTGAAAATCAGTACATCTATTTTCAATTTTGTGCTAAAAATATTGCTGCTTAGGTTTATATAATGGTTTGCTTTTGAAAGATATCAGAGATTATGTACTTTTATGAACTGGGTCACTTTTATCAACTTGGGAGCCAGTTTGACAACTTGTATACACCCTGAGATCAGAGTGATTTTTTATATTTTTTTTTAAAGGAATTTGCAGTAAAGAACAGTTTTCATAAAATCTTAATATTTCATTATTTTAAATTCTCAATGTTTTTTCAATTTACACTAAAAATACATCGAAATAAGAAGAGCAGTTTGTGTTTCAAAGCCAGACCTTGCAAAATTAAGGAAGCAGGCTCACCAGAAAACTTTGTTCTTCCTTTTAGTTGTATGAATGGTCAAACACTTCTCTAATTACACAAGCATGTGCTGGTGGACACAGTAAAATGCCTATGGGAACTTCATGATGAATTTTGTAATTCTGGTTGGTTTAGGCCTGTGCTATCTCATTCAAATTCTCTACTAGAATTAAAATAATTTTGCCATGTATGCTTGCAATAATGTCTTAATTCCTATTCAACATGATGCATGTCTTAAAATTCCCTTCACTTTGTGTTCTGAAATGGTATTACTTTTACCATAAGAAACACTAGCCTGTAGATGTAAGGATCCACATTTGACAACTCCTGATAAGTTCAGGCATTTAATAATATATTCCTATTCTTGTGTATTATTTTTGCTTTGTAGGAGTTGTTTAGCTTCCTTGTCTTAAAAAAGAGCTAGATGAATTTTTGATAGTGTGTAACTTTATAGCTCTATCAGAAACAGGATTCTGGATTCAAAATGTATATCTAGAGCTATTAAATGGTGTTAATAAAGCTCATTCAAGATATGGGTAGTCCGTCAGACAGCAGAATGAAAAATATTTGCTGAAGGAAACAGTTAGTTCTGTGTTCGCCAGCTCTAAGATTTTTGCTTTTTTGCTCTGAAACATTCATTACTGACTGTTGCTTGAAACAGGGTTAGATATATCGAAATAAAATACAAGATGTCAATTTTATTTCATTATCTTCTGGTTCTGGTCCTATTCAACAATTGTGCAAAGGAGAATAATATGCCACTTCTTCTGGCCTTTTGAATTAAGGGGTAGTTCTGCCTCTTGGAAATTATAATAATTCTGTTATCGCTCCAGAGATATGAAGACGTTTATAACTTCATATCTTTGAAGACACTTCATAACTTCAGTGTTTTGTAGGAGAGGTTGACAGTATCCTGACCTCAAAAGTGTCACTGTGCAAATTCCTGCTGCAAACCAGTGGAAATATAAAACTATTACCCTGAGAAAAGGCAGGGTTGCCTGCAAAGAATTTTATGTGGTTTCCGTATCAGTAGCAAAATGTGTAGGCTTCTGTTGCAGTTACTTATTTTATTAAAATCTCAAAAATTATGTTTAAATATCCAATTTTACTGTTGTAAAGAATTAATTTATATAATGAGTGTCAAGATCTGTTAGCAAAAAAGTCAATAAATGAGAGAGAAATAATTTTTTTGTCATTTTGACTGATGATACTCCATTAGTCACTTTAGGCTCATTAAAAATATAATAGTTTTAGATTTTTTAGAATGAAAGTTTAGTTAATAAAAAAATTTTAGTGAATTAGGATTTTTTGAAACCTCTGCAAGTCAGTCAGGAATCTTTAAACAGTTCTCTTTCGGTTTGTATATATTTTCTTAGTGCTTGTGCAGTTCTGTAATTTTTCATATTAGTTTTTCTATAATTATTAATTGTATGCTATATTGACTGTATATGTAATTTATTTTTTTCTAAGGGCTTGCAAATATCCAGGAAGTAGAGGCTGGAGTACAGCATATTTTAGCAGACATCTTTGCTAAAGATAAAGATACACTGGATTTTATCAGGAAATTGTAAGTTTCGTTCTTACTTTCCAATATTTCCTGGTTGCATGGTAAGACTTGGTCTCCTAGCATGTGAATACAGAACTTTTTTTAATGATGTGAAAACAGTATTACTGCGAGATTTAGGTCCATTTCTGTGTACATTCATTAGCCCTTCTGCCTATCTGGCTGGCAGTGGAGGAGAGATCTGCTGTGGGCATGGCATGATGCTGTGGCTCCCAAAGAATGCAAAATTCTCTGTGGCTCTGCTCCAAATACAGCTGTTCTCCCTTGCAGTTAGTGACCCATAAAGGAATTTTCCCTCTTTGCATGTTCTTCAAGCTATAACATTTCAGAGGTGCATCTACTTAAGCTATTGCTCCAATAGCTGAGTTGACACCAGTCAGTGTAATTAGTGTGCAGTGATGGTTGATTTTGACATTTGTAATCAATAAGGCAAACACATATGACTGTTCTTAAAGCAGGAGTTACTGATCCTTTAGTTGTGTTAGCTGAATTTTAGTTTTCTTACCTTACCTGATTTCAGTGTTTCCATGTCTGAGGAGTTGGTGTGACAGAGTAATAGTCACTTGTTATTTTATTTTTTCTGCTGTGTACCATCTGGGATGGAGAAGAGGACTATCAAAAAACATGTGAAACATGTGCTGCCTTAGGGACAACATTGTTTTGAATCAGCAATATGATAATTTCAGTGGAGGTGTTGTTTAGTAAAGGATGTGCTGTCACTACCTGGCTATCACTTTGCTTCTTTTGACCACTGGATGTTCCTTGGTTGAATACTCAGTGCTTTACAGAGGAATCCTCTGGATCTGAAGTGTGTTGTATTTATGGTAATCATAAGGAGCATTCAGGAAGCTATCCGTTACTCCTAAAAATAATGAATACCTTTATGGTTGTTAAGTGGTTAAAGCAAGAAATTAATTCTGTGGCTGGGTAGATTCAAGAGAGAGATTGCATTTCTATAAAATAGAGAACTACTATAATTTGTTTTTTCTTCAAACATCCCAAAATTTGTTGTCAACTTGAACCCATAACTGATCAAACTAAAGTGCAGGTGGTAGCTTTTGAGTATCCATTCCCTTCAGAAGGGCTGTGATAGCTTTCTCTAAGGTCTGCTTGAATGCCTTTTCTTGGTATGTTCCAGTCAGAGTAAGTTATGTCAGATCTCAGCATTAAGATGTCATCCAGTTCTGCAGGTAATTAGAGTTAACATAATCTGTAATTGAGCAGACTTCAAACTTCATTTTTGTTTAATATATGCAGAAATGACTTGTTACAGGTTTCATGCTAAAATACCACGTTAATACCTGTTTCTTCTATTCAGATGTCAGCAAAAGTACATTTCTATCCAGTCAACCTTGGCAAAAGTGTCATCCAAAAGTGGAAATGAAAAGGATATTGATAAATTCCAACTGTACCATGAGTTTTCTTGTCATATAAAGAACATTCAGCATCATCAGGTACAACTTCGAATTTGTATTTTTTTCTTAGAATTTTAACTGTAGTAAATGTAGCTTTGTTTTTGAATTTTGCTGCTTAAAACTGATTCTAAAGATAGCTGCTTTTTCTTTACAGTTATCAAAGATAATAGGGGCTTTCAAATTCTTGAAATGCAGGACTAAGTTGTTAATCTCTCTTTTAAGAAACTGAGCAGAGGACTGCTATTTGGTATGCCCATTGTGTAACTAATTAATATTTTTTTTCAGTAAACAAATACTTAAAATTATTCATGTATCAGGTAAATTGTACCAATATTGAAATACTTTTGGTGTTTGTGATGCCCTCCCCTCCCTTCCCTTGGTGACAAGTGCATATCAGGAGGGGCATAAAGGCTGAGCAATAATATATACCCCGTAGAAGTGAGATGGATAGAAATGACATAGTAGTAGAAACTGCTTGGTTGCAGCTTAAGAATTTGAAGCAAACATGGATAAACCTATTTTTGTTTCCCCTGTATGTTTGCTGCAGCATTGAGTCACCTGACAGGTGAAACTGGTGAAAAGCATCAGGGAGGGATCCAGACAAATGAAATTAACAGTGACCTAAAAAGCAGCTCAGGGGAACATCTCATGCAGTACCCCAAAAATAGGTTTGTTTTGCGAGTCATCATTTTCCCTTCTGTGAAGCATCTTTGGTTATCATAGACTTGTATAGCTAGATAAAGAAATGAGGGGTGAAGCAAACTTACTAGCTAGTGAGAAGCTGATGACCTGATAGCTTGGCTGCCCCTGTTCCTGAAGTTCAAAGGCTGAAGTGTGATGCACTTCATGCAACTGTCAAGACCTTTGAGCTGATTCATAACTAGTCACCAAGGGAATTGTTTCATTTTGGACACAATTACCTAGCTTAAAAAGAAAACCAAAACAAAAAGCAACCCAACAAAAACAAATAAATAAACCACAGGAAAATCCCATACCACAGAAAACAGACCCCCTTAGCTGCTTCTAACTAGAAATGTCCTTTTCCTTTAGAAGACTATGATATGCTCTAATTTTTTTCTGTGCTTTCTATTTTAAGCCACTGTGATGTTTTGAATTAACAGATGATTTTGTTGCATGTCTTGAAATAAATTTATTACAAAAAATATTTCACAGCATGGATGGGCTAATTTTTAAACCATTTCCCACCCTCCAATATGAAGGGTGTTAGGTGAAAAACTAAATAGCTACTAGTGATTTTAATGGACAGATCTTCTGTAGTAGATGTTTGGAGAGGTACCTGTAGTTGTTCTCTTTGTAGTAATTATGAACACTTAGTGTACTTATACTGGTAATTATTTGATGAAAACTTGTTTCTAGAGGGTCTGGGAAGTTGATAGAACAATCTGTCGACTAATGTGGTGACATTCATGAAGACATTCATCAGGAGATCAAGTGTTGCGATGTGTGGATTTTTTGTGTGCTTTGCTGTTGAAGGTGTCAAAGACCAATTAGTTTTACCTGCACTGACAGTGGTAAATACTGAGATATGCAACATATATTGGGTGAACAAGTGTTTCCTGGGATTATGGTATGACTTGCTTCTTGTCTGAGGCATGCTTTTTTTTACTTAAGGAAAACTGTTGCTTAGCTAGAGCCAGGGCTAAAAACCATATTTCCCAAACCTGGTCAGCACTTTGATCATGTGGCTGCATCATTGTTTGTTATCCAGGATGTGTTCTTTATTTGTCTGTTTGGTGTTAAGGTTAACTTGTCCTGTTTTGGTTTATTCTTCCTCCCATCTGTTGCTAACCTCAATACTCTTTCCTTACCTATTCTGGCTCTCCAGTGAAGTAATAACTGCTGGTTGTGCAGCTGGTAGTCTTATAATAATGGGGTGTTTTCGTGCACTTACCTGCTGTCTTTCATCTGTATAGTACTGGTATTGACTGTTCTAACACATTGAATATTTCTGTATTGTAAATCAAAGAAGTCTGAGTTGCTTGTGCTTCACTGAGGTTTCAAGGGTCAAGGCATGATAAGGTTCTTTTTACAAATTGAGGAAAAAATGCAGTTTATGATAATTTCTGACATGTAGAATTTGCAGAGTTCCCTGTTTTGTAAATATACTGTGACTGTGTCTTTTCATTCTTTGTTTCTTTGTTCATTTTTCAGTTTCTGTCTCTCTGCCTTTTGTATTTTGGTAATGAAATGGGCAAAAAACTTTTTTTGTATCTCCTATTTCTTCATTAAGTTTAAACCCAGATATTGAACTTGTGAAAGTCTCTGATCATCTTCAATTTCTTTATTACCTGACCTCATTTCCCTACCGATGTGAATTGCCATTTTTTAATTTCTTTTGTTTTCTAGGCTTACAACCGTCCTTTTTAATACCTAAAAGTCTTTATTTTCTCCTTCACATAAGGCCTTGAAGAAATACTGCTTTTTTTTTTTTTTTCGCATTTAAAAATTTGAAAAAATGTATTCCTTAAGAATAGAGTTGAAGATGTCTTCAGGTGAAGAAATTCTCTGGTTTGGTTCAAGATTATTAAAGAAGCTTGTACCTAAAAAAAGATACAGGAAAGCCTGAAACTAAGACTGATTTTTAAAACAGTGTGTGTTGCAGTGAGTTCAGCTTCTGTGCAGTGAATCTGCAGCTCAGTTCTGCAGTTCTACAGCTGTCACTGCACACTCTGCAGGTCTTGAGTGTCTTTCTCTGCCATTTTGGTTCTGTCTGCTGAGGCATGCCACAAAATAATTGTGGAGTTGGCTTGTTTGACTCAGAGTTAAAATACTGAAACTGAAATGAGAAAAAGAATTTAATTGCTTTAAAAGCTTGATTCCAGATTTTGACCTGGTTGGATGCCTGTGGGTGTTTCCAGCTGGAACATTTTGCTGTCGAGAGGTTCAGCCACAGTTTCTTCCTTTGGAAGCAAGGAGAACCTGACTGGACTCTCTTTGGATGTAGTTGAGTAGCTCTACCAGCACTTTCATAACTAAGGTTAAAAAAAAAAAAAATCTTTCAAGAGTTTATTTGAGTTTTTGACTAATTGTAAACAGTTCAGTGTTTGTGTATGCCTTGGGGTTGCTTTCCTCTATTTGGAGATGACTGAAATGATGGGAGGAAAAGAATTCATGAATAAAGTGTAACGTTTGAGGCAAGTGCTCTATTTTCAATCTCATACTTAAAAAGGAATCGGAAATTTAAAGTCCTTGGCAAAGGATACATGACTTATTCAGTGAGTCTAAGTAAATCTGCAATGTAGAAGAGAGCTGTGCAAAATGAAGGATGTCATATTTTTATGCTAAGTAGAATAAGGTTTGACGAGTCTTGTGGCTAGATCGAATTGTTCTTGCTTTCTCTGAAAAATGTATGTTGTTTTTAGCAACCCTGGCCCTGGATCTGTTCCAGTCTTAGGTAAAAACAGTCTTTTTCCAGAAGTGAAGACTACTTCATGTCTAGAATAGCCAGATTTTAACTGGTTACTTAAAAAAACACCAAGCAAAACAAAAAGACCTTTATTGTAATAGAGGGAGAGATTGAGTAATTCCTTTCTTAATTGAGGATTTATTGGATGATAATTCTTCTCTGAATGCATCACTTAAAACAGGATAGGCAGATGTAAATAATATTAGTGAGTGCATTAACAGCTGGTTTAAGTTCAGGTGACTGACACATTCTGCAGATGGAGTGCCGGGCAACAAAATGTGATGCAAATATTGACCCTGCTAACGGCATGCTGAATGATGACATTATAATTCTATCACATACATTCTCTGTTGTGAGCATCATTTTGATTTCATTTTAACTTGACATTTAACTTTCTCTTTTTTTTTTTTTTTAAATGAAATCAGAATAAATGTGAAAGCATTTGATTTGTTAAAATGTGTCTTTCTAATTTCTACATGAAAACATTTGCTTTGGCAGTCAAGGTACCAGATGCTATAATATTTCACATGCAATCTTTATTATTAGCTTTGTTGTTCAATGATATGTCAGGCCTGGTATGTCACAGGAGCAGTAAGGCTGAGGAATATAAATTGGTACCATGTCCTGGAGTCATTTTAAACCATTGTATTTAACATATGTGACATGTCTGAGTTAGCTAGTGATTGAATTAAAGTTCATGATTGACACAGAATGCTCTGTTGTGACAGTGCTCAGGGCCTGCTACATACAGCAACATGTGTAGTCATACAGGAATGTCAACTTCCAGCAGGTTTCTTTTTTGTTTCTTTGTTTTTCTTTAAAATACTTTGGAAAGAAAAAGGAAATCTAAAGACATTTGTAGCTGCTTCTGTCTATTATTCTGTTTCTGAAATCAGTGAGTTTTCGTAATACTGAGGTGAATATTCAGTGTCTCCCTAGTGAGATTAGACTAGTAGATACCCATCAGTTCCCTCCAGGATCCACCACTTGTATTGCGATCCTTGTTTTAACAGTAGAGTCACAGTCTTCCACTTAAAATTGAACTCTATATGCAGGTAGCACATATGCATTTTAGCTTTAGATCATGACTAGGCAGATTCTGTAAGCAGCATGTGCATATGTTTTAAGGCTGGAGTGCCTTAAAGAGGGTATCTATTGTCTTTTCCACTATTTGTGAACTAGACATGAATAACTCTAAATTCTTGCTCTTTCAAATTAAGCTGAGTGCCTTTGTGTTACAAGTTCTGATTCATAATTTATTTAAATTTGGATTGATTTTGGGAAGAAAAATGAAACCTGAAGCATAGGACTAACTTTTCCCTCTCCAATCTCTAGTTCTAATTGGAGTCACTTTTTTGTTAATTTCTTGAGTTTAAATAGGGATTATTAAGTAAGATTATTCCACCATCTTAATTCATGCTGTCTTGTATTAAAAGTGTGTTTAAGATAAACTGAATCTCGAGATTGCAGGCTCCAGGAAAAATATGTGATTTGTTATTCCATGGCATGATTTAATCTGTGTTTAAATTGTGGATGTTATCTGTACATGCTAGTACTTTGTGAACTGATTTACTGTACCACCATCCTGATTTGCTACAGAATGTCAAGCAAGTGCGTACACAAATGTTGATAAGTTTATCTTTTGGATATTTTGTGTGTCATCTGTCTCTGCCATTTATGTTTGCACTCAGATTCTGGCCATTAACCGAGGGGAAAATCTGAAGATCCTGACAGTGAAGGTCAACATTCCTGACGGGGTGAAGAATGAATTCTGTTGGTGGTGTGTCAATGAAAGGTCTGCATGGATACATATTCTTACAGAAATCCCATTTTTTCTATAGACTGCTGCATACTGAAGTGTACATCATATGTCTTGTTACATTAAGAGAACAAATTAAATGAATATTTATTAGATTAGATGAAATTAGCAAGTGGATAATTTGTATTTTGTATTTCCAACTGCTGTAGCATTATGCTGAAAAGATCATGCCTTGGGCTGTATTTGCGAGTTCTGGTACCATTCTTAAAGCAATTTAATTTTAAAAAAATATGCTAAGGTTGATGAAATGTGAACATATTTTCAAATTGTAATATGCATCACATCCAGTAGTCTTTACTGAAAGGACTCGGTAGAATCCAATAGAATAGAATTCTAACTTTGGAAAATAATATGCCTGATTGCAATGATTAAATAACACTATCTTGGATTTTAGATCACTGAAGTACTTAACTTCAAGTTTCAGAAATGTAAGGAATTACATGTTTAAAAAATTTTAATGGATTTAACAGACAAACCTAATCACGACTGCCTTTAATACATAGTTCTCACATATTGTGTGGACCATCTCTTGCATTTTAATCTCTGGTTAAGTTAGAAAACTGGGCTCTAAAAACTGGATTCTTTTATTTTTTTACTGATTTGCTCTTAAAAGTTGCCTTTTTTTAAGCCTGTAGTGAGTTGTTTAGTGTTACATAATTTTGAGGTTTTTGCAAAAGCTTTTGTTAAATGTATGTTGTTTTGTGCGACATCTGTCAGTCTTTTTTTTTGGAAACTGTACCTTGGTGTCCTCTGTTGGGCAGTATTGTGATCTAAACTGTACATCTTCTTTGCATGTGTAAAAGACAAATTTCTCTTTCTCAGCAGTTTAAGATATTGGGCATTGTTCTGAGAATGTCTTAGAAACTCCTACCTTTGCATCCTAAAGTTCAATAACCAAAAGGAGGAAGAAATGCACCTTTTAATGTATAAAATTGAATAGTGTGATACCAATTCACATATTTGGGGTTTTTTTATTTCACAAGTCCAAGGAATGGATGTGGAGAAAATATTCCCTTTCACTGTAGAAATTTAAGAGGGCTGTTCACTCTGAAGTGAAATAATAGGGCTCTGAAAGAATTAAAATATTTTTTGGCCAGATGACATTACACGATCTAAGACTAATAGTAAATAATTTTATTTTTTTTTCCCAAGGATGTGTCAGGATTCATAAATGCACCATTTTCATTCTAGTTTTAATTCCTGTAACAGAATTTCTGTCCTCCCCTCAAGATGTATGTTCTGTAGGCAGGACATGTCTGTCAGTCTTGCTTTTACTGCATCAATGACAGAATTTGGAACCACAGATAATGGAACAGCTTGTCACTGCTACACAAATAAAAGTGGGATATAAATTGAAATATTTTTGGTTGATTACACTTTTGTGAGTCATCGTGAGGTAAAAAGAATATTGACCTTGGGATTGAAACTACTTGTTAATACTTAGCATTCAAAAGGCTATATATGCTTATGGCTTTTTACTGTTTAAGAAAACTTTACCACCATTAGAAAACTTCTGAAGGAATGATTTCAGTAAATCTCCATGCATTAACATCTAGAACAAATTCTCATCTTTCTTATTCTATTGACAACTATGTTGTCAAACTGACAAATGGTTAATGTGTATTCTGTCCTGCAAGCTTTGAAATGACTGTCCAGGGGTGAAATTTGCATTATTTTCATTGCACTGATTTACTGGTGAGAGCAGAAGGTTAATAAGTTCGGATTGATTCAATGGTTTCAAAACTTTGCAAAGGTATTAACTCTTTTCCTGGAGGTTACATGCAAAATGAATTGCAGAACCAGAAATACCACCTTGCTTCAGTTTGGCCAGTATTCTAGCCACAAAACAATATCACCTACTGCCTATTGAATTAGCTGCCAATATTCTGACTTGGTTCTTCTGAGACAATTTTTTTAGCATTAAATGCCCCTGCAATAAAAAGTGCGTTTGGAAGACTAGAGTTCATTATTGCATTGAGCTCCATGTAGATGCTGTCTAAGAATATTGTAAATTTTTTTCAAGTTCAGAATATTTATTAGCCTGTATAAGCATCTATGTTTCCTTGAAATTCAGGTTTGTGCAGAAAAATCAGGAACATCTTTCTGCCTGGCCCTATGGATTGTATTTTTCCCCAGAAAATGGCATCTCTGTGGTTTGAGAGTGAAATTAGCTCCATTAACACTAGAACTCTACTGGTCCCTAAGACTTGTTTGTGAAGTGGAACATAGAAAAATGATCCATGAGAAAGAGCCAGAGAGGGGCTCAGAGCTGGCTTTGAGTTGTTCCTTGGGAAGGGATGAGAGTGTGTTCCAAAGTGAAATTGCAGCCTTGAAAATGAAGTTTTCTGTTTGATAATACTTTTTCAGTTTCCCATCAAAATTCTTAGATCCTGTGTGAAGACCATGGTACTGGTCTCAAAGGCTTGTTTTGTCTGCAGTTACTAACTTGGTACAAATTTCATAGAATGTCTTGGAGGGACACCAAGCTGTGCTGTTTCCCCTTCAGGTCTAAAAGTCTAGCTGTGGTCTTCCCAGAACAGTTGTTAATTAATACTAGTGGTTCTTGATGTGGACTGTTTTAATTCTGTTGATGTATAGTTTCACCTTCTGTGGTGTATCAGTAGTCTAAGCCACTTATGCTTTTGGTGGTCCCTGTTGTGAGCACACTCACGTGGAGAGATGATGAGCAGAGTAAGATAATATTATTTATATGTAGCTTTCCTAAATAGGGCTTCAAAACTCAGGTCTTGATTAAATAATCAAGAAAAATCCATTCTTAGAGGGAGGCTTAATTAGACTGCTGTGATCTTTAAAAATAGACACCTGTGATTTTGCTATGTTTTTTGAAGCAAAGTGGATTTTTCTCAGAAGTACTGCAATGATTAAAATACATTTTTTGCTGTGATACTACTTGGATTTTTTGCATTTGTAGCAATTTCTAGTAAAATGTTGCTTAAATAATTTTCACTTGTATGTGGGTGGGTAATAAAAACATCTGCTGTGGTAACTTATTTACAGAGGAAAGGTTTGTTAACTGGCTTTAATGGATGGAAGAGCAAGGGAAACAGCTGCCAAGTTTCCAAATTCATTCTTATTTGTGGTGAGGATACTTTCTGGGGGATTGTAGTCATGCTTGCCACCTGTAAAAACGTCATGTTTATAGAATGTGATGGCAATAAGAGGGTTTAAAGCCTTTGCCAGTTTTATATAGTTATGGAAAGAGTCTCTAGTTACAAATAAGTATAATAGTACTATTTGCAAAAACTATTAGCAAAGTGATGAGGTCATGTGGCTAAGCACTCACAACCCTGAATGTTGTAAAACTAAATAGCGAGCTTAATTCTGCTCCCGTGTCTGTCTGCATTAATGCAGTGTTGACTCGATCACACATTTCTCAACTATTATACGCCCAGACACTTAAAAAAGCTGTTTCAGGAAATTGCAGATCCCCTTAAACAACTGAAAAGCTTTCTGGGTAGGAGCAATTTAGAATTCTCAGTATTTCTGAGCAACTGCAAGTAAAAGAAGGCAAAAGTAAAAGTGAGGTCTGCTGTTGCCTGGACCTGCACCTGGATACATTATGAAATGACCATAATTCTATCATGTTGCATTTAGAAGACAAGCCAACCAACCAAAAAACTTTAAAAACTTACCCAGACATATTAAAAAAAAAGTGTGTATCTCGCTTTACAGTTTGGGACTCAGGCATATTAAATAATACAATAAATGAAGAAAACTCTGCTGTTATCAATATTTTTGGAAGTATTAAAAAACAGGCGGTCTTTAATAGAAAATGTTATCAGTAATTATTTCTGTTTAATATATCTGGTTGCTTCTCCTCAGTTTTGGTGTATTTTCATTGGGTGGACAATCTCAGTGAGTCACTTTTGCTTGTTCAAGGGCAACCCAGATCCCCTCAACCCCCTCCTTCATTGCCCACAGCAAAAGGATAAATTGATTAAATACCTAGGAAGCTTTGAAACTGAGGTGCATTTTACAGCAAAATCTGAAGTAATTGTCATTATAGTTATGACTACTGCACTCTACCTAGAAAAAGGAATGCTTCAAAGACTTTGGCTTAGAAAAAGTTTTGAAACAGTCTTGTGTTTGTTTGGTATTGTTTATTTAATTTTCCCTTTTTTAATAATATTAATTACACTTCAAATATATCAGCAACAGGTAAAAGAGGAAAATAATTTGCAGGTTTTTTGGCTTTTGTGGCTTAAGAATTGCTGCAAAATTGATAAGATTTCATTTAGAGTTTGAATAGAGAGACTCAAAGCATTCCAAGTGAAATCTGAATTGAGTTTAGCTCCTAAATTTCCATCTGGGTATAGTTGCCTTATGTCAGTACCTCTGCAGTGAGACTCACAGAGGATGTTTAGTCATTTTTTTAAATGTATTGAGGAATAGCAAATAATTCAACCCTAGTGGTAATATGTAGTGAAGTTTAGTTCAATTGTTATAAGCTCTGACTTTTCAAAGGGAAGAATAATAGCTTTTTATGTTTTCTTTAAGACATAAGGCATGTTTGTGTTTTAATACCTAAGAGAAGATAAGCCTGTCCCTTGTGTGATAGTAGAATCATGAACAACTTCTCATTCCATTCACATTTGAATCTATGATTCCATTGCCTAATTATTTTAGTTATTCTGCAATTTATAGAACATGACAATGTAGAAATCTTTTTGTGAAATTCCTTTTTTATCTAGGTGTTTGTGTATGTTCTTAAAATATTTTTGATTTTTCTTGATCTAATCTTTTGCAGGTGGAGACCAAAACAGTTTTTAAAACCAGAATTTATGAGGATCCTACGGAATTCAGTAGAGGATGCATATAAACGTCTTATACATCCTCTTCTGTGTAGAGAATTCAGGTAAGCCTAGAATAAATCTGTATTTTCATATTATGAATTTTAAAAAAAAAATCCCTCCACAACCTTTTGCTAAATCATCTTTTATCCACTTAAAAATAGCATGTTTTTAATCCTTAGTGCTTACAGAAGCACTAAGGATTCTGTCATCTTGGTTCTATAGATTTAATTTGTCGCCCTATCCAGTTTAGCCTACAGTAGAGAAACGATCTTTCTGTGAAGACATTTTACATGTTTATGTACTTGTTCCTAGTACATTTATCTAATAAAGTTACCACATTACCATAGTAGTTTTATCTTTATTCTTTTATTAGCATAAACCATTGTGTCACTGGATTTTCTCAGCACCTTTTCATGTCACAGCAACAGGACTGTCAGTGACATTGTTCTGACTCCCTCTCTTTTACCTGTTTGAAAGAAATCAGTGAAGTGTTGTTGTGGTTGGAAGTATCCCTCATGTCTGCCAGCTGCACTTTGTGGCAAACAAATGAGTCACAGGGTTAGTCTGATACTGTTTTGTGGGTGTTGTGATGTCTCTAGAAAAGTCAGTACACTTATTTCTGGTGATACTGTAATAATGATGTCATTAGACAAAGTATCACTTGTTAAAATCTGTAATATTGTTCTAAGTTTAAAGGAAATTTAAACTTTGTATCAAAGTAGCACATAGGGTGTTTCATGCTGTGGTACAGGAATTTACCATGTATTTAAATTTTTTAGTAAGTCAAAAACTCTACATTCTAAAAGCATTATCTTCTAGTGGCTAACAGAAAAAGTTGGGATTTTTTTCACACTTACAGTGTGATTCTTCAATACAAGAGAAGCTCGTCAAAGCATAACCTGTGACCTAAACATTAATGTCTGTTTTCAGGTAGTTCAAAATTAAGTTTACCCTGTTTCTTGGTCCAGAAATGTTGAAATTACTTGTATCAAAATGACATGTGTTGAGTATTCAGTATCTAAACACAGCAATCACATTCTGAAATATAGTTCTTCTGTACTTTACTGGGTGTACTTTTAGGTTTCTGTTCATATTGGAATTGTTTTCCTGACACTTCCTTTCATGAACAGGATTTCCTAAATGGTCTATATTTTATCTGAAAAGAACTGTCAGCTCAAGTTTTTAACTGGAGCTTTGGGGTTTCTTCACTCCAGTATGTTATATTTGTTCATTGCTTTGCAAGCCAGATTGCTTTACCCCCTTTGATTAGCAGGCCTGTTTTTTTTTGCTACTGAGAATTTCAGATTTCTCAAAGTGCTGAGTTTGCTTTTTTTTTTTGTGATCACAGTACATGCAGCTACCCCAAATAATGCACTGCATCCATTATTTGGCCAAAATTAGGTACTGCTCATGATTGAGGGTCCAACTGTAGGATTTTGTCATGTGGGGGGAAATGTAGGTGCCAATTCTAGCCATTGCTACAGCCAAGTGCTTTTAAAATAAAGAAAAAACCTTACTTTTTAGTGGGGTTTGTTTTTAAAGTAGCTAAGTGAACTGACATAAAGCTCTTCTATTTTATTTTTGTTCTGTGGCTTGTACCACAGGATTGTTGTGGCCTGTGTTCTGTGTAGCACTTTGAGGGTTGCTGCAGCAGTAGCTTGATGAAGGTTTTCTGTTCTCTTAATCAGAAGGGGAAAAAAAGCTCCCTTCCCTACTACTTTTACTAGATGTAGCTCACAAGTAATAAATGCAAAGCATACGAAGTTCGCTGCCTGCTCCTAAGTGGATGTCTGCTGGGGTTTTACTTTTTGTGATAATTTTGCATGATTAGGAAAAGCTGAAACATCTCCTATGGAGAGGAATGTAAAGCACCTGACAGTAGTATTCCTGGTCCCTGACCACTTAACCCTTATCCTTCTTTTATTCTTTTTTTTTCCACACACCAGGAGCTGTATTTTAGGACTCTTTCAAAGGGCTGCTAAAGTATTCAATGCCTCTTTTAGCATTAATATTTCCAACCCACCCCCTGCTGTTCTTTTTTCTTTTTATTATCATTAAATATTGGAACAGAAAGTTTCCAAGAGTGTACTGAAATTGATGGTGCTTCTAGTGATCAGAAGAATGAAACCTGCCAGCAAGAGGGTTACCTTATTTATTGTTTAATTTCCTTTCTTCCATTCTGTCAGATATCATCATTTCTTGTATCTGGTATAATCATGTCCAGTGTTGCTTTTGGCTCTTTGAAATACATTTTATCTTGTTGCAGTACGGCATAGAATTATTCCATCAGGGTTTCATGCAAGTGATGTGGCATGGACATATTTTTTTAATGGATAATCCTTTCATAATTTTCCATGCTTTCTCTCAGAGAGTGCTTTATGTCTTCAGGGACATAAACATTTCTCTGTATATCTTGTTTCACACCTGAAGCTAGTTTGCAGATATTTTTCCACGGAAAGACTGTGTGTGGAAGTGAAGAATTTTGAATCTCAATTTAAAAACTGAATCTTATAACATCAAATATAGAAACTAGTAGATCATGATTAGGTTATTTGCTTCTATTACAATATACCTGTTAGTGATAAACAGTCTGAATGCTTCATAGAATTTGAAGTAGGAGCTTAAAATCCTGACTTGATTGATGTTTTCTTGTAAAACAGCACCTGAAGGGGTTTGAGGTGTATTTGTTTTGAGTTTTTTTGGAGTTTTCCCCCCCAAAAAATAACCATTTCTCTAGTGCTTAGAGAGGAGGACTGCTCTCTGTCTTATATCTCTGTCATATTAATGAGAATTGTCACAAATTGGAAAAACATGAAGCTGGGCATCTTGCCATTTGGATGAAGCCATTAATGCACTGAAAAAGGGAAAGATATTAGATTGTCTGAGGTAGCTTAATTTTCTTTTCTTTTTTTTTTCCCCCCTCTCTCCCAAATGGAACCCATCAGTATTCCAAACTTGAAATTAAGGGCCAGTACTTGGGACAACAGACCATATAATTGATACAAGTGTTGAATGAGAGAGAGTTAGAGAGAAGTCTATATTTGAAATTAAAAAATACAGGATATTATGTAATAGAAAGGACATTCCCCTTATGCACCTGGCAATTTCAGTAACATTTCCTGTTACTATAAAAGTTTCTGTATATCCATGCCAATTTTAAACATGATTTCCATAAGGTGCATGTAACTAATAGCATGTGCTTAGGGGTAATTTTAATTCCTGCACCAGTCTCCCTTCACAGGTGGACTGATAGGAATTTGCAGTGTGGGAGGACTCGGCCTTGTGCACAACTGGGACCCTGTATGTCTAGGATAGATGGAAAGATGGAACTTGGGAACTTGGCATGTCTTTGTACAGAGCCTGCAGTCCAAGGGGGCCTCCAGTCCAACCTTCCCTTGTTTACAAGCCCCTTTTAACTTTCATTTGTGTGCATGGGTGGCTGGTTCAATCTTTGTTATGTATGTATATAGAAGATCCATACTGCTGTGAGGCTTAGGTATTTGCTTTCATTTTCGCTGGTTTCTTATGATTGGCATCTAATTGTTCTGTCCCTGGACTCTCCCTGGAAGAAGCTCATTATGTGGTTTAGGTTATTTTATTCTAATTTTTTAAGATCAGAAGGATGCTGCAAGAGTGAATGATCAGGAAGTGAAATTACAACTGAGATTCAGTGGAATGAGTGGAAAATGCTGCTTGCAAGGGGAAGTAGTTATCTTTTATAAATGAAACTAGTAGCTCTGAGCTATCCTACCACAGGAGAGACACTCTGGTCCTGTGGAAGGTAGCTCCACATAAATGTTAAGTGCTCTGAAGATTATTTAGTTAAAAAGTAAAGACAAAGCAATGAATCCTTGATTTAGTTGGCCTGTATTTGGAATATTATTGGCTATTTTGCTACACTCACCTTGGGGAAGAGGAAAAAAGCAGGAAAACAATTCACTGGAAATAGAAAAGGCCCAGTGAAGGGGAATGGAGTATGAAATAATCTCTCTGTGAACAAATATTGACTAGGACTCTTCAACTCAGGAGAGGGCTTAGAGATAAATGGCGTGTTGAGAGTGGCACAAGGTTTGTAGGGATAAATTTTTACTACCTTCCAGTTTAAGGCCTAAGGGGACATAATACAAAGAATTGGTTCCAACCAAAAGGTGACAGCTGTTTACACACAATTTGTGATGGACCCGCGGAACTCACAGCCAGCAAACTACATGGATAAAAGAAATGTGTGTGGCTTCAGAAGGACATTGGATAGTTGAGCAAGACATCTATTATGGGCTACTAAAGAGACAAATCATGTCAAGCTCAAGAAATGCTCTGAGCTTGAAGTAGTTGGAGACTAGAATAACATTATGGGACAGATAGTGCTGCTGTATCAGCTCCTTAGGCAGCTACTTGTAGCCAGGCTTGGAGAAAGAATACTGGGACAGAGGGACAACTTACCTGAACTGGTGCAGCTGTTCCCACACCTGGTGGCAATATGCAGAGTGTCTGCTCTGCATATTGAGGGCACATTTGAATTTCTAAAGAGTCTTGTAATGCCGGTATTCCCTTTACTATCTCACTTTAAGTTGTATCTCTTTTAATTTGGTATACCTGGTACAGAAACAAAAAGCACAGGGATATAAGGGAGCCTCTTGCTGTTGCACACTTGCTTAAGAAATGTTCAATCAGTAATGTGTGAAAGAGAATCTAGACCTCTCTTGGGACTACTTTCAAAAGAGAGATGATGAGGACTTATCCCACAGTGGTACTGAAAGAACTAGTGAGACAGAGCTGAGCTGGTTGGTTGGATCCTGGGCAAATTCAGGTCAGCCTGTGAAGTTCTTCCACATCTGAAAACTGCTTGAAACAACTTCATATTTTATCATGTCAAATAGCCCTTATGAGTGTTGTGTTTGAACTATTTGTAGCCTGCTTGTGTCATGCATTGATTGACATACACAGCTTGAGTAATTTTCTCTGCCCCATTCTTAAAGGATTAGTTAACTGGAACACAGTTTATTCCCCTTCAGTAAAAATAAACCCAGATATTACTTTTTTCAGTGATGGGTATAAAGAAAAGGGAGAATAAGGGCATTGGCTACCCTTGAAGTTATATGAAGGCTTTACTGGATTGCTTTTAATTCCCTAATTATTGTACTTATTGACAATGTAATGCAGCTGAAAATGGCCATGAGTACCTGCAAAAGAAAAAAAATCAGCTAGGTAATGAATATTTGTGTCCCCACTAATTTTTTAGTTTTGCTTTTTTATGTAAGAGAGAATGCCATGACAAAAATACTTGTCGTTGTCAGTCATTGTCCTGCTGGCCACATCTGACAAATAGGACATCATCTATCTTTTACACCTTCACTCAACAAGAGTGATTTGTTTCTTGTAACACGCTGCTGTAAGTGTTCATGCTTAAAGTCATCCAAGTCAGTTCTTGCTGGACTAACTTACTTGTTTCTGTTGAAGAACCTAACTTGGAAAATAAAATTGGGAAACAGGAAACATTGTGACCAGTCAGCTTTCTAGTTTGGTTCTGAGGAAGCAGAATACCCAAAAGCTCAATTCTACATTCTTCTCTGATGGCTGCTAAATAATGTAATTCACAGACAGAATTAAATGCCTCATGAGTCATGGTGTCTTACCAATTAATTGGAGAGATCTTTCCAGTTTCTCTCTATTACCCCTCAGTGCAAACCATCACCCTTTTTTTGCTGGGTAGTGATTTTTCACCAGAACTGTGAAGTTATGATGAATTTGATCCATGCCTTCTTCAAATCCACTTTTCTTTACAACAGCTTTGATAGGAAATTGTTCTTTGCTCAAAATTCTAAGTTGATGTTTGAATGGTAGTTGGTATGTCTAACAACTTTGAAACAATTAATAAGTCCATTTGAAAGCTAATTGAAGAGAATTAATTTTTTTTTTTTTTTTTTTTTGGCCTCCATCCTTCTTAGATCTAAGTTGACATCTGATGCAGAGAAAGAGTCTGTGATGATGTTTGGCAGAAATCTCCGGCAATTGCTTCTGACCAGCCCTGTGAGGGGCCGTACTTTGATGGGAGTAGATCCTGGCTACAAACATGGCTGCAAGTTGGCAATTATTTCACCAACCAGTAAGTTTCAATTCAAAACATTATTGAAAGGACTGATAAAAATATATTCATTTAGAGTAAAGGATAGTTGCAAAACCTACTTTTTTATCACATTGGGTTGGGGGTTTTTTTTGTGAAGCTTTTAGTGTTTTCCACACGTCGTGTTATGTAAATTCCTTTCTTCAGCTAGCTTAAGGTTAAGTTTCTGCCACCTGGATTCCAATGAGTTCTTTGATGTTATTGCTCCTCTCTTAAATAGACTTTAAAACGCCTTCTGCCTTCCTGAATACAGGTTCAGTTGTGCCCCTCAGTAGTCAGCGAAGACAATACTTGGCATTTTTATTGTGCACCAAAGAATTTGAATTTCAATACTTTCTATAACAGTGCTTTTTTCATGGTTAATGTCTTGGACACGTGGACACTTTTATCAACGCCTTTTTGTTCAGTACTGTATGTGTTAATGTGAGAAGTCAGAAACACTGCATTTGCAAAACTTCTTAGTTCAGATATAGAGTCTTTCCAATTCATCCTAGTCTAATCAGGGGATACGCATCTCTTCAGGCCCGCATAAAAATGGTTTGTTTTCCTTTTCTTTTATTGTCTGAATCTTTTTGTCTGAGAATATATTCACCCATCCTGGGTATAGGGAAAGATGTGTTCTAGACACTTTGAAAGGCAATAAAGGCCTTAGAAGGCAATAAAGTAAATGATTATGAACTTTCATTGCATCATAAGCTCTCCCAGTGCCACTTAATACACTTCTTTCAAATCTGATAGATGATGGCATGAGCTGGCATTGGAGTTCTAGAGCTTCTGGACTGCGAGTACTGAGACTTTTCCATTTTCATCTCTCTTTACTGGATCTTTAAAACGTATTACACTAGAGCAATAAGTCTTTTGTAGTAAATTGCTGGTTTTCTTGTTCATAATATAACACATTTTATTTGCTAATATGACTAGATTCTCATTATTTCTTAAGTGCATATGTCCACCGAGAACTAGAAAATGTATTAGCTTGTTTTGCTTTGCCAGCCAAAGCCACTTTCTCATCTGCCCACCACACATTTCTTATCATTGAATACAAAAATTAAAGGAAAAGATGGCTTAATAAGAAGTTTTCTTTGTGAATCATCATGTTAGCTTTAGTAGTTCTGCAGGACATAGGTTTTGGACCTCTCTGTTTTCTATCAAATGGCTTTGCCTTTCATTCTTCTAGGTCAGATACTCCACACCGATGTTGTTTATTTGCATTCTGGTCAAGGATTTCGTGAAGCTGAGAAGATAAAGAGACTTCTGCTGCAGTACAAGTATGCTAAAGAAGCTTACACTTACTGTTCTTTCTTACCAAAAAATAGGAGTCTACTATCTAACTACTTGCTTTTGGGTGGAATAAGAATTCTACTGATTTAAGTGGAATTATTCTTTTTTTTATCTATTTCAGAGCTTATTTTTTCTTTTAGTCTCTGTTCATGCTTTTACACTATTTATCTGTTAGAGGCATGTGAAATCAAGCCATGGCTATGAGTCAGGCTGCATGTTATGAATGTATCTGCATAAAATTCTATCAATGCATTTATTTTTAGGAATAGAAATTAACCTTCAGCCAAGGAATAAGTTTAGCCTTACTCTTCCAACCCCCACACCCCTCAATTGACTCATTGATCTTTCCCTGTTTCAAAAGCCCCACTTAGTTTTTGGAAGAGTTTAATTAAGCAAAGGAAATCCTGCAGAGGTAACTCTCCAGGTGGAATTGCAAACAGGGGCAGCATGATTAAAAGTTGGTGTCCAGCTGTTTTGGAATCCCTGGGAACAGATGACTACTGAGTCAGTTGCTGAACTGCCACAGCATACAGTCCAGTTTGTCTTTAAGTGTTAGTTTGGCTTTAAACAGGGGATTTGATAACTGACTGGCTGTGGTGGGGACAGGCAGAAGGAATGACCTTGCAAGCTATTGCAACTGCAGTATTCCCATTAAGGAATTAAGATGCTGATTGCTTGGGCTTCTGCTCTTTTTCATGGCTCCTACTGGGAAATATGAGGTGAAAGTGTTTGAGGACTGTAAATAACATTTTATTTTTTAATTCAAAGTATCAGTTTTGGGTTTTCTGCATATATCACCACTGCACAATTCCATTAAAAATGAGTGAAAATTTTAACTCATCTCATGAACTGCCACACTGAAAACCTGTTAAACACAACATGATGTTACCATCGTAATATGTTCTCATTACATCTGGGCCTTGTGTTGTCTAAAATAGGATGTATTGGTCATTGTGGATTGAATGCTGTGTATGAAAAAGTTTAGAAGAATATTTAAGAATAATTGTTCATTGTCTTTACCCCATACATAGCTGTAGCACTGTTGTGATTGGTAATGGCACGGCCTGCAGAGAAACAGAAGCTTACTTTGCTGACTTAATTATGAAGAAATATTTTGCACCACTAGATGTTGTTTACTGGTAAGATCCTTTTGCTGGGAGATTAATCTGTTCAGCATATTTTAACTTAATAGCTCGTTTTAAATGTAATTTTTAAAGTATTTCTTTTGGTTGCCTTGTCTGTATTTGAGTCAAACTTGACCCAACCTTCTAGCCAAAGAAAAATGGCTGTAGCTCTTTGAAGCATGAAAGTAGTTCTCCTAAGTCAGTAAGAGACTCATTAAAGCGTTTTATTTTCTCCTCCTGGGGCTCACTGTTGTTATCATCATTGTAACAAAGTATGCAAGAATAGCAGCACTAACAGCTAAGGACCCGTTTGGCATTGTGTGATAATTACTTGATAAATGGAGTTTAAATGCAAATGATAAGCCTTCTGTTGTCTGACTACAGTATGGAATGCTTGCTAATCCTATGGCTATTAAATGGTCTGGAAATAAATATTGTGTTAATACCTAGCAGAGAGTAGTGAAGATATTTATCCTTTTCAAATTTTATCCATTAATTTGTTAAATTTGAACTGAAGTAGTCTTCTGTTGTTTTGGATGGAAACTATATGATGTCACTTCCTTTTCTCCCATGCCGAACTGCTCTTTTTTTTTTCTTTTTTATTTCACATAATTTTTTTTCTAAAGCAGTTTTTGTGATTTACCTTGGATTATCTTTTGTGCTGACATTTAACAGCAATATTTAGTTTTCACTGTCTTAACATGCCAAAAAAGGTTTTCTGTATTTTTAAAAAAGTTCTGGCCTTTCTCTGTTCAAGCTATTATATACATTTGATGGTGCCTTTTCTTCATAAATGAGGAAGTGATCTTACAGATATGGCTGACAAATTTATTGTTCTGAGTAACTTATGATATCATTTAATTGCATATGTTGTTTTGAAGATTTCTAAGTAAATTTGCTCCTTAAATCACTCTTTTATTCCAGGAGATGTAGTAAAGATTTTTTAATTTTAATTGTTTGCAAAGGAAGGAAGCTATTCAAGCTTCTGAAAAAGTAGGCATCCTTTTTCCAGAATCCAGCGTGAATATAGCGAATGTTTAATGACCGTAGAAAGCGGAAAACACTTCATACTCCCAGGGTTTTGGAAAATGTTTGATTTCACTGTTGTTCATATAGCTTAAAAATCCACTATATTGCTATAAGCACTTTCTCTTAAATAGTAATAGTGATTATTGATCATATGCTGGTTTACATAAAAAGATTTATGTGATAGTGTGGTGTTCTCACTGTGTTTACTTCTTTTGATTTAATATTTTCTCCCTATTTATAGTTCAAGATTACAGTATTTTGAAAATAATAGTTAAGCTACCAAGTTCTTGGAACTAATAAAAGCTCTTGTGTAACAGGAATTATTATACATGCTGTAAAGTAGAAGTCAGGTTAACAATTTGATTGCTTTTTCTAGTTGTGAACAATAATTTTTCAGTCTTTCACTTCTTACAAAACTTATGACATTTGTAGCAAAAATCTCTAAATGCAGTAGTTTAACTTGCCAGATTAATTCCTGGAAGTCAAAATTAAGATAATAAACATTTTTGCTATATTTGTATTGTTAATGTTTGTCTTGTGCTGTGCTTATATGGTGAAGATCTAGTCTCTACTTCAGAATTTGTATGCAGAGCACTGAAGTACGGCAAGTTAAAATAAAAGTCAGAAGAAAGTGCTTTTTCTTTTTTGTACTGCATGCTGTAGGTGACATTTGGGGCTGTTGAACTTTGCAAACTGCTGTCCCTTTAAATTTAAGTGCAAGAGTTTGCAAACAAGCTGGACTTGCAGAACTTGTGTCTCTCTTCAGATTTTGTCAGTGTGTACTGAGTGTTTTTCTTAAAGACCACGGTTCCCATACTACCTTTTCTGATAAACTAGTTTGGTGTACATCTTATTGCTTTATGCAGTGTTGGGATTTCCAAGCCACGCTGCTGAGTTCTGCAAGGTAGCTGCTCTGCTTTCTAGCTCCAGAAAACATTAATCTCCTTAGTATTTCTTAGTAACAGAAAAGAACAGTGGGTGAGTCCAGACATCCAACCCCCTCTTCTGAAATTCCAGTGAAACACCTGGAATTTATATCAGAGTTCAAAAATGTAAGTGATACTTGCTAAATGAGAAGCAATAGTACAGTGTTATCGCTTGAGCAATAGGTGACAGCAGGTGTGCACTGTGAGAGCTGCTATACCTTTTGAGGGGAACTATGAAAGATGTCATGGAAGAATATGCTCCAGAGCATGTGCTTTCAGATCAGAAACAGCTTTGCTGTTTTCATGTACAAAGTCTACCCTTGATTATGTTGTTTCCTTGCGACAGGAGAAAATATGAGGGCTTTGTTTGTACATAGGCTGAATACAGATCTCTCATCAGTTCTGCGGAAACCTGTGGTATGCTTTTGGATGATGTGATCTTTAGAAATTGTTTTTCAATTGAAATGTCTTCAGTAATGTTGGAACAGTTTATTTTTAAAGAAGATGTGCTTCAGCAGGTTGCAGTTGTAACTAAAAAATGATTTGCAAATCAATTTAGTGTTTGAACTGTGGGAAAAAGAAAACAACACAAAACCGCCTGTATAAATCAAAACAACCAAAAAAAACCCAGAACAGAAACCTTCCAGTACCTGAACTGAAACAGAATGAGTGAGTTGCATCTAACATGATACCGTGTTCCATGCCTTCAGTTTCTCACAGTGATGAACTGAGCTGCGTGAAGGTGCAAATCCTTACCCACAAAAACAGAGCTCATTGCTGTGTCCAGGTTTTAGAGAATTACCAGTTGTATTCAGGTTTAAATCTTTTTCCTTAAAGGAGTCCAAATGTAAAGGGGCTTGGCAGAGGAGGCTGGATTGTTTTATAGTGCTGTAAAACCAAAATCCTGATCAACTTAAGCTGTCATTCAGAAAGGTGGCTGATGGAGAGGTACTAGAGACTTTGACTTCCCTGGCAAATAAAGCTTGTAATGCAGTACTGCTTCATTTTTTTTTTGTTAGAAGTGGAGAATAGAGTCAGGAATGATTATAAAAAAATAAAAATCTGTTTGTGCTTTTATGTCCAGTTCATGATATATAAGTTGGAATCATGCATTTCCAGGGAAATAATAGAATATGTAATTTCAGAAAGGTGTGTGCAGTTGATGCGTGCACAAATAATGGAGGTTAAAGATAACCAGCCAAACACTTAATTGATTGCAGGTATGTGCAGTACATACTGAAATAGATGGTGTCTCTACTGCTAAAGTCTCCTACAAGACTTTTAGAATTGTGAAGTTGTTTCTTGGCTTCAGTATCCAACCTTAAAAAATACTTAACTACAGTCTTAATGGAGAACATTTCATTTTATTTTTTTTAATGTGTTGTAAGAATCAAATTAATGGGTTCTCATTTTATAATATTTCAGTTGTATCAGAAGATACTGAAAAAATTATTCAAATTTTCATTTTTTTTGTTACGGTTTCTTTCGAAAGCGTTAGTGTTTTATTTGATAACTGCTTTGTCTTTTTATTGCTAATAAATATATGACAAGCAAGCAATTAAAAAATCCTCAGCAATGATGAATACAAACTCCATATAATTTTACTGAAGTTTTCCAAAGAGAAAACAAATCAGTGAAGACAGTAGTAGGAAATGAGGCATATGACATGATTTTTCATGTGGCTTTAAAACCTGTCTGGACTCAGTTTGATGGTTTTTGATTTAAAGCAAATATTTTTCACTATTTTTGTAACTAATATGCTTTCAGATAGCTACACCCAACCTAAATAACTACAGTACTTTTTTTTTTTTCTTTTTATATGTAGTTTCCCTTTTAGAGCTGTGTTTATTGACTTAGATGAGGACTGGACTGGAGCCAGGGACAGTCATATCTAGTCTTCAGGTTTTTTGTTACAAATCAGTTTTTGTTACAAGGTTCAATAAATATTCTTGATTATTTATGTTAGTTCTATTGTGAGTTCTTGCCAAAGATACATTGTATTATAACCAAAACAGATGTTCTGGTTTAGACAAGTGTATTTGTTTTAACAGGACCAGAAATGTAAATGAAACAACATTGTGTTCAACATTAACATGGCAGATGATGAACTCCTACGATTTCATTGGCCTTTTTGGATTAAATGAAAATCTTGAAAAAATATTTCAGGAATCTGTTTTTCTTTGATTGCTGTCGGTTTTAGGCATCTTGGAAATGAAAGCTATCTGAATAGCAGGTGAACTAGGCTAGAGCAGGACAAAATGAACCGTTCAATCTTGATATTTGGCAAAATCAAATCACAGTTTTTCTCTCAGCCTCAATGGTTTTGTGTCACGATACAAACATTCTTACTGGTCTGACTTTTCTTATGCACGCTGAGAATAAAATGTTTCACCTCATATTTAAAGACAGTGTGTTAAGTGTCACGAATTGTTAATTGTTTTCAGCAAGCAGTAAAGAATGCAGCCAGGCAAGTGTATTTTTCTTTTTGTTGTTTAGATGGCTTGGTGTTTAATTTTTCTCCTTGTTTTTAAACTTGATACAAAATCCTTTTCTGCCACTTAGAGCAAAATCTTTCCTTGCTCTCGAGACTTTATAAGCAATGTAATTAATAATTTACTGCTGTTTAAGTTCAAACACTTCTGTACTGTGACAAATAGGGAAAGGTCTGTAATGTCTTGTAAAGTTCTCATTGGGTTTTCTTTAATGTTTAAATTGTCTGCTTTAGAATACTTAGAAATGTTCTGCTAAGGTAGAATAGGACTGTTTAATACCTTTTGAAGTTGGACCTTGGTGGCAAGAAATTGATTTAGAAATGTTTGTTCTACAGGATTTTAGGTCCGCTTGTATTTTATACGTGTCTGCACATGCTTTAAATATCCTTTTCAATTTAAATGTGTGTTTTATGTTGTTGAATATCTACATTATGCTCTCTCAGCTTTAACAAATGCCACTTTCAAGTTCCATGCCTCTACATTTCTAGTGTTACACTAGCTTAATTCCCATTACTTTTCTGCTTCATAGCACTCGCAGTTTGAAAGGGACCTAACATTCAGGTTCACATTATGATAATTAGGTTTCAAAGCAGTGTAGGGGGATTAAGATGTCTGAAGTCTAGTTGCCGAATAAAGTTCAGAACTACTTGTAAAACTTGTTTGAGTGGTTAACAGAAGTGGTTTTATTTATTCAGTGCTCATGCAGCATTAATCCGTATTTCATCAGGTACCCACAGTGCTGTAACTCTAGATATGACCTTGGGACTTAATTTACCCCATCTCAGTTTTCCTTATTAATGTGCCTTGAAAGAGGTACATGAAAGATAGCCAACATCAAAGCACCTTTTCAAAGAAAGTGGTTGATATGAATCCTCTGGTATTTAACACTGTCTGTCAAATGTTTCAGCTGGTTTGCATCCTTTTACAAGCTATTGCTTGCTGCATTAATGCAGTTGTTTCAAGTCTGTTGAGTGTACAAAGAGGGATAGGGATATGTGAAACTATTCCTATTTCTTTTTGATTGTGTTTTCTTTAAGTTGTTATTTTTGTCTGTTAAGCCATATAACTCTAATGATGACACATTTATGTAGGCTCACCTACACACCTTAGGTCATTAGATGTCTGATAGAGAAGGTGGAAAGTAGTTTGGAAAGTTTTGGTTAAAGGAATACATATTCAGCGGAAACAATACACGCATCTGAAATGTGCACTGTAGAAGCCTTGTTCTGCTTTCATCTCTTTCATGCTCTACTGGAGTCATGAGAAGGCCTAAATAGTGAAGAAATAATTTGAGGAACAGCTTTAAAATGTGTGTAAAGAAACAAAGTCAGTGAAAACATTTTAAGTTAAGAAGTGATTTCTAACCAAACTATCTTCTGTCCTGTACTTAGAAGTTATGTGCTGTTTTGATTATTTGCCACAGCTGAATGATCATGCACACCTCAACTGAAAAATCATTTGGTGTATATTTATATTTAGGGGAGATGGTTCTGTAAGTTGGAAATAATTCATAGGTTTCAAGATGAGAACAAGGGCTAATTGGGAGTATGTCAATGTAGTGAAAGAGATTGAGTTCCATTAAGTTCAGTAAAAGAATAAGATGTATATGGAGTCTAGACTTCAGCAATGAGGAAGCATATATAACTAGTGAGAGAAATCTAAATCTGCAGGAAAAAGTCCATTTTTCCAGAACACTGGAACATGTCATTTGACTTGCATCCAAAGGAATCTGTGGGAAGATCTTTGGGGAGAGAGGAAAGTTATTTGTGCAACTTCCCTTCTGTGTTTTCTCTTTCTAAAGGAAAATCCCAGTAATGGTAATATCAAGGAGCAATTTTAAAAGTTATCTGCTCTCAATATGTAAATCTCTTCAGACCTGTAAGGAATACTAAACAAATAGAAGAAAAGGAGGATTTTAGGATGAAAAGTCATTAAACATGACAACATGTTCAAGGGCAACTTTGTGTTCTCTTCAATTAGAAATTTAATGATCTCAAATATATTCTTGCAAATCAAGTAAAAACAGTGAGAAATTGATTACAATAATTCTTCATTTTCTCAGAGAAGCCATTTGTTATATTTAGGATTGAAAAATAACTTTTCTATTTTCAATTTTATGTGTCCCATGGAGAAGTAATTTGTGCACAGACTGTTTTCCTATAGATCTGTGTTACTTTCAGAAAAAAATAAAGCATCTTTTTTTTTAAATAGTCAGCTAGAAGTCCTCTGGTATTGCAGTACAACAAAAGTCAAGAGGGACATCAGTCCAAAAATATTTGCAAACACAGAACAAGAACATGTTGGAAAAGCAAAGAGTTATCCAGATATGCCAGAGAAAGAAGATGCAGTGAACAAGTGCTACTGTTTCTGCACATAGCGTGTCCATCAAGCCCCCTGGGGGCAGTTTTGCAATGTATGTATTGCACATGGTATATTCCTAGATCAAGACTGTTCTGTTCCTAAAACTCAGTTAAGACAAAGTCAGATTTTGTCTTAATTTAAATGTTCAGCATAGAACTACTAAAATTATACATTGTTTGGGTGTGTTTGACTTTGGTAGTAGAAGTTTTTAAAACTATTATCACTTAACCTTGTTTGCTGGTCAGTGTTTCCAATGCAATCCCCTTTCTTACGGGCTTTCTACGATGACAAAATGACTCAGGCCTAAAGTTTTTTCAAGGCTGTTTCCAAAGCCTAGAAATAAAGAAGTTTTTAATAGACCTAAGGAGGATGACTAGGTCTGAAATTTGCTACATTGCTCCAGTCAGATAAAACTTGTTTATTTCTGTCTGATATTTTTGAGGAGGTGGAGTACCTAACAGGCCAAAATTCAATTTTTTTTATTTCAGACCAAAATGATTTATATTATCATGTAATGTGGCTACAGCTTCTGCAGTTTTTCTCTGCCTTTTGGTCAACACCACAAGGCTCTTCTCAGTTTAATAACACAGATTTCCAGGAAGATCTTTTTTGTTGGAATGAACAAAATGATAATATAACATGTCCACTTGTCACAGAATTCCTGTTTTTATTGGTCCAATATCCTTTTTTTCTCTGAAGAGTCACCAAACCACTCTTCATTGCACTGGCTGTTGTCTCACATGATGATTGGAGTATCAGTAAAGATACTGAAGGATGGAATTCTCAAGTTGTTATAAAAGGTTGCGTGCAGGTCTCTGCTCTATGTGCCATCTTGTACTTCTTGACAGGAGAAGGGCTGGAGCCTTCTCTTAAGAGGTGTCTGAGTGGTTGCCAGGGTCTAGGGATTGCTCAAGGAGTACAAGAAGCTTGAGGATGTGGGTAGCTGGTGGAGGAAGCGATGTGCAAAGAATGAGAATGCAGTCAGGGAATAAGAGGCAGGGCACTTCGAAGGTGCTTCCTCTAGACAGACACACTTGAATTACAGTCTGTGGGAACTGTGTACAGATTTGAGCTCATTTGAGCTGTATGTTCCTTGTTTCAGTGCAGCAGGTTATGTCAAGAAGAAGTTCCCTCTCCTGTTCCCTAATCATTTGTGAGCATGAATGGATGGTGTGCATTTAATTACGGAAACTGGGAGCATGGTTCCTGTTACGTGTATGTGCATTTTAAACTGCTAGTATTTACCCATTGCCTAGATGAAACAGCATTGCTCCACAGTAATATGGTAATATCATGCTAACAAAATCTTTGATATTGAAAACCATTAATATGTCATTACTGCCTTTCTGAAATAAGTGATGCTTGTGGCATTTATGATATTCCTCTATTATCCTTCTCATATGCAAGAGATATCAGAAACATGTTTGTGTGTTTTAAGTGACTGTGTCATGAAATAGTGGTGGCAATTGGTAAATTTTCACTACTAAAGATTAAGAAACTTCATTTTGGCTCCTCACTATGTAAAGAAGCTCTAGCAGGAATTACTTGTGAAATTCTGTCAGGGGTTAATTTAAGTGTAAGCATACGAATATAGTGTGATTAATAGTGAGAGCATCCAGATTAAAATTATATAAATACAAGATGTATCCTCTGATTTGTGAGGTACTAAGACTGAATGTTATTGCGCAGTCAGAGCTGGTTGTATATTTGGGTAGTGTTTTGTCTTCAAATAGACATTCTGTAAGAACATAATGGAGAAGTAAGCATTTTTCCATTTGTGAGAGTTTGCCAGTAATATGTTTTTACTTAGTCTGAGATTCTGCCAAACTTCATACCTATTCATTTGTAAAACCACATTTGCTGTTCTGCATTTCAGCTCTTACTGGGGTACCTTTATTGTTGTGAGATGTGATATATGGGTTTATTTATTTATTTAAACTTACTGTGCTATTATTGTTAATGCTGATAACAGAAGCTTAGCTTAGGCAGTTAGATTGCATTCATCTGTCTAACATTCTACAGTAGATACCTTAATTTCAGTGTCTTCTAACTGTCAGAGGGGTACCATGGGAATGGAATTTTTCATCCTAGATCTGTTACAATGTATGTTGCATGTATTTCCAAAGAATAATTAGAAACGTTTAAGACAATAAAGGAGTGAGTGTATGCCTAAATGCTATCATTAGTGGGGAAAACTTTCTTCATTCTTTGAAGTATCAATACTCTTGAGATCTGGTGAAAATGGAAGTTTGTGGGCTGATCCAAAGTTTGGGTAGAAATCTCCCTTTGAAAATATTTTCAGGTTTATTTAGAGTAGTAAACCTCAGGAAGTTTCTGCTTGTATTGCTGCTAAAAAGTTCCCCCAATAGAGGTAGAGCAACTGCTACAAACTTTGATTTAAAAAGAAAAAAGACAAAATGTCTTGGATTTTAGGGAGACTTGTAAATTGAATGTTAGTGTTCTCTAGGTGTCCGATAGCCTGAGAGTCTTCCAGGAGTGAAAAGCAAATGCAGGGTGTCTGTTGCTTAAGCAAGGGCTCTTTCCCTGTGCTGTTACCTAAAATTGTAACTTCTATTCCTGATTTCAGGCTCTTAGAGGCTGTTGGCAGTGCAGGAGCGAGCAGTACCTGTGCTGCACCTTCACTTGGAGTAATTCTGTGTGATGCTGAAACTGGGGGTTATGCTTGCCTGGGCTCATTTAACTTTTCTTATCAACAGAGTGCATGGCAGTCTTACAAACTCCAGGAGTTACATTGAAAGAAGCCACAGCAACAGGAGATACTTCTGCTGTTTTCAGGGCATGAGAGGCAGAGAATACAGACGTGCTGTGTGTCTCAAAGGGACTTTGAGTAGGTTATTTCAGCTTGAAAAGGGATTAGATTTAGATGACTGCAGTCTCATACAGTTGTAACTTAAGGTGCCTATTGAGGATAATTCCTTTCTATAACTGGATCCCAGCAGTTTTGTCAATGATCTGTTTGTCACAGTGAGTGATACAGAAAGAATGCTTCTGAAAGGAGACATCAAAATGCACAAGCTACATGAAGCACCTTCTTCAGTACCAGGCGCTCCTGGCAGCAACAACTGGAAACAATGGACAAGTGGAGGGGAGAGAGCAGAGAGTGATGCTGGCTTTCTTGTTCCTTTTCAGTTTTGGGAGGAGATTTGTGTTGCTTTGGTGACTTCATGTACACTTGTAATCATGTCCGTCTAGCAGTTCTTCATGTCAGTTATTTTAGTTCCTTCTAACACCTGCTGCTCCTGGAAGCAAATTTGTTGCTCACATAGAAATAACATTTTCATTTTAATTCTATTTGCAGCTGCAAGTAATATCACAGTTTCTAATTGGATCAGATTGTTTTATGTAGCAGCAAATGCTTTTCAAAGCTCAGTTGTCTGAAGATGTTTCTAAATAAAAAACCTGGAGGTGGGGACAAAGATGTCTATCTGTATGCAGCTATAGTTATTGCTTATAATAAATTTGCTTTTCATGTAAAACTTCTCTCTCAAACCTAATTAACTTCTATATTTTCTTAAACTTCTTAGCGGCCAAGGCTACATGCCTACTGCCTGTTCAGTTCTCTTATTGGGTTGAACTAGAACTAACATTTAGATAGAATACATTTTGACATTTGAGTTTGACATAAATGTTTCAGGGAAAGTTTAGACATGCAACGTCCATGAGTGATTCTCTTGTCAGCATTACAATGTTGTACTGTTAATATACTTTGTAAGTGGGCTTTCAGTAAAATCATTGATGTATTTATTGCTTGTTCCTGGTCTATTTTTCTTGGTAGTCTAAAACCACAGCTCAAAGTTACTTTGTCTTTTCTTTTTAATTAGAATTATTTTCTAGAAGTTAGTTTGTCATTTTTAAGTAAATCAAACTGGCTATTCCTGTATTACTTCTCAGTGATTATCCCTCCGCTAAAGGAAATGTTAACTCTAATCTCCTGCTTTAAGAGTAAATAGAAAGAGACACTGTCAATTTGAATGTCTTAAAATGAAATAGTTTTGATATCATGATATAGTATCTTTTTAATATATCTCATTTCTTTAGCTAACAAGAACAATAAAAATACTTTTAAAGGAATGTTTAATTCCTTTTAAAGGAATGCTTAAGGCTGTCCACTTCACTATTCTTCTGGTTTACCCCTGCTCCTGGCTGGCTCTGCTGGCATCTTGCTGGCTTTTTACCTGCATCTCCACAGTCACTTGGTGCCACCTTGGTTGTAGTTTTTTCCTTAGGGGAACCGGTTGATGATCTTGTGGCCTTTCTGGAGAAGACCACTCACTGGAAAGGCCGTGCTCATGATTAAGAGATGAAGCTAGGGAAAATAATTTTTCCTTTTACTGGCTTCTTTTTGGCAAAGCAGTTGCGGTAGGTTGTAGATGTTGGACATCTGACACTAAAAGGAATGATGTTTTCTAATTGAGACATGATTTTGAGTAAAGGGGTTGTTCTGGTGCTAAATGAGAAGAAAAAAAGTGGTGGCATCTAATACAGGGTATATTCTTTTTAGGTTTATGGTCTGTAGAAAATCTCTTTCAGGTTTTTATAAAATAAAGATAGAGATGAAATGCTGATTTGTGTCAATATGTTTTATTTACTATGCAATGCAGAAAATGCTAAGTTAGTTATTTTTGACTTGACCTTAAATACAAGGGCTATGAAGCCAAGATAATCTCTGGTTAATACTAGGTTGCAATAAATGAAAATTTATAATTAGTACAGTGAACTTTGTGGGAGATGCTTTCTTTATGTAAACTTTCTTTGAGTCATCTGAAATGCCAGTTCTAGCACTCAATATAAATTGAAGTTTCGGTGATTACGACAGGTCTTGTGAAAATTTTAATGGAATATGTGTGGTTTAAGTTCACGTCTAATCCTTATTCATAAAGCAGTTGTAAGTTAGTTTCCATTGGATTTAATGCCAGAGTACAGGTTTGGGGTTTCTTCTTTACTGTGCCACAGTCTGTATAATTAGATTGCATAAATCATATGGTGCATGTGATGATGGGGATGTTGTGAGCCTTTATGAACTTCAGAGGAAGTTAATACTTGGAGCTTGTGAAATGTGTTTCTTCTGGTTCTCAGGGTTTGATGAAACCTAAATTCTGGACGTGCCAGTTTGTGGCATTAGTAATTTTAAAATTTTATTTTTATCTTTTAAGAAAATGTTTCAGCATCTTGATGGAGTTCTGAACATACTTGTCTTTGGATAATTTTATAAAATAATTTTCAAATATATAGTTTAGTGATAATTACATGGCATTTTAGGTTTAAATTCTGCTTTATGCAAATTTATAAATTGGGGGGAGAGAGGATAGTAGCAATTAGACCCTTAGTATTAAAATCTGTATTGATATAATTTGGACCTGAATTAGCTGAAGATTGGTTTATGCTTAGATTTGGAAGCCTATCCTTTCCAGGGGCAGGGAGGGAATATTTAATGCTTATGCCTTGTTCTTTTGTTGGAGGAGGAGCTTGTTACCCCATCTCTGCAGTGGATATGAGAATTACTCTCAGCCTCATAACAGTGTGACCAGTAAAAGCCCTGGTATGGTCCGGTGCAGATCTTGGTCGTGTTGTTGCATGTGATGACGTTGGTGTACAAACATGAGCTTCGTGCTGCTGTGGCTCAGGGCTGTGGAGACACTGACAGCAGCAGTAGCGCTGGCCTGTCTACCAGGGGAAGGATGAGGATGAGGCTTGGCTCTGCCACCTTCTGCAGTAGGCAGCAGAGCCGAGCAGGCGCCCGAGGGCAGGAGATGCTCTGCCATATTAAATATTAAAGGGTGCTGCATATCCCACCCTGGCATATGTTTTCCATAACCCGCTGTAGGAGTTGTCTGCATCGGGCAGGGCGCCTCCAGGCTCTGCACTGCTGTGTTGCCATGGAATCTCTATCAGATAACCTCTGGTTCTCATCTGGACAATTACTGTTTTAATGTTGTGTTGTCTCTTCTTCTATAGCCCTGATCTTCAAATTGTTGGGGTTTGTTGTGTTGGTTTTGTTGGTTTATTTGTTTTTAAAGTCACAGCTGTTAATTATCAGCTGCAGGAATAGTCATAACAGTTTAACGTCAGACACTTGAAATTAAGTGGGCCTACTCTGTTACTGCAGGAACCAGCAGGACACACATTTAATTTTCAAACCATTTCAGAGTTTCTTTTTGGTTACAGCATTTGAGGAAGCTGGAATTGTTTAGGGAATTTTCAGTGCAGCACTGTTTTTGAAAACAGAGTGTGTTGATTTTTAAAATCCATGTTTGTTTCTTACCCACTGTTCTGGAGCTGATAGGTGCTGTACTGAAACGTATACATGGTGCTAAATGTTTAAACTGCCATTAAAAAAACCTCTGAACCTCTGGTTAATACTATCAAAACATCAGCTCTTAGCTGCAGAGGAGCCAAGTGTTCATGTTAATATGTAGTAGGTTTTAGAGTCTCTGTTCATGGAAATATTTGAAACCTGACTGGACAAAGCCCTGAGCTACTTGCTTTGCTTCTCGCTGCTTGGTATGAAGGTGTCAGACCAGCCAATCTCCACAGGTGCCTTTTGTCCACTGTGGGTTCCAGGCATTCAAGAGTTTCCAAAAGCTGAAACAATTATTCCAACACACTCACTCTTCATTGGTGGGTTGTCTTGTGGAATCCGAATGAGAGAATGATGACCAATCTGGAGAAGTCAGTGTGGAATAATGCTCATCGCCCACATGACCTGGAAACTGCAGATTCTGCCGGTGTTTGCAGGTGTAGGTTCTGATAATCTATGCTTTCTGTATAATGCTCTCCAGAAGAATCTGCTGTTGAGTTCCAGTGTACCTTTCTTGCTGCCCAGATATGAATTGGCAGGAAAGCTTTGAAATACTTTGCTTGGATTTTGCAGTAAGATGTACAATGTGAAGACAAAGCAGAGCTTTGAATGGGTGAAGGGGGAAATCTGTAGTCCATTCTAAGGCTTTGGGTTTGGGTGGAAGTTTACTAGTTGATGAATTTTATTTTATTCTTTTTTTAGTCCCAAGAAAAGCTGAATATGAATTTTCTGGTGCAAACTTTGACAACTACTGGAGAAAACAGCATAGTTATATTTGAAAAGGATGAATTACCCATTTTATATTTGTTAGTGCCTTTGTTTAAAATCATGTAACTGACCCACAGCTTTTCAAATGTTCGTGAGAAATTTTCCCATTATAAAGTGTGTGTGTCTAAAAGAGAGCTAATGTGGTTAAAAAAAATGTATATTCCAAGATGTTTTTCCGCAAAATACGGGTTGTTGGCCTCATGAGTAATTAGATGTATAAATGTGTTAATGAACCTTCACACTATTGTAAGGTATTTTATTGCTAGCACTGCAGGTGATCGAGTGTCTAAGAACTGTGTAACATATCTGTGACTGCAGAATCACTTTGAAAATTGTGGTGTACAAAATAGGACTTAAGCTGCGTTTTTACGGTTTAGTAGATGTAAGGATATATCTTAGAAAAACTAGAAAGTCATTTTATCCTATGCTAACATATTTGAATAACTAAAAAAAACCCCAGTCTTATATAGTTGGAGTTTTCTTTTCAAGTCTAAAAGGAATAGGTTAGAAATGAAGCATAAGAAATTTCAATGCAGAAGAATTTTTTTAAAGTGTTCGTAAGTGAATGAAGAATGTATTTTAAATGAAGTGGTCTTCCAGCATATGTTTATGCCAGTTCTAGTGATATTACTCATGGAAAGTCTTCAGTGGGGATCTGTCACAACCTAAGGGAACAAAAATTCCATTTTAAGTGAAGGAGGAAAACAAATATAACACTACCTAACTGAACTTTTACTTCACTAATTCCAGATACTTGGTTTTGTCAGGCTTTCCCTCCTTTTTTGTTACAATCTTACTAAAGGAGTTTTTTGTCAGTAAAAACATGCAAATCATCAATCCATTTGAAGTTTGTGGGGATTTGGTCATCAATTTTTTTTTCCGCTGAGGTTGATACATACTTCCATTTGTAATACAAAATGAGAGGGTATCCACTGTTCTTAATGGTTAAAGGGTAAAAAAGTAATACACATAATGTTTAGCTCACTTTCATTTGGAGATATTTTATTCATATCAGCATTTCTTACTGTAGATGCCTGGCAGTTGCGTATGATATCAGTAAAATATTTAAAACTATGACAAGGAGGAGACCAGAAAAGGCATTAAAGAAACCCAGAGGCCTAAAAAGAGAAAAACATAATTTAATATCAAGGCCCTCAGTCTACTTATGTTGCTCTACGACCATTTAAGTACATCTTCCTACCTTTAAATCTCTCTGAGAAAAGTAGCTGAGCTATTAAAAGTGCTTGTTAAGGTTAAGCAAGTTTCAGTGGATATTTATGTGAGGCTTTTTTTAGTTTTGCATGAAGACTGTTAACTATTTCTGAAGAATGAGTAACCTACTCTTTCTCTTAACTTTGTTGGGTTTTTTTCCCATCTGTCCTTATTATGCTGTAATGCCACAGTTCCTTCATACAGGATGAATAGATTTTGCTGGAATCTCTAAACTACTACTTCAGTTTGCAACCTTTTTCCAAGGACAAAAGACATTTTTCTTGTTGGGCAGAATGTAACTCTTCTTGATAAGTGTCAGTTTTGAATATTTTTAAACTAGATCATAGGAAAATATAAAAGCAAACCATTTTCCCTATATTAACAAAACAAAAAAACCCCAACAAATGAGGACTTGAAAATTATAATAGCACTGCCATGATTAAATTTGCAGAGGTTATTTTTGAAAGATAACAGCATATAATTTTGATCAGGTCTGCATAAAGCACTTTTATTTTATGTAACATTCTTGAGTATGTTGAGCTGGAGAATAAACTCAGGAGGTGAATGTATCTTCTGTAAACTAAAGCAGACAGCTTATTTTTTTAGGTGAATTCCAAATCAAAGTAAACTAAGAAGAAACGACATGGCTAGAAAGATGTGGTCACACTTTTTCTTATTGTTTAATACCTCAAAGAAGTTTTCCTGCCAGCATTTATTCTGATTCCAGAATTCTTAATGTATTTTGAGTTTCTCTTTGTGAAAAACCTGGGTACTTCAGAGTTCGGTAAACTGTGCCAAGATGTGTCTGTAGGTTAATAAGATTCAATTTGATGTCTTTAGATATAGCCTAGCTGTTAAGAGGGATGGGGAGGGAGCAGCAGGAGAGTATCTGTGATTCTCTCACTGTGTGCAGAGTCTTTCTGCACTGCATTGCATTGCTCAACCCTAATAGAAGGGTTATAATTGACTCCAGCCTTCCCTCACGGATCTGTGCTGGGGAGAGGGTTTGAGTACGAGGATCCAGTAGTATTATAGAAAAGTGTGAGGGGGAAACAGAATAAAGCCCAACTCTGACCAAAGCTACAGGTCAGAATTTTGCACGAATCAGGACTGTGGAGGCTGCATGACAGCACTGGCTGGGCTGCCTCCCAATTGCCCAGAGTGAGCATTAAAGAAGATGACAGTTGCTGGAGGTGCCATTCTCCAAGAGGCATTTTGCTCCATATGCTGTGGTCTTGTCCAGTTATGCTCCACTCTGGGGCTGAAGGCTCCGTGAGAGTTATTGTGACTCTAAGCTCCAGCCTTTGGTCTGGATTAACAAACTGCATTTTAGCCACAGCAGTTGCCCATTCTAACAGATAAAAATGATTCCCAAGAGCAATTGCAGCAATGGCATATTCATAGAGCATGCTCTTTTAGCCTTTCTAGGTAGTTTGAAACTGACTGTTCACATGTGAATGCCTCTTAATACAGTTTTTATTTGACTAAATTTGAATGCTTTGTGAAGTGCACGGACAAGTAAATTGGTTGAGAATCTGTATTCACTGAAGAACCTGATGGACTCTCCTTAATGGGTCATTTGTTATCCTCAGTGTCCTGTATCCCACAGAAGGGTGGTATGCATATGAAATGTTTTGATTTGAAAATTAAACAGACTTTAGTAAGACATCACTTTCCTCCCAATTTTATTAATTGTCAGTGATAAAGCCAAATACAGATGGTAAAAGCAAAGTCTAGGTATTTCTTTATAGGCAGGAATCTTTTTTTAGAACTGTCTTATTTGTTCCCAAAACGTTGGTACTTGATAATCCTCCAACTAGAGTTACTACGCTTGAACTACTGAGTTCCAGGGTTTTACCCTCTACCTACCTCTGCTGTTTCTAAAAACAACCAGGATGGATCTTAGCTTTTGCAAGATCCTGTGTAGCTGGAAATGGGCTGGGTGCAAAACCAACTTCTCCACTGCAGGGGTTTCTGCTTGACTGAGCTGACAAGAAGCTGCTGGCAGGACAGTTGGTGACAGCCTTCTCCTCTGGAACTCACAGCTTCCTTTGGCCTGCTGTGTTTTGTGATGTTGGGTCAAGCTTGTCGGCTTCACCAAGTGCTTGAGAACAGTGAGGGTCAGGGGCTAAAGAAGGCTGCTCATTGCACTCTTCAGTGTATGACAGTTCTGCTAGGCTTTTTGAGGAGAAACGTCATCTTTTAGGACTATGCCATGTTTTTAATGTATGCATCTAGTGATTTAATTTCAAGATTCTCTATAAATATGTGAAATGTGTTTAACATCATGCAGTGTTTCTCTTCTTTTTAAAGCCTGACTTTCAAAATTGATCATGTTTTTTTGTCTCTCTGTGCCTCTCTCCTGGGTAAAAAGAGTTTAGGTAAAATCTGGTCAGTGTTTGGCCGTATTTTTTCCATGTTATGTATACGGTTTGTTCCCCTGAGTTCAGTGGGATAATTTAATTGTGTAAAACTGAGCGAGTGCTGGCACGATTGGTCTTGAAATTATAAAGTGTATTTATTAGGAGCATATGCACTTTCATGCGTATTGTATTTTTAGAATGGAACTCTAGGGCTTGGAGCCTTTTTTTACTGTCTTTCCTTTTTTCTATTGTTAATTAGTTATAGATAGGTAACTTTTGAATATATTTGAATACAATTAATTTTCTTTTATTCTGCTTAGAATCACTTTTTTGTTGTCACATGGCGATAGCACAAAACGTGCTTCTTTCTTTTTAAACTTGTCCTCTTGCACTAAGGCAATGTCAATTCTACAGCATTATCCATATTATTGCAATTTCTCTCCTTGGCATTGCTACAACAAGAAGAGCAGTAGCTAAATTTTCTTTCAAGTTGCTACTCTACTACAGTGTTTAAAGTAAAAATAAATTACTTGATTGCTTTTTAGTTGGATGACTAACTTGGAAGTAGATTTAGGACATGAAACTCAGATCTTAAAGCTCTCTGCAAGAGCAGAAAGGAGCTTCAACTCCAGCTGCTTTATGAGCAATGACAGGACTTGTTTTCTGAAACTGTCAATGAAAGCAGCGGGAGCAGTCACAGGTGACTGTCACCTTCAGTCTTGAGACATGCCACCCTAGGTCTTTCACTTTTCACTGCAAACATGGGACATGTATTTCTTCTGGGGATGAATCCACAGCACCAATTTTGTTCTGATAACAGCATCTGGCACTAGATTGATTTAACAGGCTATGAGGTTTGCTCTTTTCAGATATGCGCTTGTACGGCAGCTTCTGTGCAGCTCTGACATGGCCACACGCTACTGTTGTTTTTTCTGCCTCCTAGCACCACGTGTGAAGCTAAAGCTCTTTGACACCTGCCATTTGGACCCTTTTCTTACTGAAAAATGTCATCATTTTCAGACAAGATGAAGACAGATATCTGATCATTCGTTCCTGGGCAGGGATGTGCTGAGGGCATGGTTCATACACTGATGAATAAAGGTTTCCTGACTGTAGCTACACAGTTAGTTTTATTAGTTTAGTTTGGTAACTAGCTCTTGGTTTGGGGGTTCATAGAATTTTATCTAATACAAAAGAAATCAAAGCGTGGTAACTCACTGTTATGTTTGCAATAATTCTCAAACCCATTTTTTATTCTGCTGCAAGTAGCAATTGTCTTACTGGTTTAATGGCGGGAAATGTTACAACACTTTTTCTTTGGGAAGGGGAATGGTGGTAGCTGAGGAAATAAAATCAGAAAATTTTGAATTCTTCTAATTTTGTAATCAGTGAAATTTTTGATGGATAAGTTTTCTTCATTCATCCAAATCTGGGAGTTAGTAGAACTGGGCTGCATTTTCCAAAAAGCAGTAACATTTTTAAAAGATGAAGCTTTTAAATTCTATGTCCCAAGTACTTCCTCTGTATTTTTGAAACCAGTTTGGTGCTAACAAATAGGCAGTCAGATTGCCTGGCTCAGAACATAATTTGTCCTTATGTTTGAATTTTATTTTTTTTATTACATTTGATTACAGGAAAAGTGCTCTTAGTCTGTAAAATCAACACGCAGCCTTCTTATAGACTTCAAAAAAAGTCTATGGTGAAAGTGAAAAGTCAGAAACTTTGGGTTTTTTAGCCTTAATATTTCCCAGCTTTCAGAGGAGTGGGTAATACTTGAAGACAACTATTTCAATCACTAGATTTTTTTAATAAACTTAGTGGTTTTTTCAGTCTTTGTCATATATTCCTTCTGACATTTGGATGCAGGTCTTTAATTACATTGGCTTTCATTTCTTATAAATAGATACTGAGGAATTCTTGCATTTTATCTGATGTTGAAAGGCTATAATTTGGTATCAAACCATTAAATTCTGCATCTTGTTCATCTGAAAGTCTGTACTTCAGTTCTGTAAGGAAGTTTAGTTCTGCATAAGCATACTGGAAAAAAATGGAATATGAAGTATCATTCTAAGTGCTATTTTAAGATAAGTTGTTTTTAATTATCTGAAGCCCTAATACAAATCATGATCAGAGTATCTTGGTAAACATGGATTGAAACAGGCCAAATTCTTATCTCTTGAGTGGGTTCTGAAGATCTATACTGTCTACCAGGAAAGCTATTGGCTTAACTGGT
The DNA here is from genome assembly GCA_035583185.1 of Anabacerthia variegaticeps. Taxonomy (NCBI): domain Eukaryota; kingdom Metazoa; phylum Chordata; class Aves; order Passeriformes; family Furnariidae; genus Anabacerthia; species Anabacerthia variegaticeps. The sequence goes on along the minus strand of JAWWEW010000112.1, from coordinate 26,231,676 downwards.
GCTAAATATCATTTATGGCTGAGCAGGAGAGAAATAATCCTTAATGCAAGGACGATTGCTTTGAAATTCTGTCATTCCACAAGCTGCTTTATAAGGTGTTTATTTATTGTCCCTGCGGTAGGGTCAGCAAGCTGTTTCAAAAATAGGGTTTGTAACTGAAAGAGGTAGTGTTATTCCGTGTTGAAATTTGTTGCACAACACAGTCCCCGGTTTGAAATAATATAGTAATTTCTGCTTTGGAAACGTAGATTGAGTTGGTCAAGACCAAATTCCTTTCTTCTTTGCATGTATATTATAGTAAACTTTGTGAAATACTGAGCAAACTCATTCATATGTGGGTAGAAACATTGACTTTTTTGTTGTGAGTTCAAAATACTAGTTGTAAACAGAATTTCGTTAATATTTTCTATGGAAACTTAGAGAATGCAGCTGAGCAACAATGTGGGGTTTGTATCAGTGCTTCCCATTTGATGTGCTCTCTGAAGACTCTTTGTGGGGTTAACTGCTTGTGTGCTTGGAACCCGTGAAGCAGGAACTGTACTTTAAGACTTGTGGTGTTCCACCTGCATCTAGTTGAATAGCTTCACTGCAAGTCACTGTGAGCTTTTTTGTAGTGTTTTTGCTAAAGACAACCATAAGAGTTTGTCTAGCGTGGCTGATTTTGAAAGGCAGATTTTCATATAAGCAAAACTTTTATGGTATATAGTGACTTAAAGTTTCGTGTGAATCAATTGAAATATGAAAATTCCTTTCATATCTAACAGTATATTTCAGTGCTAATTATATTTTACAGTAACAGTATCTCCCAGGTTCTATGTATTGTTAAAATCTAAATCTAATTCTTCAGATTATGTAAAAACACCGATGAATTGTGTGCTTTTTGGTTTGATTTTATTGAACAATGCTTGCTTTCCAGTATAATCACTTTTCGTGATCCTAGCATCTTCCTTTGCCATACCACTAGCTTATTGGAGGTGGGGGAAAGACCAGCTTTTGAATTTAATCTCATCTATCAGAATGAACAGGGTTTTAAAAAACTCTTTGGCCTTTTGATTCTTTGAATGGACTATTCAGTATGTACCAGAACCTTTTAATCTTGCGCTTCCATGACATATGTTCCTCATATGGAAAAAAAGTAATGGCATAGCCGTGTCAGAGCCAGGGTCTGTCAAGCCTGGTGTCCTATTGTTCCCATGGCAAAGCGCGTGTGGCTGCATAAATCACAGCGCCTCGCTGAGCCTGTGCTGCAGCGCAGGCTCCAGCTGGCCCGAGTCACCACCTCCCTGGCTGAAGGAACTGTGCCGTGCACAGCACGTGGGGAATGCAGTGATCACCGACCCAAACATGCATTGCTAGGAGCAGCAGGTGACTGCCTGTAACCCCAGGAACCCTGCACCTTTAGTGACGATGAGGAGTTGAAGGGGCTGTCCAAGTTGCTTCTGCCACGGGCAGTGTCCTGCTTGACAGGAGAAGAAAGAGCAAGACAAGTCAAAATGCAAATGAACAGGTTGTTGCATTTTCCTATGAAGAGATGCTTTGACCTCCTGTAGGTGGTTTTCATTAGTTATCAAAAATGGGTGTGTAGGAAGACACATAAGAACAGATGCAGGCATCCTATTTCTCTAGTGTAGCTCTCAACCCTTTTAAGTTTTAGGCTCTTCTGGAACTAGTTGTGACTTCTGTGTTTTCAGGAAGGCCCAGTGGATTTCTTATTCATGAAATAGCCCAATCTTCTTTTAAGCATGTGCTTAATTAAGTCTTCCCTACCCCTTCTTAGTTTGTTTTTATTCACTGGATCTGTCAAAATAATTAAAGCTTGATACATTCCAACTGAGCTTCTAAATGTAATATTCTTTTCTAGCAAATATTTTGTCATTTTATTTCATTTTATTTTTCTGTCCTGGATGATTCATAAGACAATTGTCTTAGTAAGTAACACTAAATAAACCTTTGACCCGTTTGTACTGCTGTGCTTTGGGGGAGCCTCTGGCTTTTGTTGCCACAAGTTTATGAAGACTACATTTATCGACTGATATGTAAGAAGTTGAGCTGCAGTAATTAACCACAATTACTAAATTTGGTTTGTGAAGGGAGTTATTTTGGCAGATCATCATTTTATGACCAAATATGAAAATCTTGGCCCATTTTGAGGTTGACATACCCTTTGCTTTTAGAGGGACCGTAATTTTCTTCTGAATAATAAACAACAGGCTCTTCTTTGTACTGGTATTGTTTCTTAAAATGTTATTTTAAAGGATTTAAGTTATAAATCAGGGATTTGGAGGTTGTAGGAACAGTAAATTATGTAAAGTTGGATAAAGTTGCTTTTTCTTTCTCTGTAGGTTATTAATCCAGTGTTGCATTTGATTGTGGGGAAATGACCTCAATGAAATGTAGGAGTCTAAAGTATTGGTAAGGGTCATGAAAATGTCAGGGAGTTGCATTCATCTTTAAACCCACAAATGCTTAGCCTGATACATCTTGTTTTGTTATACATACATTAGATTTTTTCACATAGTTTTGAGAAAGTGAATCCTTACTACCTAAAAAACATGCAAGTTTTAAAAATTTTTAGTTAAACAATTGTTGGTAACTAGTTTGTTAAATGTAATCTTTAATGTTATACATTTCTGTAGGTATTTAATACCTTTGAATAAAAAGAAAGTAAAATCAAAGTATTCTTAGATTTATTTTTTTTAACGTTTACAAGAAAGGCCTTTTTACCTGTAAAAATTAAGAGATTGAAAATCTGAATGTTTTAAAAATCGTATCATCTTTTCAGACCAAATATAATAATGTTTATTTAAACTGAGCAAGAAAATGACTTGCTTTGATAAGTGTTAAAGGGCTCCTTCAAGTATTTAGAATATAGCTGGCATGATGTCTAGCATAAAGCTGGGGGCCCACCAGGTGGTGCTGGTGGAATATATTTAATGTTGGTTTAGCTGCTTAAAATGTGTCTTAACAAATGTGAATGAGGTGGATGCAGTATAGGAAAACTTAGTGTCTATGCAACGAGCCTGTTTGTATAATTTAAAACAGTAAAATTTAATATTGTGCAGTGGCTTTGTGATTTGGGTGCTTTTAATTTTTAGATGTTGGATATTGATGCTGAGGAAAAACCCCTTCTCTCTAGGATGGCTGATGTGGGAAGCAGACAGTATGGAGGCAAAGTCCCAGATTCTTTACCTGCTTTTTTGTTAATTCAAAGAGGAGTTTATGAAACTTGTCCATTCCTGTAATAGAAGTATATCGTATCATAACCATGTACTTATTTGCCTACTACATATTGACTTTAAAAATAACTTTTCAATAATTCTGTTTTAGCTGTCTAGATTTTGGTCAGTGCAAGAATCTTTCCTCTTAGGGAATACACAGAAATAAGGGCCTCATGAGGGGCGGGGGAGTCAAGTTTTCAGGTTTCATGCATGATGTGACTTAGAAAGTTGAAATAGAAACAAATTCTGAAGATAACACATGAACTTAGATGCAATTTCACCAAGCCATTCTTTTGATATCTTGAAAATTATATCGTATATGAAAAGGGGAAGGGGACATTGAAAAAAAAGTGGACTGCAGTAGTTTGGAGTAAATTTCTGTTGCCTACTCATTTGAGCAGATTTGGTGTTGTCTTAATATATCTGACATAAAATATGGTAGTACTTGAAAGGCATGATGCAGAACATTTTGCAACATTGAATTAGCTTAAATTGCCCTATAAAGCATCCCCCTTTTTGAGAGAATTGTTAGAATTTGGACATAAACCAAATTGTCAGTGAACCAAAGTGACTGTCTCCTGTCTAGTGAAAAAGTAAAATCCAGAACAACTGCAGACAATCCCCAAACCTATTTTGCTTGTAATCTTAGTATTTTGACCAAGGTAAATGTTTTAGCATTGTAGATGCCAGTGTCACGTTAGTAACCAGCTCACTGTAGGTAAAACAAGCTAAATCAAACCACATGACAGCCAGTAATAGTTCTCTAAAAGTTTGGGTTTGCCTATGGTTGAATGAACCAGAGAATGGTTTCTTTGGAGTTTGTGGCTTTATGTGTTTAATCTGGGTAACAAATTTATTTAATGTCTGGGTTTTACTGTCTTGGGTGCAGCAGTAAGGGGTTCTGCCTGAGTGGAAATTCTTCATCCCTTTTTCTGTGTCTGCCACGCCAAATACTTTACAGAGTAACTGCCTGCACATACAAAACAATCTCAGAGTGGATGTCAAGTATCCTATGTATGCTGCTTCTGAAAGTGCTTTTTATATCTCGTTCTCTTGCTTGAAGTAATTTTTTACTTGGCTTTCCCCCTTGTCCCAGTGTACAAATGTTTTTGCTCTTGATGAAAGGAAATGTGCTTTTTTCAAATGTTTCTGTCTCCCATCCTGAGTTGTAATTTTATTTGCTCATTTTAATACGTTTTTGTGCTACCTACCTTAAAATTTGGCACCATTCAAATATTATCATAGAATGACAGTATTATTGCAATCCTTCTGCTTCTGCAAATTGACAATGTAGCATTAATAAGAATCAATAAAATGTCAAGTGTGTTAAAATTTCCATCTAGGTCACATTGGTTTTTTTGCTGCACGAAATACTGTGAAGGGATCAAGAAATAAGCTGTATGCAGTAGAACAGTTTCTAGTAAAGCACTGTAAAAATATATGCAAAACAGTGGGATTTTTTTGGTTGGTTTTTAATCCAAGTGTATTATCAATGTATTAAATCTAGAAACTGTATGAGAGGTAACTTTTGGGATCTGGTTGAATACAAATATTGAAGAGTGATTAAGAGTGAAAAGCTGTTGGAAGTGTGTGCTAACATGTGTGGTTTTTTGGAAGCAATATCCAAAAAGGGAGCGCTTGCCAGATGCTGCCTTTATAAGGTGTGAACAGGTTAAGAAATACATTCTGCTGCATTGTTCTTTAAACTACCCGTTCATCGGAAAAATCAGTTTTATGAGTCTTCTGTCAACATCTTTGTTGTTCAGCAGTTAGGTTTTTGTGATATGGTCTTATTTCTGAACTCTGTGATGGGAATGTTTTATGAATGTCATTTATAGTGAAGGAATGCTCATAATACTGAATTTTTTTAGAAGATCATGTGAATAGTTTCATTTTCACTTGCCCCGTTCAGCTGGTCTGAGGATTTTTTTTGCTCTGTTAAACTAATTATTTGAATGGGTCTGGAGTTACAGTAATAGTAAAGAGAACAGAATTTTTATTCTCTCTATTTATTGAAAGATCCAGTCTGTCTGTAGTATCAAAATGTTCTTTTGAGTTTTGACTAACTTGAAAATCTGACTTGTGTGTACAGCACTCCACCAAATTCCAGTTTTTATTAGGGAAGGTGGGAATCTGCAAAAACAACAGTAAGAAATTCTTACTTTCTATATCTGCATTTTGCACTATTTACTGTTACCATGCTCAGGACTTTGAATGGAAATGTATTTTATCTCTGAGCTGTTCTCCAGCTTTTCCTAAATGAAGGGGCTTTTAGGTATCAGTTTCTTTATTTAAAAATTTGACCTACTAAATGTTCTTAAAAGGAAAATTTATAGTCCATTTTTAAAACAACTTAAAGCAAAGTAATGGTTTTTACTGAAAGGTCTGTTTCTTAAGGATAGTGGTTTCTCTCCTTGTGGCAAAGATTAGGCTATTCTAAAAGTGGAATAGTAAAAGTAAAAATAGTTCTGAAACTGATAGTATTAACTCCAGTGCATTAGCTGTTTGATGCCATAATTATCAACCTGAAATTCAAGTTCTGTTGAAGTTATTCGAAGAAATACGTTGCTGATTCAGTGGTGTCATAATTTCACAGCTGAAAATAACTTAAACTGTGAATACTTGATTGCTGTTTTCTCTTGAGTGGAACTAGAGCACTCGAGGGTTTTTAAACGATGTGCTGTGATTTGAATTGGTGAGTTTATCATCATTACTGAGTTTGAGGTGTGTGGTAGATACCTGAACTGTAGTTTAAGTTACTGAAGGCATGCAGCCTGTGCTTTTCTTTGGGGATGGCAGTGAGAGCAGCGAGAAGACGGCATGAAATGCCGCTGAGAAGCGGGTTGCAGCTCTGTGGCTCACGCTGCATCAAGTTGGGTCTGTCTGAGTGTTTTAGGCAGCTGGCTTGAGACAATGTGTGTGCTTGCTCATGACTTGGACTCGTGTAATAGTTTAATGTTAGATTTTAGAATGCAGGTGTTTTTAATGAAATTGTCAGGTAGGTTTTCTGTTTATGAAAGCTGGCTTGCCTGTTTACTTCTGGTAATACTTGTTTCTTGTGTTCATTTTCTCTCTTGTAAAATTGATACGGGGGCTCATATCATGCACAGTGTGTATTTATAATAAGACCAGAATTTAAAACGAAAGAATGTTGCTGATCATTTGTTGCAGGAGGGGTATTTTGGCTTAAATGGAGATCTTTTCCTTTGTACTGTCTTACTTTTCTAAGTATTCGGTTGATTCAAGATATTTTTAAAATATGAGGTGAGGCTTTAAAAAAAAAAATAAAAATCCAAGTAGTCACTTAAGTCGCTTAAAAAGTCTTTCAGTTGTATGGTGTTTTGATTATTTGCCACTTTATTTTTCAGCATTGTCAGCGAAGCAGGAGCATCTATCTACAGCGTCAGTCCAGAAGCATCCAAGGAAATGCCAGACCTAGACCCTAACCTAAGAAGTGCAGGTATGTAGAGCATTTAATTTTATCACCTTTCAACACGGAGCTCAAGTCTCAGTTCCAAGACTGTATTGTTTATACTACTAAGTGTAATAATAGTCAAAAGTAGAAAAGTTTTGGTTGTTTTGTTTCTAAACTTTGATTCTTCTGTCACTTCTCATTAGAAGTTGGAGGTATGCAAATTAATGACATCATCTTTTTCTAACGCCTGTAGAGATCCTTGTGGATGTACTGCTTCAATAGCCTGATACAGGAGAATTTATATGATTAATATAAACAATGAATTGCATAAACTTTCATAGTTGCACATATCCATGCCCACAAGAACTAGACCTTTCCTCTCTTCTCTTGTCCCCTGTGTGCACACAAATGTCTCTAGAAATAATTAAACCATTCAAGGGCTAGGAAAAAGTGTAGGAATGGAACAGATAATTTAAAGGTGTGCATCCATTGTGTTCACTGGAGTCTTCCCGTAGCTGAATATAGTCCTCAAGAAATACTGTTTGGGTTTAGTTTTTAAAAAATTGTTTACTTAAGCATAAATGTCACAGAAGTATAATACAGCTAAAGTTCTTAGAAATGTGCAAGTGTAGCCACTATTACAATTTTTAGTGTTTGGCTCAAGAGTAGTCTTTAAAGATCAAATGCCTAGCAGCTTTGTCAGTGTCCAAATTCTACTCATGGATTTGTTTTATTGGGAGACAGCTGTCAAGGGTAGGTTTGAGGTTACTTTTGGGTTACTTCATTTATGTATTTTTATTTGTGTGTCTTTTTGCATTTGTTTTTATCTACCTCAGGGTTTTTTGTTCTTGTTTTTTTAGCAATTTGTTGTCATTCTCAATCAAATATAGCATATTGGAAAGTGCAGCAATACTCATGTATAAATCTTTTCCAGTCAAAATTATAAGTTCTTAATTTCAGTGTTATTCTAGTAGGTTACTGGCCTGGAAATCGTTTGGTGAGTGTAGGAGTAGATCATCAGAAAACAAATCTGTAGTTACATGGTATTCAGGAGTAAAACTTTCTAGAATTCCCCATGTTCCCCTTTCCTTTTATTTCCACCAAGGGAAAAAAGCGTGAGCGCAATGTTTTGAGTGAGTGATTTTACAGGAATGTTCTTGAAATGCTTCTATCAGCCCCTCCATTTGCAGGACAGGCCTCTAGCTTCTTTTGGCTTGACTCTTTTCCCTGCCTGCAAACAGACTCCATTGTGATTATTTCTTCCCTGGGCCACAGAAGTTTTGAACATGTCATGGTATGGCCAGAGCAAATATTAGGCATGTGACGTTTCTGTGTTTGTGACAGATGGCACTAGCTTTCCCTTGGGCTAAAGTTTATGTTGCTAATGTATTAAATATGGGGTTAGAGTTGGTGTAAGTGAACAAAATAACACTGGAAAGAATGAATCTTAATTATTAACATTATGGTTTTCCAGATATACATGATTTTTCTTTTTTCCAAAGTTAATTTTTCAGTATTTCAGACACTTTTATTTAGTATTATTCATCAAGGACAGTAAATGAAACTAAAATTTTTAATACATGTCTAATTTCAGTATTAATTACCTAGAGTTCATAATTTTTCCATTATTACTAGGATTTGCTTCAGGCATAACTTAAGTGTTGTAGCATCTGGTTTGAAAAGCGTCAGCAATTTTAACATGCCACAGCAGTACCACAGAATGGATAGAAAGTGAATAATTATTTCTTGGTTCCATGTATGTTGGCTGTTATGAACCTGACAGCTAAAACTATATTTATTACACTTGAGTCTTTCTAGAAGTTTTAGACTTACTTCCTGACATCTCTTGGTGTCAATTTGTAATTAGTTGTGCTAAAGCTGTGGATGTTTTCTTAAGTTGAATGTAAAAATGTGACATAACATTAAAGGAAAACATTAACTGATGTTTGAGGTTTTTACAAACTTTTCTTGACTAGCTTTTACTTTTCAAGTTTTGATTTTCCTTTAATTTGTAGCAAACAGAAAAGTGACATTGTGTCAAAGCTGACTTGCTTTTTATTTTAATTGTTCTGTTACATCATGTCAGATTCTGTGCTTACATGATAGCATTTAGTACATTAAAGGAAGCTGACAGCTGCATGATGAAGTGTGACATTTATAGTTAAAATAAAAGGTACAACTGACGTGAAATATCTGTGATCCTAACACTGTTTGCCACTTTAACATTTTTCTCAACGCAAACTTTATAGAAGGGTTTTTTTGAATTACACAGGTAGGCCTATGTTTTTGTGCATTGGGTACATAAATGTGAAATATTAAATAATGCTTATCGTATGTCATTTGCAGTGCTGCTTAGTAACTGTTTGCACTAAGTTTCCATTGATACGGAAAAATAGATATCAATCCTGATAAAAAAATTAACTTGTTAATTTTTCCTTGGCTGAATGTTCTATACAGAGGAAGATCAGCAATCTTCAGCATTTCTTGGGGAAGCTAATTAAAGTTAGTAGTTAATCCAAGAACTCAACTGGTTATTTTTTCCCCCTTTGAGCTGTCTTTGAAGGTCATGGATGACATGTTAGTAATAAATGATTGAGAAAAATCTCATTTTAAAGTAATGGTGTGTGTATAAACTATAGTGGACGGTCATTATAGTCATTCATACAGCACTTTTAGCCAAAATTGCACTTGCTTGAAAGAAAAAAATAGAAGTTCTTTTCTTAAGCAATTTGCTGTTATCTACAGTGCGACTGAAATAGGGTCTCTCCAACCTTAGAATTGTCCTGAATATTTCATGAAAGAGCAGAAGTTTGTTCTTCTACTCCAATTCCTATAAAATCTTGTGGACTGGGATTCATCTAAGTAGACAGTAAAGAACTTGATGAAATCTAGTTACTTGTGTTTGAGTAGAGTGAGAAGGTAGATATCCCCTTCTGATGGTCATTGTAGGATTAATGAGCAGAACAGCTATTTCTCAGCCTCACAGAATTGGGAGATAAGCGGCTTATAGGCCAGAGCAATAAAAGGATTTCCTCCTTGATAGGCTGAGGAAGTTCAGCCGCAGCAGATTAGGAGGGTTCTGCCTAGAGAGCAAGCCACTGGAGTTCGGTAGTGGGGTCTTGGATGAACCTGTGATAGGGTTGCAGTCTGACAGAGAAGGGAATGTCAGGTTTCCATGAATTCTCCTTCCCAAAGGCTGTGCCTGTGGATGGACTTAAGATTTGGGGTTGAAAGTTTTGTAGAGGAGAATGGAGACCATAAAAAGACTACCTTGCAAGCTGAAAATGCTGATCTCCTTTGTGAAGCTTATTAATGTGTGCCCTATCAAGGCATTGTGAGTGCCTGCTCTGAGGCTGTAAAGAGGTAATAGTAATGAGGGAGCTGTGGAGCTGTGTGGATGACTGCAGTTCTGTTTCTGCACTGTCGTGTGCTCAGGCCACCCTCTTGCAGAAGCAGTTAAATGTTTAATTTGGTGGGTTTTCATAAAGTTGTCAAATTCTTATTTATTTGACTGTCCTGTTCATTTGTTGAGGGGGGTGTGTGTTTCCTTTTTTTTTCCTCTTTTCTTAACTTATTTATTTTCTTAGCTACCATCAGTACAACACTTCATGTTTACCCTTTGGTTAGTTTTTATTCATGACAGCTTCAAGTAAGAATTATGCATTTGGACCTGTCTGTAAGATGATCTGGGTTACTCTGGATCTCTGTGATTGAGACTTGCTTGTGCCTTTTTTCACTGAAAGGCCTGGATGCAAGTTTCTCTTTGAAGCAGTTGTAAGTAACAGTTCACTGGGCACGGTACTTTGCCTGGCAAATTTACCAGTAATTTGCTTACCATTAGTTGTCTTTCATTATCAGAGTGCGTGAGATGACTGTCTCGATGTGGTATTCTTTGTATGAGCATAAGGGGAAAAATGCTAGACTCAGTGGTGACAAGGATTCCTCCTCCCTCAAACAAATGAGCTCTGTGACAATCAGTGCTGACCTTTCTTGGTTGCTGTCACTGGACCTGTGAACTCTGAAATTAAATGATTTTGCAAAGGTTGATATCTTTGCTTTACCTACATTCTGTCCTATGTAGTTTTGTCTAAGGGTTTATTTTTTTGTGCAGAATCTGTATTCCTGTTAAAAATAAGGTTTATGTGATGAGAAATAAAGGACAGGTGTCAACACTTAGACATTGCCAGTCTTTCTGGTTTTTTTTTTATCTCTCAGCACTTCTCCACTTTTACCACTTTCTGGTTGCAAACGCTTGTTGACTTGAGCAAGTTTGGATAGACAAAATGGGAAGGCTCTGGAGGGATGGGTGAAGTACGTATAACATGTAAGCATGTATGAGTCCTGTTGAAGGAGTGACACAGAAATACGAAATTTATTTACTTTCTGAATGCCTGGAAACTTTGCAAGGTATGGTCAGCTAGTGGAGGTTTTGTTGTCCTTAGCGTGAGGAAGATGCACCAATTGTTTGCCTTGTGCTCACAACAGAATTTTTCTCTTCTGCCACCTCTGCAGCTCTTGTAGTGGATATCATAATGAAATGAATGTTTCTTAATAACTAAGAATCAGAGGAAACTGATGAATTCTGGTGAAAGAGTGGCCTGATGGTAGGAAATTGCTATGAGGCAATAGTCATGCTAGGATTTTACTCTAGTTTTGATACACAGTTATATTAAATGAGAATTGTCTTAATTTCATTGGATTGATGAATTACCTTGCCTTTTGAGATGACTGCTTTAACAAATTAGCAATCTTCCCTTTCTTTTACTATTTAAATAGCTAAATAAAAGGGGAAAGAGGGCTTCGTTTTTTTCAGTCATCATGTTTAAATAGCTACTTGTTAGAAGAGATCTCATGCTAAGCCTCTCTTTTCATACCTTAATGCAGTCATTGCATTTGGTTTATAATTTGCTATTCTGTGTTCAGATGCTGAAAGAAGAACAACATACTTGAGCTTGTCTAATGCAGCATCTCCAAGAAATGCTTGTTCTCCTCTTGAACATGAAGGACCAGAGTCCTCTGTCAAGACTACATAGTTGTGTCACCCAGTTAGGAAAGCAACACATGTAGATAAAGTATTCTCCAGAGCTACTTTTTTGTCAAGATTTGGAAAACTAATAGGGCAAACACGTGTCTCATGCTGCATGCACAGGTGTGATCCAGTACAGAAATTGTGTTGCTTCTAAGGGATGTTTTCTGAGGACAAAGAAGAATCTGAGAGAGCCAAAGGTCACACAGCACAGCTTGCCTTAGCATTGTCAAATCCCATCTGCTTGTCTCCTCTCCACAGGGCAGAACACATTGCATTATTGTACGCTCAAAGTTCAGCACACCACTTGCACTTTTCCTTGCAAAAGAAAGCCTTGTAGGCTTTGAGGGCTTGTTAGGACTTTGAGACTGTTATGCTACAGGGTTTTATTCCCTGGGGTCCTGTTAGAGACATAGAGTTCAGAGCTGTCATACTGGCCAGCAAGTAGAAGGTAGAGATTGGGAAAAATGTAATTTCTTTTGACTTTATCTTAAGGAAAGTAAAACAATTTGATGATTAGATGTGTGGGACATAGTGCCTGGATGTCTACTTGAGCTAATTTCTTCATCTTCTTGAAAGAGCACTACTCCCCTTTGGCTACTCAGGAGAGAAGGTCATTTTTCAAAAACTTTATTTCTTTATTTAGTCTTCCGGTTTAAACCGTTCGCACTGCTGTCTAAGTGGAAGCTTTCTTCTACAGCTAGATATAGAGGATTGGTGCAAGTTCCATGAGCTTTCAGAAAGAAAAGTAAGCACTGAATTCTTATGCATTAAAAGGTTTTTGTCAGCCAATGCTGAGTTGAGTTGTGTGCATTTACAGCAGTACAAAATGAAATCATCTTTCATCTGTTATATTCTGTAGCATATAAAATTGAGTTTAATTATACTGTTGGAAGAAGAACATAGTCACACTGTGGTGCTGAACATGCAGTGGTTAGGAGGAAAATGGATGGTGAACAACTGTGATACGTTAAAGATGGAGCATATTAATGATAATATTAAGTAACTAAAAAATAGAAATAATTAATAATAGTAATATCAATAATTAGTAATGGAAACAAGAGGGTCTTATTACTTCTCTCCCCATAGGACCCAGTTTCTACTGATGAGCAGATTATTTCAAGGTGTGGATTAGCCTCCACAGTTTAAACAGAAGTTACAGGAAATCTGTGGGTAATTTCAAAAACCAGTCCCTAACTGCAGATAGTCTGGAAATGACTGAGCCTCTTGCAGTTGTGGATGGACATGTGTGCCTGCATCAGGAAAACTGAGAAAAAGAAAAATGGGCTTGAATTACCCCAAGTCAGTGGCACAATGCTGAATGGGTTGTTACACAGGTGTTAGGGGTGTTTGTAGTCTGTATTTTCTTGGTGTTCTAGACAAGAATATAATTTTTTCTAATCTGTGGAAACTTCAGGGTATGAGAGAGACGTGGTATATCATTGTACAGTGCTTATAAGCACTGTATTTCCTCTGAAGCTGCAGAGCACAGTAGTGGACTGGAATAGAGAAGCTTGAATCTGCAAGCTTCACTTGCTCTGGTAAAGCCAGTTTCCCTTAGCATAAAAGAGCTATGAAAACCTTTTACTTCCCTCCCTATGGATGTAACATGTGTTGTGTGTGTGTACCTTCCTTTGAAGGCTCTATTGCTTCTTTGAAGTGTGGAGCTAGAGGAACACTGGGTACCAGAATGCTCTTCAATTCAAGGACTTTTTTTTCCTTTTATTTTTGTGGGATGATGTGTTACTTGCCAAAGTTGCTTTGCTAACTGTAGGCACAGGAAAGGAGATTCTAGTCACTTAGGAAAGGTTAATATTTGTTGTTGGTACAGATGACTAGAAGATTAGAACTCCAAGTGATTTTTTTACTGCTGGTAGTAACCGTACTCAATGGCATGGTGATGCAGTTAGTACCAGCAGTGTGAATGTGAAAAGGGTATTGATTGATATCTATCTTTTAAGCTGAATAGGTGAGGAAAGACTTTTTCTGTGTTTATACCATCTTGTAAGACTAACTCATTTCTGTGGCAGAAAAATCACATCAGACTTCAATTAAATGATTATATGTGTCCCATCTCATCTTGGATAAAAATTGATACTAATCTATGATACAGAAATTAGCAATACTTGAGAAAAGTGTTTCTAAGAAAAATATTGACTTTTAAAAGCTGCATTGTAATATTCACTTGTCAGGGTTTTCTCTTTAAATGTTTCTAACTTTCTTGGTGTATTCAACCCATCTTTTTTTAAAGATTTTTTTTTTGTATTAAATAAGTAGAACATTGTCATTCATTATTTCATTAATCTTAGGCAAATAACAGATTATCAGTTTTATGGAGTTAAAAGTAAACTAAAACGTAACCTTTTTAAAACAAAAACCTGCTCACTTGCCACAGAAGAACTTTGGATGAAACGCAGCTGTTGAGCAGTTGCTTAAAATAAATTGCATACTTTAAACCCACCAAGAAGATATATGAGGATTCAAAACTGTGTCACAAATCCTGACCTACTGAGAAAGAATGCTTAATGAAAAGACTACTGTACATTTCACTGTATCCTTTGCAAGGAGGGTGAAATTCAGGTCAACAGGATAGAAAGCTTCCAGGACTCAGGAAACCTGAACAATCGATCACTGAGTAAACCTTATTGCAGATACTTATGGAGAGTAATTGATCTTGAACACAATAATAGGCTTTATAAAAGGATTTAAAGAAGTTGTAATGTTGCCATATCTACTCTGGTATGATATATTGACAGTAATTACATATGCATTTGTGAGTTAGTCTCTGATTACCTTAATAGATTATTTTTATACTTCATTGACAGTGAAGTTTCAACCCAGACTTTTAAGGTGCAAAGATTAATCTAAAATAGGAAGGGGGTGAGTTACTTGGATGTTATAGTAGCATGTCTTAGCAAGAATGAAATACTGAGATTTTATAATAAAAATACAGAATAATCTCATGACAAAATTGAAGTCAAACTAATCAGCTTGTGGTTGCCATATATTTATTTGTAAAACTGTCTACTGCCTTCATGTCTAGAAGCTTCACATTGTTTCAAAGCACAAAACAAATGCTTCCATTCATGAGGTAGCTAAGCCGCCACAGTTATTGACTGGGACATGCTTTTTTCCTTATGTGAAGATGTGTTTTAAAGAAGGGATGCCATCGTCTTGGACTTTTGGCCACAAATGTTTTTCTGCTTATAGTAGCAAGCAACATTTGAATGCTGCTGTAACTGAAAGGAATTGGTCTTTTTTTTTCATTCTTCTACCCATACGCATTCTTCATTTTCACTCTTTCCTTATCTTACCATTAAGTTCTTCCAGAGGGCAATGCAGAAAGAGAACATTTCAATATGCAATTGTCTGAACAGAGAAGTTGGCAGCCTGCCCCAGAAGTGGGCACAATACTTGAAACCATAATAAATTTTATCTAGTTGACAAGATTTCCAGCTGCCCTTGCACCCTAAAGTAGTGTGCATGGTTGATTTGGGTCTTAATGATTGCTTTAGATGTTTTCCCTTACTGAAGTAAGGCAGGTAGCCTAAAAAGTGTTTTCTAGGGCTGGCAGCTGACATGGCCCTTCTATAGATACCATCTAGAGAAATAGTTGGAAGGCTGCTTTATTGTTTTTGCCTTTCGCTTTTGAGAGTAGACAGTTTTTTCCATCTTTAGTCTGAAAAGATTTAGACAGAAAACTGTTATCAGTATTCCTGAATGACAACTCTCCTTTTTAATCCCTCTGAGAAATGATGCTGTAGAAAGTACTAGAGGAACAAACTTATGTGACATGTATGTGTGACAAAAATAGTCTTAATTTTACATAATCAGCTTGAAATTCAGAGAGATCTGATCTTTTTAAGACGAGAGTAACCAGGTAATTAGATATATTTGCAAGTTCATGAGGGCACATCTGCTCATTAGCCATTAGGAAACAAAACATTTTAATATAATTCCGGGCTTTCTGTGAAGATCGGACACTGAGGTTGGCATGAGTTGTGCAAGCAACTCTTATGGAGGATTTTTGCCTCCACACTGGCATCTTCATTGTTGACATCAAGCATACTTTACTGTCTGGTGGGTTTGTCTTGTCAAATAACCAAAGTATGGAGTGAAGCAAGAGAAACTAACTTTGAAGCAGTTAAATTGCTTTTCTTACAAAGTGACGGAATATGTCCTAATGACAAGACAGGATTACGGTAAATATTCTTTTTGTAACTTTTTGTATTTCTCATGGCATTTGGACATGAAGTTCATCTGCATTGAAGATGGAGGTCTGCCTAGACCATCCTGTTCCCCCAAGTGTTAAAATTTTACATGAATTAACTGCAGAGCAGCACAGTATATTATCATAATTCCAAGTATTACAGTAATATTTCATCTTAATTCACAACTTGAAGCTTTGCATTTATAGAGGGTAGTTTCATCCTGATCTTAATACCCTGTTTAATATTGAACAGGGTTTTTTTTTCACATTTTTACTTAGACTGGCATATTTTTAAGAATAGCATCTCAAACTTTTCATGTTTGGCCATGTGGATAACTTTTCAGAAATCTGATTTTCTGGTTTTGCTCTGCATGCCATCATATCATTTTTTCTGTATTTGATGGAGCAAAAGTAAAGAATACCTTAATATTTACAGAAGTGAGAATGCATTGCCTGTTTCATTGTTAGTCTTCTAAAAATGCATGGTTTCTAATAATTTCTGAAGTGTACATTAAGCAAAAAACAAGTAGTTTCAGGCAATACCTATATTAGTGTAAAATAGTTGAATATGAAAATCAAATTTTATAGCCTTCATTTAATTTTGAAGGGGGAAATGTCAGACCATCAGGCTTTACTGTCTCTTCTCCATGGTAGGAGACCTTGCACTTGTGCAGAGCCCTCATGATTTCAGTAATACTCTGTTTGAATTGTAAGAGTACAGGCACGTGGATCAAATGTCCAGAGTGGAGCCTCATTGCCCCGTAAAAGGATTCATCTATTGCTGTTACTCTAGCAAAGAAAAAGAGGGTTGGCCTGTACCAGAGGTAGTAGATGCTAATCTTGACTGAATTTCTGCTTAGAGAGAATGTGGATAACTCTTGTCTTTCTCCTACTGTGCACTCTTTGGTTTATTAATTTGAAAAGTTTTGGAGTAAAATTATGGTTTTAGTGGGAATTGCACAGGTCAGCTGTCCTGTTGGCACTGGCCATAGGAGCTGCATCCCTTAAATCATATCACTGACTGTTAGCTGATCTTCATGCTTAGATATTGTAACTATTAGGCCTGATCCAGGAAAGCACTTAAATTTCTATGTAACTTTATGCGTGTGAATAGTTTTGCTAGTTCCGGTGGGAATACCGACGTGCATCTGTGCTGAAGTGCTTCGCTGGATCAGGTCCTACGCCTCCACTGGAAGCCTCCTAGGGATATGACGGCATTGTCAACCAAGCTATTATGACAAAAAGAGTCTAAATTTTTTTTTTTTAATTGAAAGTTCCCAAGAGAATGCTTGGAAAATTAATTTATAAAGCTATCCATGTAGTTGTCTATTTTTAAAAGATATAATGAAAGGAGATGTGGATAGTTAGAGGTATTTGCTCTCAGCTTATCCAAAATGAAGGTTTTGAAATGTGTTTTTCAACTAGGTAAAACTAAAAGAAAATTCTCTAAAACCTAGTAAAGCGATTAAGCAAGCTGAGTTTAAGGAGGCTTTCTGAAGGACAAGTATAGTACCTATGCATAGGCATCAATGCATTCAGAGGAAATAAATAGTTTTGTTTCCTGGTTTGGATCAATACTACTTTCATCGGTGTTTTGTTTCGCTTTTGTTTGTTAGGTGACAGGTACCACTAGTATTTCAAAGTAATTAATATGAATTTTTATTACAGAAAAGCGTTTATGCAGTAAGCTATACTTGTGTAAGTGATAACTGATGTACTTACACTGGTTAACCTTTACTGATTTTTTTTTTTTGACAGGAAGGCATATACGGTTGCCTTTGAATTCAGAACTTCTCTATCAGAGAAGCAGGCATATCAGATGTCACCAGCACAGTGCTTTCCAACCCTAGCTAGCAAACTGCCTTTGTCAGCATGTTAAAATGGATAATAAAGGATATGAAAAGTCTTGCATGACCGAGCAGTGAACTTCATGTTAACTGTGCATTTAGCAGTGCAAATCTTTTAAAGTGAACTCTCTAGTGCAGCATTTAATTGCTAAACTTCGCAGTTGTGGTTTGAGGAACCTGCATAGCCAATAAATGTTAGCTCTGGCTACTATTTTGGCTTCAAGTATCAATGTTTAGTCAAGTCCTTTTCTGAAATGCTGTGAAGTCTTTAACACCCTGCAGTAGTGGTGGTTGCTGTTTAAATTGGGGCTGCAAAGATGGTTAAGGGACTGGGGCACCTTTCATACATGGACAAATAAAGAGAACTGGGACTGCACAGCCTGGAGAAGTGGAGGCTCAGGGGGATCTTAAAACTGGTATAAATACCTGATGGGAGGGAATGAAGAAGAGAGAGGTAGACTCTTCTCAGTAGGCCCACTGTTAGGACAAGAGGCACTGGGTACAGATTGAAACACTACAAATTCAATCTGAACATGAGAAAACACTTACCTACTGTCAGGGTGGCCAAACACTGAAATGGATTGACCAGACAGGTTGTGGAGTCTTGTAATCTGGGGCAAACTCCTGTAGCTGACCCTGTTTCAGCAGGGGTGTTAGACTAGGCAGTGTGTGCTTGTAAGAGGTGTGTCCAACCCAAACACTTCTGTGATTCAGTAAAGAGCCTTATAGATTTCTTTATAAATGCACGCACATATATATGTGTGTGTTTGTTGTTATATATGTATATATAGTATGTGTATGTGATAATTATACACACATTCATGTTTTTATGCATATATATGTGTGTATGTATAAAGTGAGCTATTGATCTCTGGAGATACTATTTAAACATTGTGTTATTGGCCAAACCGCTGTGCATATACATATCTACTCCTGATTTCTGTCCTTCCTCTAACCCTCTCTTGACTTGCTTAAAAATGTATTTAAATGTAAAATAAATTTTAGGAAGTGTGTCTTGAAATGACTAATGCCCTGTGGGGTTGATTCTGAACGTAGCTTTTAAAGGCCCACACCTTTCTTATGTGCCAACCTATTTCTCTTGTTCATGCGCAAGTACATGTTGTAGAAAAGGCAGCCTTGGCAACAAGGTCTGCCATTGGTATGGGAGTTTTTGTTTTATTTGTTTGGAGTTTTTGTTTGTTTTGTCTTTCATTTTTATTGAGCTGTGGAGGAGTTGAGGAGTTAGGGTTTGTGCTCAATACAACCCAACATCTACAGAATCAGACAAAGGCTGAGAATTGACATTTGCAAATGTGCCTTTTTTTTTCCCTGATATTTTGGTAAGCAAAGGATTTGTCAATAAATACAGGCTTCAAAAATGCAGTCTTGATTCAACATTTGGATTTAGAAGGCCAAAGGTTTTTCCCATGTGCTCTGAATGGTATCAGAAATGTTGGAAATTGCTTTTGTTTTTCTAAACATGGCTATAACAATGACAGATTGCAATTGATGTGTTTTGTTATGCAGTTTAGATCAGTAAAGTCAAAGAACCGTTTTCAAAGTGAACACTGAATTTTATGTTGAATTAGATAAATATATAAGGACCAAATAGATACCTTAGGGAATACCATATGAGATAAATAAGTCTGTGAAGTTACTCCATTATTTTTTAAAATGTTTATTTGCTTCTACATATCTGTGATTTAAGGTTAAAGGTTCTTACAGAGTTTAATTTTAAATGTTACATATGCATTTATTATGGATTCATGGGGAAAAATATAGTGCACACTTTTATTTGTCAATTCTGTGGTTCAAAAACTTTTTAAATGTCACAATTGCAGTTTGAAATCTCCTTAGGTCTTTTTTTGAGTTACTCAAATAATGAGTTTGGTTAATATACATGTGATGTCCCCTGTCTTGCAGTGAAAAAGGATTCTGCTGTATTATTAATTATTCCCAAGTTTAAAAAAAATTAAATATGTAGAAGATGTAGAAAGAAAAGTTTGCCAAAGCAATTACATGATTCTGGTCTTTCAGATAGAATCCATAGCTGTTTTCTAATTCTCTTTTTCAGTTTCCATAGCTAGACGCGTCCAAGACCCATTAGCTGAGCTAGTGAAAATTGAGCCCAAGCACATAGGAGTTGGAATGTATCAGGTAAGATAATACGTATCATTTAATCTAAGTAATCTATCATGAGATAGAGCAACACCAAGATGCTGCTTTATAATTGTCAGCTACTTATGTCTCCATTAAAAAGCATTTTTACAGTTGATAGGATGGTAGTAAGTACTTAGAAGTCTTAAACTGCCTCTTTTTTTAATCTCTACTTTTAACGATTGTGATTGGGACTCTGAAATGGCTGCAGCCAGATGTATAGTCTATTAAAAACATCAAATCAGACAGGTAACCTGATCTGTAAAGCTTTCTCTTTTTTGCATTGTTACGGCATGGGGTTTTAGCTCTTTGTGTAAAATACAATGAGATATTGATCCTCCATTTAGAAGCCATTAATTTGTACTGTTAGGTGCATTCCTTCTTAGAAGTTTGTAATAAAAGCACTTGAAGTTTTTCATTTACTAAAACTGAATTGGAAAATGTTTGATTCTGATTTTTCTACATTTTTGTGGATTATTTCTGAGGAGTAACTTTTACCTTCAAAGTCCCTTTACAAAGACCGTTGTATTGAGAAGTGGTACATAAGTTATTGTCATTTTATAGCATTTTGGCTTTGATCCAAGAAAGCATTTATGCTTAAGTCTCACCAAATAAAGAAGTAAAAAAAATATAAAAAGGAAATTTGGCATGGGCTTTTCTCTATATTTTTGAAACTACAGAAGAGCTAAATTTGAAATACTGGAACAGAATTCAGAACAGAAAGTAAAGAACTGTCTGGATCTGTTCCTTCAGGTAAGTTCATGAGAGTTGATGGAATGGAATGCAATTAGCAGCCTAGAATCCTTTACTGCCACTGCTAAAGGTGGTGTGACAAAGAAAAGGTGCCAAGAAAACTTTGCAAGAAATGTATATCCTGTTTTGTTTTTAAAGATCTGAGGTCAACATTTTAGTAGGTTAAGGTGTCAGTTGGAACTGCTTTTGTAAGCCCTACTTGTA
The DNA here is from genome assembly GCA_035583185.1 of Anabacerthia variegaticeps. NCBI lineage: Eukaryota > Metazoa > Chordata > Aves > Passeriformes > Furnariidae > Anabacerthia > Anabacerthia variegaticeps. Next base: position 26,210,846 of record JAWWEW010000112.1, on the reverse strand, counting down.
TTGCTACAAACAATAAAACATACATTGCTTGCTAACAGCAAACTCATCAAGAAATCTAACTTAAATAATTAATATTTTGTGAATAATTGTGTCATAGAGGTTTTTGAAAAAATTGGATTGAAGGGCTGAAATACTGTAGATTTCTTTAACTTATGTATCTAGATTTCAGTAAAAATGTGCTTTTAATGGTGGCAGCTATAAATCAGGGGGTGGTCAGGTGGCAAAAAGAGGAGCTTCAGTCTGAAGTATAGTTGGTTTCCTTACTTGTGGAGACCCACTGCTTTTATTTATAACAGTAGCAGATGTTTTTTCTTCCTTGCTTTGAAGAAAAAAGTCTTTAACAAAGAATGTTCCTTGAGATGCTATGTCCACACTTGGTTGATTTTTTTTTTTTAAATAAAATTTTTAAAAAAATCAAGTCCAAGATGAAATATTTTACTACTTGAAGTATACTGTGACTTCTTAAGTAGTAGGAACTTGCATTGCTGTGTCTATAAGGTATTGATTTAGATTCACACCATTTCCTATAGCCCATATGGACATTGTACAAGCATATATCTACAGCCAAAAAACATGTAATAGTTAGTGCTTATATGGGTTTGGGAGCATTATACTATGAGATAAATGTTGCAGTGAACATATTGCAACAGTTCACTGTGGTCTCAGAGACTGAAGCTGATGTCATTTACTTTGCACTGATAGAAAACAAGGTAAGTACCATGTTTCTGGCCCTTGTGGAGAAGCTTCTTGGTCCACTACGGGTGTGTTGCAAGTAAATGCCCAACTGTATTATTTGTTAATGTCCAAATCAGTCATATGAAAAGTTTCAGAGAAATAATTCCTAAAAGCCTGATGGAGGTAGACCTCAAATATTGTTCATTCCCAGCTATCTGCATTTTTAAGTCTTGTCATGGTTTGAATGAATCCTCTGAGCTAGGTACATATGCTATTGGAATTCTGAAGGATAACCACAGAAGTTATAATGTGCTTGTTCAGAGATACAGAAATTTCTGAAGTACTACACCTATGTGACACTACTGAAAGCAAATTTGCGCTCTTGAAAATGAAGTCAGAAGGTCTGTTGCCCTTTGGGCATGACAGCGCTCTTGTGGTGGCAAGGAGAAGGGCAAGGAAGAGGAATTAAGCTTTTATGACTTGTCTTCCTTCAGAGAGAACAGCCGCTTGCTGGTGTCTCAGAGGACAGGCATGGAAAAAGCTGTTGTGTTGTACAGGGAGTCCCAAAGCAACAGCTGATCTAATCCCTCAGATAACGAGTATTTCAGGCTCAGAATTTTATAATATCCGAGACAATTTAATAGGTTTTATTGCATTTTAATTTATAATATAATTGCTGTCTGTAGCTTTTAATCACTTTCTTGGGTGAAATATGCAATGTGCAGTCTAGATCAGAAATATGACAGGCTTTTCACAGAGGTGATTGCTTTCTTAGCCTATTGTAACTTTAAACCTGGCTTCTAAATATGACCTTTCTTTTCTTAAACACTCTGAAATTGATATTTTAGAAACTGACAAATCCAGGTTTTGTCATTCTTGTCCTGAAGGAGAGACAGCAATTAGTCTTTGGGCAGAGGCAGGCTGGGACTGTGTGCTGCTGCCAAGGACTGTGAAAACCGTGTAGCACAAGCAGGGTCGTGGTTTCCTGAGGGCTGGTTGTGCAGTCACTGTGTGTTGATCAATGTGTGAGCTCCCTAAAGTGGTGGTCCTGCTTTTTCTGCTACTCCTACCCAAGTGCCCCAATACTTTTGTGGTGTGGTAATGATTACGTGGTGTCCTGGAAGGGAGGAGCAGCAATGAGTAGCTTGTGTGGGAGTAGAGCTGGGGCTGCTGCCTTCACAGCAGCCTGATTGACTCAGGGCATGGCCTCTCTAGCAGTTTATGACAGCAGAGGTCCCAAACTGCTCTGCTGTAAAGGCAGTGGCAGAGACTGATTTCTGTATTTTCTCAGAGGTTGAAGTGAGAGACTGGTGAAGTGGAATCTGCCTGATGAAGGCTGTAGCTTCTGTAATGGGACTGTGCTACAGGAACTTCTGTGTGTTCAGCTGAGTGACCCATTTGTGCAGGAGCTGCTGCTATCAGCAATGATAGTAGTGCTACTTTTAAAGTGAAGTGGTCATGTATTAAATCTGCTGTTCACAATATGAGCTTGCTCAAAGTCTGTGGAGCATGTGCCCCACTGCGAGTACTGCGTGAAGGGGCTGCATCTTCTGTAGTTGCTATTTCCATGAGATTTTTGTTCCTTCCCATCTGACCTCTTGGTAGTTTGTCTGCATGTTTGTGAGAATATTGGTGCTATCTAGTTTTGCTAGTGCAAGTTTTCCAAGCAAATCTGCTTATTTGAGTGTGGATACTTTGGATATGGAAATAAAAGTTTCCAGGTAGCAGGAGATCTGTGTAAACTGTAATTTGTGTTTACTTATTTTAGGTGAAAAAAAAATTTGAAACTTGTATTTGACCACCTGCTTTTATTCTTATTTCAGTATATGCTTCTGAGTTTATGCACTACCAAGAAAATCAGGTTTGTCATAGGAAAATAAACAGGCCCTGGATCTCCTAACAGGTATTTCCTTAAACAAAGAGAAGCACAACCTGATTTATTAGGGCCCCTCTCAGACTAAATTCCAGTTGCCTAAAGGTCCTTGTCTTCCTTCATCTTTATCTCATTAGGAAAATTGTTCTTTCCTCCCAGACAGGAACCTAGCCAAAATTAATTTATCACCTTCAGGCCATATTACTATGATTTCTTCTGTAGTTGAACATGAAGATGATGCCCAGACTCTGCCTGATACTGAATATGTTTGCTTGTCACTTCCCCATGCCATTTCAAAGCTAAATTCCTATCTGGGAAGAAGTTAGTGGCTTGAGACTTTATTATGCTGTAAACTGAATTTTGGCGATGAATTACCATTGCAGTTGTAATGATATTGGAAGATGTAGATAGGAGCTGAGAACAAAGCTGCTTCACAAAGATGGTGGTTAGGGAATTGAATTTCAGAGCAAAGAGAATGAATAAGAAGACAAAAAAATTCTTCCTCTCAAATAGAAACCCAGCTTTTCATAGGTGAGTTAAACAGCACTAACATAAACTTTCTGCCCACAAGTCCATCATAGTAAATGGGGGAATTAAATGAATATACTTTTAAAAAGTCAGAACCTGAATCTGTATTGTAAAGCAGAGAAAGGAGAAGTAGAGCTAAAGGACTAAACTGTTAAATTTCACTGGTCCTTTGATGTTCAGTTAATGTACAAAATCCCTGGGTACTAAAAAGACCAGTAACTTCTAGGGAAAGGGCTAGGTGAAGCTCAAACTCATCTGTAACCTAAGAACAAAATATGTGGTCTGTGTTGAAGGATTAGAATTTTTGATAAATTATGTATAATAGTAAAAAAATGTGTGCCATGTCTGATCTTGAAAAAGCAGCATTCTATTTGGTCTATAATTTTTAGAATGCAAAAATCTGTTCATAGTATATTTTTGTGCATGGTAGCATCTTCACTGTTGAACACATTTGGAAAATTAGCATTCCAAAAGGATGTAAGGGATAATATATGTAGTTCTGTAACCTCTGAAGTGGGAGGATACTCGATTACAGATGTATCTGGAACATTTTGTGTCGAATAAAATCTGTAAACAGTACTCTTAAGTAGCCATTCTTTCAAGGAAAAAAAAACTTACGCTAATTGTTGGTTTGTTTTTTATATGATGCTGGAAGGTCCTCATCAAAGAGAGTTTCATAAACCCTAATCAGGATGTCTAATAATAACTGAATCTGGAAATGCCTTTTTTGTCCCTCTTGTCCATTTTCCTTACCATGTTCCTCTAGTTATTGAAGTGCATTGGTTTTGCATTTGATTATTACGTGCAGGATGTCTTATTATTTCAGTTGCAATTTGATATGCCTTTTAGGCTTGAGTTTTCCCTCCAAAGAAGATGGGTATGTTTTGTTAAATGACAGTGCAACTGTAGGGAATGCTTTTAATCAGATATACTTCCTCCTTAAGTGGATCAGTTGTCTTAATTATGGCATTGCAGGTATAAACCACTTCAAAATCTGCAGCCAGCTAGTTAATAGTGAGGCATCTCACTGAAGGTTGTATCTCAGTTCCTGTTGAAAAAGGAATTTGTGTCTTTGTCCTAGAAGGCTTTGTAGAATGCTCTTTGCTGTCTCAGGCCATCGCTGCATGGGTCCTTCCTTGCCTGCCTCAGTGCCAACAAGGGGAACCTGGTAGACAGTGATGGAAGGATGTTACGGGCCTCTCCTACACATGGCTGCAACTGCATGCTTTTTAGTTTGTTGCATTTTTAAATCATCTTCCTTCCTCAAAAAATGTATGTAGCATCATCACTGCCAAGCTTTCCTAAACCTCCAGTGGGTGCCTGTGCAAGAGGATGGCTGTTAGAAAGGTGTGGCATTAACCTAATTTTTGGCAGTAGTACTACTTAAAATTTTATTGCTCTTCTGAATGCCCATCGTGCAAATTATTTACTTGAGACAGTCTGATCATATTTAGTGCGAATAGCTATTAAATTTGGATGTATCTGAGAGCTGAACTATAGCAACATTTTAGAAATACAGAGCTCAAAGAGGGGTGACCTCAAGGATGTTTCTAAGTATGAATAACCAGATACAACTGGGTTGGCTTGATAATTCTGTGGGCTGAACAAGCCTGTGCATTATTTCTATTGTCTTTTCTGCAAGAGAAGCTGGCTTGCCCCTTACACTGCAGGTATTTGTAATCTTGTTCTTACAAAACCCCAACAAACAGGACTTGGTAGCTTCATTTGGGTAAACCAAATGTTGTATTGTTTCTCTAATAATGAAAACTTGAAAACAAAAAGAAAGCTATGAAGTAGCTAGCGATTGCAAGCAAGAGTTGTCAGAATCCAAACATTGGCCATTGCAAAGAATCGCTGTGTGGTTTAAGAAAACCCTTGTCTTCTTTTTTCTTTAGAATAGATACACAGATTTTAATGGTGAAGTATAAGAGTCTCTGTATCCTAGGTATCTGATTTTGGTCACATCTCCTTCATGTAGTAAGCTTTTATTTAACAGTATGGGGCAAAGTACTGGAGCTGACTGATTTTTTTGGTCAGAAGTGTGTTTTTCACTGAATATTTAGGACATTTATTTTAATTCTTTCTTTATTTTTTGATTGACCCATTGGGTATATGAGTAGTTAGGTGTGTGACTTGGATAGCATAGGAGAATCACTCATATATGATGTGAGAGTATGATGACATATGATGTGCAAGTGTCCTTTTTTTGTTTTTTACATCTCTGCAGTGTGATTGTCAAAACAGCCTCAACCTTGAGCTTGTTTCATGAAAGTTATTAAAGCAAATTTTTGGGGGTTTGCAACTTACTTTTTTTTTAAGTAAGAAAATGGGATGTCTTATTAGGTGAGCAGTGCTTTATTCTGCATGATTCACATAGCTTCCTGTGGAAACTTAGTTCAGCAGGAACGTTCTTTGCTGGTCAGAATTGTGAGCTGCAGGTTTCAACATCCAGTTCAACAGCCCATCTACAAAAGGCTTCAGCATTCCTTCTGTATTACTACACTGAATATACACACACAGTTAGGCAAAGAAACGAACCTCCCAGGATAAAATTGCAATTTTTCTGAGTTTGTTTCAGTCCTTTCTGTACTTTAATTGAAATGGTTACCTAAAAGAACCTCTGCTTAAACAAAGCAAAGTCTAAGGATGAGGGTACCAATGCTCAGTATATCTTCCAGTAAGACAGACCACTTACTAATGAATGTAAATCACTCCTTTTTGGCAGTATTTGGCAGCTGGTTGATTATGGGTATACCTTAAATTGAAAAAATTCATAATAGGAAATATGCTGGTGGACTAGATTCTGGCTGAAATGAAAGAAACTGGCTATACTGATTATTAGAGAAATTCTAAAAATAGGCTAAAGGATATGTTGCTATTATTGTAAATAAAAAAATCTATAGTAACTGGACAAATTCTGAGCTGCTTCTGTATTGAATCTCATCTCTAAATAAACTCATTGGGACTTTTAAGACAGGGACACACAGGATAGTATTTCACTCTGCTCTTAGGTCTGCTCCTCAATAAAGGAAACTTAAACCTCTCCTGTGAACCTGTAGTCTCCTGCAAAGAGATTATTGTCGCTGAATGTTTTTACTGCATACTGCAAGGGATTGCTTGCCTTGAAATCTGTGAAAAAAAAAATGAGAGAAGTACTCAAAGTTTTAAGGTTTACAACAACTTTTTGAGGGGCAGGGTGTGGTGGCTGTATACCTATAAAATATGGTCAAGGGCAGTCTAAAACCCCAATGTATTGTCTGTGGGGGAAAAGGTTTATTTAAGTGGATCTGTAGGCTGGTGAATATGCTTGTGCTTAATGCAGGGTTTTTAACACTGAGCAACTTATGGAATCCTTACTTGTCCTGTAGGAGCAATGAAATATTAGCTCTGTGAGGAAAGCAAGCAAAAGTTGTATGTGGTTTTTGCTCAACTTAATTTTGAGGGTAAATTAAGTGCTTTTCATTTTGAAAAGTAAAGCCCTGTGAACGAAGCCATCTGACATCTAATGGGAGCAAATCTTCACAGACAGCTTTGTCAGGGAGAGCTAAAAACCCCGTAATGTTTTTGGATGTCTCCCCACCCCACTGAAGTAGGTGAGCAAAACTTAAGAATCCTTTCCAAGTAAGTTACACCTCTGGCAAGTTTGTGTAATTTAATCTTCAGCAGCAGTTTTGCTGACTGCCAGGGATGGTTTATATATCCTGTAACTTGGCAGTGTCTCTGGTTGCGTCTACCTATTCTCTGGCTGGCAAAGAGAAATCATATGTTCTGCCAGCAAAGCACAATAAACTTCTGCAAGTCTGTTACAGCTGGTTATAACAAAACAAAGGGATATAGAAAGAAATAACAGTTGTGTTTATTAATTGTTTCAGCTAGTACACTGTACATTTTTACTGGCATCTCTGAGAAAATGTGCCAGCTCAGTGAGGTGAGATGCTGCCCCTTTAAGGAAGAGAAGGAAAATGTGTGCATGTGTATTTACAAAGATTGCAAGAGCACAGCCATGTGACCCCATCTGCACATGTCACTCACAAAGCTGCCCATGGACTGCATCTCTTTTCGCTGCTGTCACCAAAAATGCACTGTAGACAGCATTTGACAACTTGTCAGAGATGTGCTTTTTTAAGCAACTTGAACTGCAGGTAAATTTTAGACATTACTGCTAATAATCCCCCTCTCATACTGCTGCTATTTATTGTTAGAGAGTTTGTATCTGCATTTGTAGAGCTGCTGAGGCTGTAGCAAAAGTAAGGAAGCTCCAGAAGTGTTGGTATACTGAGGTGGGATGATCTAAGGGTGTTGATAGGAAACAGCTGCTGGACAGCTTTACCCTCCCTGTCAGTTTGTTTCTGATTGCTTAATTACCAGTTCTCTTGGCAGAAGTTTCTTAGGAAGTTTTTTGTCACAATATGACAACAGACTTGCAATTGCTGCTGTAATTTGGTTAAAGTGATGTGTGTTGTCGTTCATGAAAAATATGTGTAAAGGTTATCTGCTTCCAGACCCCCATAAAAATGGCAAATAGATACTTGTGAGCAGGATTGCCCAGATATAGGGTACCCTCTCTGCACACTTCTTTAATATTTCAGTTTGATTTTTATTTTTCCACTCCTGTAAATGTACTTGGGCAGACCTAATTCAAACACAGGCAACCTGAGTGAAGATCTATCCAGGCAGATTTAAACTTTTTGCAAAACTGTTTTGACACAAGAGCCAAGTGTCAAGAGGAGCAAAATGGGAGTTGTGAGGCTGTAAATTGGCTTGATATGGCTTCTCTGTGCATCAGTTTGGAAACACTTGGTTGACTAAAAGCTGAAACAAAAAAAAGAGGATGATAGAGTCTGCCTTTGTAAAAGAATTTTGATTGAACAGCTTCTGAAATGTGTGAGATGCTGTTGGTTTCCTGTTTACATTTCAAGTGTTTTGTAACTTTAAGTGGAAATACACAATTTCAGCATTGAAAAATTGTTTGCTTCTTTCATCTTCAGTTTCAGTTAAATTTTCATAACTCGAGTTCTTTGCATTTTTGAAACAGTCTGAAACAGTCTTAAAAATACTATAATAAAAATCAACCAGAGAGCTGCAGATTACTCATGGCATTACCTGTATCCATGATGTGCTATTTGTGTTTGTGAACTTGTTTTTCAGGCTCAAACATTCATCTCGTATGTGAAGTAAGTTAATCTTTAAGATGCTGCATTATAAATTCTAGTCAGATTTTCATGTAAATATAATAATAATTAAAGTGCTCAAACTATTGGCATAGTAAAAGCACATCTTCAGTTTCTTAAGTCAGGTAAGAGTGGGAGTAGGGATGTGAATCACTTGCTTTGAATGTGCGTGTGGGGCCAGTTTAAACATTGTGAATGTAAATATTATTTGTTGGTGGAATTCCATAGTCACTGCTTGCTGTGCAGTGGTCATCTGTTGCATCTGTTGTTTTGGTTTCATGATTTAACAGTATATTCATTTGACTCATGAGGAAAAATACTAGTAGTATCGTACTTTGAGTGATTCCATGTGAGTGCATAGCACAGCAGCTGTTGACTTGATATCTGAAAATCTGAAACCATCAATAAATTTGTGCTCTACTTCAGTAGGAGACCAGAAGTGGCAATTAAAATTCTTGTCATATGGTTTGTTAATATGTATTGTTCTAATGGTTGATATTATGTAAAGTAAGAACTTGATATGTTTTGCAATTAAATACATAAAGTAATTATTTTCATGTAGTTTGAACAAATATCAGATTATGGAATGCTGAAAGAATTATTTCATAGGTTTACTTAAGCTATGCATTTATTTTTTCACTGACTGTTTACTATGAAATGTTAGTAACTGATAAAATTCATACATCACCTTCACCTTCTAGTCTGGTGCTAATGTACATATTTGTTTTATTGTTGGAACTGTGGTCAGATCTTACTTTAACGGAGAGAAGAAAAATGAATTTAAATTAATGTAGGAAGATTTTAAGTCAGTGTTGCTGTTTCTCATAATAATTTTGTGACAGTTTTGTTATTTGAGAGACATCATTGGAAATTGTCTCTCTTCACTAAGAGACAATATAACATGCAATATTTCTTTGTTTTGTAATTTGTTGGTTTTTAGATTTTTATCTTGCTAATAACACTTATCCTAACAAACAGTTTTGAAAAAATCATTTCAGAAACTAAAATCATGTTTCACTAGACAGTGATTAATATCTGTGACCTTTATTTTTGTACCAGGAACATAAATATACACTTTTTTCTGTGTCAGTCATTGTCTAAGATTTCATCTTTGTTCTGCTTTCCATTACATACCATGAATTATATGAAATTAATTTAATCGCTACTCCAAACAGAAATTAAATGTGCCCTAATCCAGAGTTACGTTGTTTGCTTTTACAACTGTAAGTCATAAGTAATTAATTTTCCTTGGAAAATTAATTCACTTACCATTCCCAGTAGCATCATATGTTGACACAGGGTTATAGATAGTTTAATATTTTTGTTCAGCATGTTGGCTTCAACTTTGGAAGACCTTAAAGCAAAACAAATTCAAATTTACTCAACTGTATATAATTCAGGGTTATTTAAAGTGAATGTTGTCTTTATTGCTGTCAACCAGCTGATGATGATGATTCTAAAATTATATTCAGTCTTCCAGAAAACTGAAGTCTATGGACATGTGTGATTTATTTCTTCAAAAGGAAAAAAAAATTGTTTTGTATCAGACATTTGGATAACAGGGCCACTGGAATGCCACTAGTAGTAGAAAAAACTAGCTCCTTGGAGAACATAACTATATATTACAAAGCCTTGGGCTGAGACTTTTTTTTTTCCATCATGCCTCACACTGCTTGAGATATTAGTAGGATTCATTATTCCTGTTGCACTCAGAAGTTTTTAAGCAGCCTTAATTGGGAATGTTGTTTTGCTTTCTATATTGTCATGGTCAGAAGGGCATCTCATTGCAGTGCCAAAGGGTGTCATGGACACTTGTTGTGGGTGCCCGCAGCTGACTGGCCTTCAGAAATGGCATTGAGTAGTGTGAGCCAGAAGTCTTCCAGAATGGGGTTAGCAGCTTTTAAGTCTAATCTTTTGAGTTTGCAGGAGGGCGTCTTTTTTTTTTTTTTTTTTTTTTTTTTTTCTGGTTTTCTTTTTTTTCTTCTCCCTTTTATTTTTTTTTTTTAAATTCTGTGCAGCTCCATAAAACATGGTGTTTATTACTTTGGTTTATTTTTATTTATTTTAGTCTCCGAGCTGAAACTCCAGTGATGGCAGTGTTGTAGTTCAAACAAGGAAGGCTTATTTTATAAATGTCCCTTGGTGGGTTGGTGGCTGCATTTTGCCTGAATGCAGGGGGTCAGTATCAGTGGCGTTTAATTTAGAATTTTGGAGGTGGAAAGTAGAAATTGACATTTAATTCCAGTGTAAAGTTACTCCTAGAACAGGCATAAAAATATTATTGCATTAGCAATCACAGGAAGAAAATAAACTAAGAACACATTAACAATATACAGTTGTATTGACAGACTTGTATAGAATAGAGCAGTAGATGGAAGAAAATACTTTTCCAGATACTTTTTTCACCACAATTCATCTTTATTAAGTAGAAAGTGTACAGAAAAGTATTGTACTAGTAGAAATAAATCCTGCTAATAATACCAGCAGAGGTAAATTCATCAGTACATAGCAAAGTTGTGTATAGATACCTCTTATACACGTGTGCATGTGCAGTACTGATGAATGTGTTGACAGAGATTTTCATTAAATTCTCTATCTGTTGCTTTCAAATTCAATTATTTTGAGTTTTCCGAGCCTACATAAGGCACTTAATGCTCCTGTGTGTGTCTATTAATGTAACAGGTCTCAGTAGCTACTGCTAGCTATTTCAATATTATGGCTTAATTACTTACAAAATACTTCACTATGATATTTAAAAACACAAAATCTCCTGCAGAGAAAACATCTGCCTGGTGAACTGAGTTTGGCCACGTACTTTTTGACAGATATTACTGAAGCTGCATCCTACCTACCACACCGACCTGTTCTTGTCTCCTTATGGGAGCTGCCAGATTTAACAAAGTGCAACTCTTGCTGAGCCTGCAATTGTTGTACATTTCTTCATTTTCACCTTCTCCGTGACACAGTGTGCTTCCCATCTCAGGAAAATGAGAAGGTAGAACGAGCTCTATCCTTTTCCTTTTTGCTGGAGCTTTTGCTGATTACGCTTGCAGGCAGGAGGCTGAGGGCACGCTGCCCCACTGTATCAGCATTCTTGCTACTTACCCTCCTGTGGTACTGTGCTGTCTATGTAATGCATGTAACAACGTGTTGCCTATGAAAAGTTTTGGGAGCCAACCAAAAGCTGTTCTTACAAATCTCTTGGCAGTGGCAGTTTGTGTTTTTGTTGGGAATATTCTCATTCATTTTATGATGACAGTGATTGTCTAAATTTGCAAGAAAAATGATGCTAAAACAACTATTGTTTAAAAAAAAATCTGCAGAAACTATTTCTTCAGGCAAAATTTATATTTTGATCTTGACTGTAGTTTTGGATTAGATAATTCAGAGTTGGCATTAATTCTGAAAAAAACCTTGAGCTATGAAGTACAACAGCAAAAAGCCCAAGAAGCATGAACAAACACGTACAGTGTCTCCTAGTGTAAGTGCCTGGCTCTTCAGAGGCCACCAAGTCTACGGTGATTGACGTGCATTCTGGCAAAAGCCTTTTTTTTTTTTTTTTATTTCTCTTCCTCCCCCCACCCTGCAACAGTGTTGCAGTCAGTCAAAGTGTATAGACAAAGCTGAGTGAATACCAGTTTCCCCAGTACAGGGGCTATTTTTTCAGGAAGTCTAACTCAAACCAGATGTTTTGCTTAGACCTAGAGTTTGTTGCTGCCAAGCATCTCATCAGAGGTCAGAGTTCTGGGCTCAGGGCCCTGCTAGAATTCTTTCACAAATTGCTATTCGGTGAGGTTTTAATCCTAATGGAAAGAATAATGTGCTTGTAAAATCTGCAGTTATTACAAACACAGTATACATATTGTGGACTTCAAATGACTACATATTTCATTCCCATAAACAGGGAATGCAGATGAATGCAGTGTGTAATAGTTTTAGACATTCAAACTTAAACCAAGTATATAGTTTATACTACTGTTAACCATTTGCATTCTTAACACTCCTGTAAAATGAATAGCAATCTTGACTAACAATTGGCAGATCAAAACAAAACAAAAAAATCTCCAGCGTGTTTTGACTTGTAAGCTGTTTCCTGAAGTAAATAGTGAATGCTTTTGAGAATGTTCAAAAACACTCTGCTTGCTAAGGCGCTACATTTGGCACAGTTTTTCTTTCCTTCTTTCCCTTTTTCTGTCTCTGTTTCTAAATGGCTCAGTAGCAGCATTTTATGGTCAAGTTAATCTTGCTTCAACTATTTCTTCATATAGATAATTATTCATCCCCAAATTCTCAGAGTAGACTGTATATACTTCAGCTTACTTAAAAACAAATGCTGGTGATGTAAAGTGATAAGAACAAGAACTTGTGATGAAAAATTTTGCTGTATTTTTGTTGTCTTGTTGGGAGCAGTATTCATAATTCTGTTGTGATTCTACTGAAGTGAAGTTTGAGTGTAAAAAAAAGTTCTCGGGTAACTTTGTTAGTGTGTTGCAGCCTGCAGCTAGAGAAATGTAGCTTGATGTAATATGAAGATTAAGATTTGGAATATCAGAAATTATTCTGTAGAAAACATTGCTATAGTGTGAAATTGGATGATTTAACTGATATCTCAGTACGATGAGGTTATACTGTTACAGTTTTATGTTGTGTGGTATCTTATTTTTTACTGAATACTTCAAAATGCTGAAGAATCACAGATTATTTCCAACTCCTCAAACTTTTAAGTCTTAAATATGTTCAGTTGCATTTAATATAATTATGTTGTTTCACTGCATCCTAATTTGTGGTTTATGTGTAACTTATAAATGTGTTTTCACTTTGGTGAAAAGCATAACTTAAGAAACAGTGGTGTCACTCGTAAGAGTTAATGTTCTCTCGTTTGTGTGATGGTCATACTGGTAGTCATGCTGGGAAGAAGGTAAATATGTATAAGGCAGTATGTCTACACTAATACTCTAAATTTTCAAATATGCTGGGGTGTTCATCTACTGTGTAATTTTTTCTTTTACTACTTCTTTATCATAAGAAAACTGCATATAGATACTAAAGTGCAGGTGTTACTTTTGGGGTAGAGAATCTTACATACCGTGGTGGTATATAAGGTGGAACTCTTCCCAAAGCCTCCCTGTCGGCTAAATTTGTTTTGTGGATTTGAATGTGCAACATCAGTCCAGCTGTTAAATGCGAAATTGATGAAGGTAATATTTAGACACCAAACTCCTCTTCAGAGATGGTATACATCTTTCAGAGAATAGAGAAAATGGTCCTGTTCCTGCTATATTCTTTAGAAAGGAGAATGTGGCCAAAGTGATATTGGTAAGCTTCTTTTATGTTATAGTGTACACTTCTGTAAAGTATTTTTCTCTTGGTTTATTGAATAAATATGATTTATGTTTGGATGTATAGAACTGAATTAGAAAACTTGTATTCTCTTTGTGGGTATATTATTAATTTCAGTTTTGCTCTGTTAGAATCTTCATTTTTATTAACTGAAAGTATTTTAATTGTTTGCAAACCCCCCGTAAAGACATACTACTTATATTGCAAGTTGGATGATCTTGGTGCAAGCTGCTGCCTCAAGGTGAGAAAGTGAATATTAAACATGTATTGAAATTAATACGTACAACCTAATCATTCAGATACAATGAGAAAAAGTGGAGACTAACTGCAGTCTTACAAGAGAAGCTTTTTCATATTAATGAGTTTCCATTTGCCAATAATTCTGTCATTTGTAACTTGAATCATTCATCACCCCTGCAAATGATTCTTTCAAGACATTATTTGCAATTTTGTCTTGTGTTTTTGTCCTTGATGTTGTGAAAATGACCGTCTACTGTTACAGGAATGAAAAGAGATCTCATTCAAACATCTTTTGTGTTTCCACTTTCAGTGAAAAATGTTTTTCAAACCTGCAGCTGGTTATTTCTGCAGGAGTTCCCACTTATATGCAGGTTTGATTGACATTTTGAAATGGCAGCTTTTCATGAAAAGCTGTTAACTTGTAGAATTTGGTTATGGTACTAAGACAGACTGACTTTGTTCTACTGTTGGGGCCTGTCCAACCTAAACACAATCCTGCATCTGAATTTAATAGTGCTACTCAGCACAGGGAGCTTGAGCTTTTTTTTTTGTTTCATTTTTCTTTTCTGTTTTTTTTAACACTGGTGCTTCTGATGTGTTTTTGAACCTGACCTGATAGGTACTCATCCTGATAGCTTCTCTGTCAGTAATTGGATTAATTGGCGTTCACATTTCTCCCTCTCCTGGGCTAGCTAGTTTGTGCTAGGCAGCGTTTTAATTTCAGTGGTGGAATATATTTTTATTTTACATGACGAAAATAAGTGGAAAATGTTTTTAAATGACTGTTCAAATACAACAGTGCCTGCCTTAAGATAAAATTTACTATCTGTGGCCTTTATTACTTTTTATTTTTGAAATTTTGGGTGTGAGGGAGAGCTTATGGTATTAACAATTTTCCTGAGTAATGATTATTGATTTAATTTCTAGTCAAAAACCAAGAAAGCGGTGCATAACAATTATTCTGCTGTCAACTTTACTGAGTTGGTGTTTTATATTATGTCAGAATGTCAAAAGTGAGAAAGAGATACATTATGCAAAATCAGTTGCCCTTGCGTTTCTTGCCAAGTTTCTAAATAAGGATATAAAGTACTCATAGATATTAGCTGAGAAGAGCGAAGAATATTTTTAACTTTGAAAGAGGTTACTATTTACCTAAGAGACCTGAAAAAGCTAGAGATCCAAGCATTCTGGCATCTGTTGCTGGATGGATGGTCTTAACTTGAATGTGAGAAGTAAAGCATGGGAAAATATTTGGGCTTTTCTACAGGTTGTCTGTACAGACCTGTAAGAGTAAATTTGTGTGATTTGTATTTGGGAGCATTTAAATCTTCTTTTATAATGACGTGAGTAATAGCGTAACTGATTACAAATAATCATACATTGCTGAGCTGCTGCTAGATTAAAAACTAATTTTCTATATCCATAGTTAGTTTCTGATCAACTGTTCTCTTAGCTAATGGTTAATGGCTTTTATAAAATCTTCCCTATAGATTTGCACCTACACATGGTGTTACGCGAATTGGTATACTCATCCAACTCCATGCCACCGTAGTTTGTTTAGGATGCAGAGGTGGTAATGTGAAATATATCCTGTTTATGCTGTCTCTGCAAATATCTCTTAGGTCATTTTTGACGTGGCACTAGTATGGCCACTTTTTAGTTATTATTAAAAACCATGTGAAATAAGATATGATTTGCTTCATCTTTTTCCTTAAAATGATCTAGCCTAAGCGAAAGTGAATGTTTTCTCAAGTGCCTGTTCTGTAGTTTCTAAATTTTGAAATGAATTTTCGAATACTTGCGAGCTTCATGTGAACTTTCAAAGTAAAAGCGTTCTAGTTGCCACCCAGACTTTACTGTTAAAACTGATACAGGCCACCACTATTCCTGCAAGCAAAGGCAGGATACTTGGGTACAAGCTTTTTGGTATACCCTTAAGGTCACTGTGAAATACTAGACCAATTGAATTAAATGGCAAACTGCCCACTGACTTTAAATGGAGCCAGGATATTGCCCTTTAACTCTATCAAGCCCTAAGGGCAAGCAGATTTCATTCTCAAACAGGCCCAGTGTGGCAGTGTTTCAAAGGAAAGTTGAGCTGTTGTGAAGTTCGACCCAAACTGTGCAAAATGCAGAAGGTAATAGCAGGACTTTGCACTGCACTTCAAAGTACAGGGTGTGCAGGTAAATGGCTACTGTCCTGTTGGATACAGTGGAACACAATCACTGCCATGTCATTTGCTGTAGGAAAACGTTCTTTTTGTGTGTTATCATTTGCAAATAAACACTCTTTGTTTAAAACTTGTTAGGAGAGTGCAGAGAACAGATGATCGTAACCAATATGCTGCTGTTTCAGACTTCCCATGCATTGTAACACAGATTGGATGTCTCTTGTAAGTCGCCAGCAATGGGACTTAACATTTAAAATATAATACATTTTACAAAATAATTACATATTTAATGGTAACTTTGTCAGGTATTCTTTCTTTAGCAAGCTGTGATAAATTTTCAATAATGTGTATGGTCATTTCATATGATGTCCTTTTTTTAAAGAAGGGTATGTTGAGACAGAATGTTTATCATTCAGTTAAGGATTGAAACACTAGTGATTTCCAATCACAGATCTTGGCTTGCAAGTTAAAACTTTAATGAAAACTCTTAAATTCAACCAGGTAAGCATACATTTAGGGTCTTCAAACTCACTTGTTTACAAAAGCAAATGGTATTCTTCATTGCAATATTTTAAGTACTGTATGTTATCATTACAGAACAAAATAAAAATTCTTTGGTGAATCTGGACTTTTTAAGGCACATTTATCTGGGCAGAGAAACTAAATAGCCTTGTAACACTTCCCCCCCCCCCACCCCCTTCCCTCTAATTGTTTTAAGTGATGATACTTTATTTCAATTTTACTTCCTCAACATGTGTAGAAGTGCTGCTGTGATTGAACATTCTCATACCTGCTTGCTCCTATAAGATTAGTATAAATTTAGACATCACAAAACCTCACAGTACGTGGGCTGATAATCTGAACATTATTTGTCAATATAATATTTTTTCTCCCAGCTTTTATTCCTGCCTCATAGTTATCCTTCATTTTATTTGAATTTTTCTGTTGGTTGCAGTGAACTGGAGGCGGGGAGTTAAGAAAATGTTATTTCTGTTATGTCCTCTTAAATTTCTGTCTTTTCAGTGAAAGAGGTTTATGCCAGTGACAGATCCATTTTAGTCTTAATTAAGACTATTCGAAAGCAGTGTCCCTGATCATGTTCTCAGTCTTGTCTTCTTAGAAAGTGGAATTTGACAGGGTTGCTGGCTGACTTCTCTCTCTGCAACTGCTTCTCTCTGTGGTGGTGTAGTAAAGCTGTGTTGATGGATGTTATGTATATACGGTGTGATGAATGAATATGTTAAGCATATCTCAGGTAAATCTGATTCTGCCATGGCTTTTCCTTACTTCCCCGAGGGCCATTGTTAGAAGTACTTTATTCTGAGTAGTGCTGTTACAGAATCCAGGCATTTTACTGAAAGCACTTGTAAGTGTGGATAAAGGTAATGGTACAGTTACTGGTTTGAAGTGTGAGCCAAATAGTGTGTCCATGCTCTTTATTTTCATAACATTCCTTCCCTCTGTTTGCATGTCATTAGACTGTCTTTCTCTGTTATCACATCCTGAGATCTGATCTGATGTTGCTGTTACTAGGTACCATAAAATTTCCCAGCTCTATTTAGTAAGGTACTTGTTTCTTCCATAATCTTTTCTGAAAACCCAGTGTCCCAAGTACATGGCATATTTTAATGTGTTCTTTGAGTTAGTTATTCAGGGCTTTGGGAAGAAGTTTTCTAAGGCTTCTACCTCTTGGAGCGTCTGCACCCTGAATTTGAGATTCCTTTTAGAAAGGCTTTTTTTCCATGAATAGGTTTTTGGGTTTTTTGACCTTTTTTCCTCCCGGTCATAAAATGTAAGGTACATCACTAGGACAAATAGAAAATAGATTAATATATAAATTATTTAAAGATATGACTACTTTATGAAACTTTTTAACTAGTTGGAAATACCAGTGACTTCTGAGCATGTGCAGTAATCTTCTGAAAATATCAGCATGGGTTTACATTCCTGATATCTGAAGAGACAGCAAGCTGGAACTTGGACTGGATTAAAACATACTTGTATGTGACAAAGGAATTTTGTTGCTGAAATTTCAGGCTGCTGTTTTGCATAGCAAACTGTTTACTGAATTTGTGCTTGTTTTGTGTTAGTAGCTATTGAAAATATTCTAAAGCTGCAGCTCTTCAAGAGAACTCTTTCAGTAGCTATGACTTGAAGACAGAATTTCAGATGGAGAAAATGTGTATTTTAGTGCAATGAGGTATAGCATGTGCAGATGGGAAAAAGAAGAAATCTGATGAGGTATCCATTGCTTTTCTGAAGTTTTAGAATTGAATGATAAAGATGACTGAAATTACTTAAAAAATATATCTGTGCATAAGTCCTTATAAAGAATATCAGGAGTAGCTTCTTACTTGTTCAAAGTATAAATTTCAAAGGGGCTGATGTAGCTAGAAGCATTTTGTCTTCATTGGAGAAACATTTGCAAGAAGAAGTCATTCTTTTTCTCATATGATGTGACATAATCAGTATGAATCTATATGCAATACTCTCTTCTCACTTTCCTAACTTACCTGTATTTCAATATACTTCAGACCAGGTTTACATACCTCATACATAGAGGTCTTTGGTATGCATATAACTTGAACCATTTGAATCTTGGTTTCTAGTTCTTGTTGAGAGGCATACATGAAATAATAAAAATCTGTTCCTCATAAATCCTATCTAACTTTAAAAAAAAAACAAACCACCAACCCAGCAGCAGCAAATAAACAAAGCCCTTCCCCCCACCAACCCCCAAATCAAAGTGCAGGCCATTTTTAATCTGTTCACATACCTTGTTTTACGAAGACAGTATCTTAGGAATATACTTAACTGAAGGAGTGTTGCAGGCATTTGTCAGATTTGGTTGTGTATGTGAGGTGGTCTAGTTGATGTTGCTAGCAACTAATTAGCAACAGGAGAGCTTGGGATCAGTTTTTTAAGACATTTTTCCCACTGCTTGGATTTGACTGTGGTATTAAATGGTTTTCTTTTTCATCTTCTTGTCCAGACCTTAAATCTGTTAGTCTGAGGGGACAGCCTAGTTGTCTTGATTCCTATTTGAAAATAACTTATAAAAGAGGGCAGCTGAACTTTTATCAGCACTTCCTCTGGAACACGACATAATGGTTCAGTTACAGCATGTTTTTTGCTCCAGCTGTAATAAATAAGACAATGATTTAATGCGAAGTGGTTATTAGGTCTAAATATCCTTCACTTTACAAGCTATGTTTTAATTGTTTTGCATTGATTCATGGAACAACTCAAAACAAAGATACAAAAATGTTTGTAAGCTGGCCCTGGGCCAAGCAATCAGTGAACACAGTGATCAGTGCGTGAACATTATAAAATGTTGGAGAAGCAAAATGTGTGCTGTTTACTTCTGGGTAATGATGCTTGGGTTGCAGTTGGGAAATGAAGAATTTTGATCCTTTCTGTTTCATTTACTTCTATTTTAGTTTTAGAGACCTTACTAAGTTCTTGTGATTTTGATTTGTCATCTGTGAAACTGGGACTGGTTTTGGGTACCTATAGTGAAGTAGTGTGAAGTGTAAAGGTTCTGCAATGTGTGTGAGATTGTGGCAGTCACACACTGCCATTGCTATTGTAATTTCACAATATCCTACTAAACCCACAACTGTTACTGTAAGCAAATATCTCCCAGAAGTTCTGTCACCTACAGGTCAAAATAGCCTGAGTAAGTACACTGAAACCTAATGTCAGGACTTTGTATCTCCGCAGTACCAGCTATACATTCTCTGCCACTGAAAGTTTGGAAGAAGAGTACTTTTAATGTTTTATGAAATGACTTCAGGGTTTTTGACAATGCACTGCTTGAATGTGCTGATTTTCTAGACTCTTAGCAGCTACGTTTTCCTCTCCACATTCTTGACTGCTTGTGTTTTGAAAGAGTGAAAAATAGAGTGGTTTTCTGAAACTTTTCCTCTATTGAAGCTTTGTGTTTTGTCTTCCTTGAACTTTTCTTAGTTTTTGGAATCACATGAAAAGCTCATTATTATTCTAAGTCTGCTGAACTATCTACCGTATCTACTGGAAAGTTCCAATCTCCTACAGGATTGTTTTTTTAATTAAGATGAACATATGCTCAATATTCAGGATTACATACACTTCTTGGGGATGCAATTGCCTTTGAACCTCAGGTGGTACATGCTAAATCTTTGTGGCTTGAGACCTGCGTCGTCAGTCGTATCTCAGTCTGAGATGAGTTTGCAGGCTGGAAACAGCACTAGCTGTCCACGTATCCTCCTTTTGCAGGGGAGGGATGAAGTTGCTTGGGCCAGAGGTGAGTGAGGATGACTTGCCAGGCAAAGCTGTGTGTCCCATCCCACCATAATTTGGAGTACTTCTACTCCTTGCACCATCTTAGCCTGCAGTGTTCTGTAAACCTCACTACAAGACTTGCACTGGAGTTTCCTTGCCAAGCTTTGTGTGTTCCAGAAGATGAGGCTTGGCCATAGCTGATCTAAGGTGTCTCAGTTGTCTTATTTCCTATTGGAGAAACTTTTGCCTTGTGTAAGGAAAAGTTGAGAGCTCGATGCCTTAGTCTAGGTTATTTAGAACTACTGCCTTTTGGTGTTCTTAAAATATGAATTCTATACAGAAAAGAACACCCAATAATAATTCATTTTTTTATATTTAAAAATTCTGCATTATTTTGGTATAACTTGTTTGCTGAAGCAGACACACATTGAATAATCCTATCTAATTGATCTATCTGGTACCTCATCTCTTAACTCCCAGTCCTGTAAAGCACAGATAAAACTGCTACTGAACTTTTGTCCTTAATTAACAAGGGACAGCAGTGGGTGATTTTAACGGAGCAGGCCTTGATTCTGTAAGTTGTAAGTCATCTGCAGGTGGTGATAGGCAGACATAAATAAGTGCTGCAAAATCAGCGGTGGTTTTAGTTCTGTTCTTGCTCGATGATGTCAACTTGCAGTTTAAATAATGGCTTAAAGAGAGAACTCTGTTCCCCCTACCTTACAAATGTTATCAAAACCTGAGGCAGTAGTTGCTTTTTGGATTAATGCTTTTATAATTAGACTTCATAGAGATATTTGATTTTAAAGTGGTGCTTTTAGAAGCCTTCTAAAGTATTAAATCTTAATTTTTCAGATACTTTCTCGTATTTTTTGTTTTCCCCAGGCTTGCCTAAAACTCTAGTTAGGTTTCAGATCCTTTATAAAATAAAAGATTTTTAAAGGAAGTAGTGATCAGATTACAGATTTGCAATTAATATTCATATGTGCAATAGTTAAAAGCTCTATAACTTGGTACGTATCTTGTAAACTTTGTAAGTCGGTAATAGTAATGCAATGATTATTGAAAAAATCTTCCACTGGAGGATATACCTAAGAAAACATTATTACAGACTTTTTTTTTCTAAATTTGTTACACTACAAAATTATATATTATTTTACACATTTACAAATAATGAATATACTGTGTATTTAGTATTTTAAAGAAGCCTTTTGAAGGAACTTCCAGATCTTAAATATAAGTTAGGGCTGTGTTATGAGGCCACAAATCACAGCATCTGTCAGGCATGCAGGTAAAATAAATGCTCTTTTTGTGCTTTTTGCCTTCTACCTGTTGAGCTCTTATTTGTGGTTTTTTTGTGTTTCCGTTTTGTTTGTTTGTTTTTTAATGTATATTGCAAGAGTACTCAATTGCTATTTTCTTGTGTGGGGTAGTACATGCACTGTTCTTGCGTATGCCATTCTAGTTCGTTTTGATTTCTCGTTTTTTATATTATGCTAATCACATTAGTAGTAATGATCATATACTGTCAATAGCGATGGTGGTTCTGAAATGTTTGGTTTTGAGGATGACAGAAGTGTTTGTGTTCTTGTTCTCTTGTAAAAATTGTCATAGAGAACTGAAGTTTTTAGTGCTGACAAGTTAGCACAGCTAATTTATTATTGAATCCTGTCAACTTTTCAACCTCCAATGTGCAAACATTTTGCTTGTGCTATATATGTAATGTGACATGTACTAAATACATGTTTTAATGCAATTTTTTGTTAGGCTTAGTGCAGAACAGATTTTTGAAGACACAAACTTACTACCTCATAGTGATTTTTTTTTTAATCAATTAAATACTTATACTTTTGCTATAAAAATACCTTGCTGTTATATGTAATGAGTGGTGCTGAAATTGGTTTCATTTATCAAAGATGTGAGTGACACAATGGATGCTTATGTACTCTGCCTGTCAAATCCATAAATGCTGGTAACTGAGCTAACTTCTGTTTTTCCACATGTTTCCTGGTTTTCTGTCAGCTTTCAGTCTTCCATGGGTCATTCAGTCAACACTACCCTGAGTGACTTTTTTGAGGTGCCATGTGTCAATCACATTTATTTTCTCTGCTTTTTAATAAGCAGGGAAAATAAGCTTGCTTTATTTGGGTTTGTCTGTCTTCTGCAAGACAGTGTCTTGCATTCTGTTTCATTCCTAGCTGATTTTTGCTTTTAGCTGGGCTGTGGAGGAGGTTAAGGTTCAAGGGGGAAGGAATGCCCAATAGAAACTAAAGGACGAGCTAAACAGGAGAGAGGGAGATAGCAGCAGGATTTGCAAGTGTTTTATATGCATATTCCATTTGAACTGATCTGCTTTAGAAACAAAAAAGTATGGGCTGGAGTTGTTGAGGACAGTCAAATTCCCATAATGTATTTTCAGGAGGTGGTGTCACCTTAAATATAAGCCTTTTTTTTTTTGTTAATTATTTATTGATTAATTCTGTTCATGTGGGATTAAGAGGCTGCTGAATGTCATTATTTGACATCTACATTTTTTCCTAATGAAAAAATGGATTTGTCATTGTAGTAAATATATTCTCAGTGCATTTCTGGTATGAATCACCTGGTGTGGCAGTTGCTAAGTGTGTTGGTATACTAAGTTTGAGAAAGTCAGTCAGCACAAGAAGTTTTCTATATGAGACATCTAGGATACAGTAAGTTATGCATCAACTGGACTAATCTTTCCTTTCTAGAAATGAATTTGCATTTTTGTCGTGTTTTTTAATAGTCTTTCAAGCACCACATTCCTCATTAGAGAGGAATGAGTGAAATCCTAATGTGTCTTCGGTGGAGCTGGAAGAAGCATGTGTGTTTATGTAGACTCTTACTAAGCTCCTGACGTCTCCTGGGGACTCCCTTTGCTCTGAGGGAGACGGATGGGAACTCTGTGCCCAGGAATTGCTGTTGCTCACCCATCTGCTGCAGGGCGATGGATGGTCACTGACTTCAGACAAAACAGAATTCCCAGAGGTGAACGGATTCACTCAGGCTTCATGACTTAGGTCTTGTCCCTCTAAAAAATATACTATTCCTTCTCCCTTTATTACTGCAATCTGGTATCCCTCTTCACTCTTCAGGAAATTCTCCAACTGAATGTGTTGCCTTTCAGCCATGTGATCTATGAAACTCCACTCCTGATGGTCCTTACTTTATCTTTCTGTAGTATTGCAGGATATTCCTTATATTTGTAGAGCTTCAAGCGCCTCAAAATACATATTTGGGCTGAAACTGAAATGTAAAGCTTTTTACCTATAGTTATTTGGATTATCAACTTTGCTACTTATTGGGTAAAATATTCCTCTAAAATCTCCTGGAATGATATGATTGATGGTAGTTGCAACTCTGAATGCAGCGCCTTAGTCCCATAACAATATGCATTGGAGAAAACTGGTACCTGCTCTGGAAAGATGTTTTTGGATATATGTCATTTGCTGCTTGCTAGCTTGCACACGTCAAAGAAGCTAACTTTAGAAATCAGACATGTCAGTGATGGGACTGAATTTGTGTAACAAGCTTAGCACTATTACAGCTTCTGTTAGGACACAAGTACAGATAAATAGAAGAAGAGTTCCAGCAATTTACAGGTAATTCAAACTGGTACATTTTTGGTTTTTTTCTTTTTTTTTGTTTTTTTTTTTTAATGTTAGAGCTGACAGACTTTGTTTTTGTTCTATCATTTCCTTTGAAAATATAAATCCATTAGTCTCTCTTGGGATATTTCAGTAGTAGTAATATGCTGTTAAAATAAACAGAATTTGGATTTCTGAAACAAGAAATGAGTTGGAGTTAAGTACATAGGATAACAATAGATCCTATACCAATATAACATTTGGAGAAACCACAAACAATCTTCAAAAGAAATTCTGAAAGTTAGATCTTTTTATCAAACATCAGAAGGATAAGCTTGTTTTCTTAGAATCTAACTGGAAGGGATTTTCCAGTGGATGCTAGAGATTAAAACCTCATCCCCGAACTTTGCAACTTTTCCACCTGACATGTAAATTACATTTTTAATTTGGACATGAAAAGGTGCTGCTTCTCAGACTATTTCTGTTACATTACTCCTCCTATACTTAAGGCGTTTTTATGAATGCATTTTGCTTTTGTGGCTTCACAAGCATTTGTAATACAGTTGATTGTATATAGGTTGCAGCACTAGTAATGTTTTTCTTTTTTTTTTAAATTTTAAAACACTTTTCCGTGAGTTGAATCTCTGTAAAGTAATACAGTTCTGAACTTTACTTAGGATGTGTTTTTCCACCTTATTTCTCTTTCAGAAAATGTCGTTCAGTTTGCACAGTTATACCACTTTTTAAAGAAAAAACAGTATTTTTTTCAAGAGGCAAGTTGGCTAGTCATACATGCCAATATTAAAATTCGTGGATACAGAAGTTAATGATAGGTATCAACAAAATAATGTTTTATGGGGTGTTAGAAGTGTTTCATGACTTACTTAGACAGAAATAAGTTAAATTGCCTTGACTTTATTGAAGGCTGACTTTGGGATTCAAGGGACGAGTGAGGTATAACTTGATCAAAACCCAAAATAGATTGTCTGGCGTACAGCTTGGTCTTATTTAGAATGAATGTTGATCTTGTTATGGTACTGTAATGCTGAGCCTGGGTCGAGAACCTTCAGGGTGCTGCCCAGACTTGAGAATTCATCCCCTCCCCTCTGCTTTCCAACCAGCGTCATTAGGTCATGCCTGCACTACATTTGTAGGCTCTGCAGGGTATGAATAATTCCTGTGTGACTGTGTTGGAAGGTGCCTCGCTTGATTCTTGGGCATTAGAAAGTAATAATCGTGCACAGGCTGGTCACACGGATGTCTACTAATGTTTGTAAATGTAAAATAATTAAGAATGGCTGTGCTGTGCAGTAGAACTTTAAGCACTTGAATTTGTCTTTCAGAGACATATAATCATGATACTTTCTGAAATTATGATTTTATAGGAAACCAGGAAAAGATTACCAAATGTGTTATAATTATGTGTATTGTTTTTAGTATTATGGGGGGATTTTAAGTTGTGGAAGGTGAAGAGATTTGAATTGTAATTTACTTGATGTAAAAGCTGCCAGTTGCAGTCTAGCACTAGTAATCCAGTGTTCAGGCAGGGTTAGTTAGTGTACTGATCTACCACTAAGTACAGCCCCCAGGATTTGTGTGAATAGTGGTTCTTTGAGTTGTTAAATTTGCCATGCTGATGACAAATGTATTTTTACTGGTGTTTTACAAACATTTTACAGTGTTTGTACTGGTATACTGCTAGAAATAACTGAGCTGAGAGGCTATTTAAAATACTGCCTTCCTTTTGTGTATGGTTTTTGAAACTGGAAAAGGGTTTTCAGTTACAGTTGCAGTAAGGAACAGATAGGGTTTAGTAATGTTGATTATTCCTAGTGAGTGTTTGTAGCTCTTGAAACTGAGTGAAACAACAATCCTTTTTCTCTGCTTCTTACCATATGACAAGAAAAGATAGCTGAAGTATTGGGATATAATGATAGCACAGAACTATCCTATGCATAAGACAGGCCTTCTTAAATGCTATTCTTTAGTTTTAAACATTTTGTGCTGTGGTTAATGAAAGTACATTAAGTGAACCTTTATTGATTTTTTTTTTATGGGTTTGCAGAAATATGAAATATTTTGAAATGTTTTTGAAATATTCAATATAATATTTTTTCTAGTAATTTTAACAAATTTACTGTGGACTAATTTGAGCAGTAATCATGACCAGAGATCTAAATAGCAGCCCTTGGTTTTGTTTCATATTCATGAATGCGAGCTATATTTGGGATACTCTTTATAAAAATTTTACAGAAATGTAATGTTTGAATTTCATTTATTGGTTGACTACAATTATTTATTGTAGCAGTTTCAATTAATCAAGCAATTTTCTGTATCTTGTTCCCTGGCTCACTGGATAATTCCTTAGAAAACAACTACTAAAGTATGGTTGCAGTGTCTGATATTTGTAAGGGCAGATTAGTTTCTATAGTTCTCCCCACAAAAAGCTCAAACCAAACAGATCTACTTATTAATGCTATCTGTGAAGCAAGTTGGCTTTGTTTTCTGGAGAGTGATGAAAAATGAAAGTTTGCAGACTTGCACTGGACATCCTGTAGTTTGTGGCAAATCCCTTATTTCTGCTGGCCTTAGTTTCCATAACTGGGGTTATCGATGCCTTTTGTTGTTTGGAGATCATCATATAAAGCTAAGTCTTCTGCTTCAGACCTACTATCTCAGCAGTGACTATTTTAATGATAGTGATTTCTGAGTATCCTTTTAATAAAACCTTAGTGACATGTTTGGGTGGTAAATTCAAGGTGTTTGAAAGTTGCACCAAAGGACATGCTTCTAATTATTAGACATAGCTATTGGAGCACCTTGTGTGCTTGGTTCTGAGCTTAAAGACTATACTTAATAGTTTTAGCAGGCTGCATTCAGTGTCAGTGTTCTTATGACAGTGTTTTATTTAGAAGGCTTTGCAGGGGATCAGCTGATGCAATGATTTGCCATGTTGGTGTTGTCAGAGGGGTTGTCAGAGGCTGTGCAGCATAAAGTTCTGCATAAACTCACTCTCAAAGCAGCCTCGCATTTTGGACTTGGATTGTATTTGTGCAGGTTTTCTTCTGATACTCTTAATGCAGCAGTTCAGAATTCCTGTCTTTACAGACCAACGGGAGAGTGAGTAGCATGGTGTATGTGTGCTTCTTGTAGTGTCTGAATAATCTGATACCACCCTAGTGCATATAAATAGTACATAGAAGTACAGTATTGTCTAACCTCTGATATTCAAGATGATGAGTGAAGCTGTTAGAAGACTGGAAAGTACACTGCACTTTAAAACATTTCTGAAGTGTAACCTGTTAGCACTAGGAAGTCTGGGCAATACTACTGGCATAATAATGTTTTTAACTGCTTTTAGAAAAAATGCATAGCACTTCTGTGTGCTTTATATCAGTGTAAAGAGAGGTCTAGAAATTTCTTTGTCATAGCCAAAGGAAGCTGTGATGGTCAGTAGCTGAATCTTGGGAGGCAGATTTGCCATCTGGAAAGTTTTCCTAGCTTTTGCTACTTAACATCATTCACTAGCTGAATGTATCTTACTTCTGTGAGGCATTGCTAGCTTAGGGATTGTTGACTTAGGGAGTGTTTTATGATTATCCTGTTCTGTCACATCTGCCCGTTCGCTTTATCTGTGCCTTCACATATGTGCTGTGATGTCCATTCCAAGTCATACAACTGTTATGTGTTGGAGTAATAAAGAACTTCTGCATGTCTTGTTTTGTTTTTTTAATGATGACTGTCAAACAGCAATAAAGTTAAAAGATGCAAATCGTCTTTGAGAAACCTGAGAACTTCTTGTCTTCCTGGCAAGAGAAATAAACAGTAGAGTATTACAGTTTTTCTAAGATGTGTGTATTCTGTCACATGGATTTTACACAAACTATTACATTCACAAACTCAGGTCTCTACATAAATGCCAACTTTGCATTAGAAACTGAGGATCTGTGAGCACTGGTCTTTGTTCCACTACAGAGGTGTTTGAGAATACTTAGCTTTTGGTTGTGATACATCCTTTCCTTGGTTTGCAGGGAGTATCTAAGTTCGCTTTCCGCAGGCTGCAAATAAAGCTCCTGCTGGATCAAGAGTCTTCCAAAGAACTGCTTAGAAAAATTAGGCCAGATCCGTGGATTTTCTACTTTGCTACACCCTATGCTATAACGTGTTGTGGAGGCAGTGATGAATGTCTCTGTTTTCAATGATGTAACTGCCTGTTTTTCCTTCTGAAGAATGATCATCTTAAGGAATGAGACTGCAACTTAGGGAAACAGCAGTCTAGTCTTCTCTTTGCCACGGACTCTATACTCTAACAAGTTCTTTCAAACCAGATTTTTTTTTATGAGGTGGCCAAGTACTGCTACATTAATAGAATTTGTTAATGTAACTTGTGAAACTATGTCATAATCATCTTGCAAGTACTTTGGAGTCAGTAGCCTTTCCATAAAGTAGAAGGATTTGTCCTCTGCATTTTTTTTTCTTCTTTTTCCTTCCTTCATCACAATGAAAATATTAAATTAGTATTTATATTTTACAGTGAACTTCAAATTAAAAATTTAGTGAAAAACCTAGCCTAGTATTTGGCAGCTGTACTTGGCAGAGAAGAGAAGATGTGAGTGTTGTTTCTCAACAGTTTTATTCAGGTTCTTATGCTGTGTTATATAAATGCATCCTTGCAAGGATGTGCATGTGAACTGGAAGCCTCTAGCTCTAGTGTGTTGCACGGCTGATTCTAGGAGGAGGAGGGCATATATAGAAAATCCTTATTCAGAGAAGCTGCATCTTCAGTAAGTCAGAAAAATATAAATATAAGGCTTCCTTTAAGGGCATGTGGTTTTGTTTATATCTCTTCATTCAAAAGAGAAGTTATTGTGTTGTAGTAGCAGTACATTAGTAAGTAGAAACTGATGTTTGATTGTTCAAGCGTACAAGTAAGATTTGTGGCTGTGGGACCAAGGTTGTGTGCAAATGGTGATACTGAGGCATGTACATGATTTTTTGCAAGCAAAGTTTATATAGGAGGAGTAATATTGCCGTAATATGAGCTTTTTGTTTGTGAGTAACTTTATTACGTTATCACATCAGGAAAATACATCACATTACCTGAAATAGGGAGCTGTGAATATTGCCTGAAGTTTTACGATTTTTTTTCGGTTATTAACCACTGCTTAATGAACTAACAGTATTAGTAGATTGGGGTTGATGCTATTGGCATGATAAACTTAACTGTGAAATCTTTAGAAGATCTGAATGGCTTAGAAGGTAAAACAAAGTAGTGGATGAAGTGTTTGGTGTCTTGGCTTGGATCCAGCTTGATGTCCTAAATGAATGCATCATGAAACCACAACAGATCAACCCAGATTTATATGAGTGATGCATAAGAGCCCTGAAGCTAAGCCAACATAGTGATTGAATTAGCTCCTGCATTTAGAGAGGCTTCTCCCTCCAGGTCAGACTTCTAAGCACTGATGGGCTTGTGTGGGGAACTAGCAGTTACAGACTGAAGTATGCCTACATTTGGGAGGAAAAGAAATCTTAGAGCTTCAGAACTTTTAACTTTGACAACTGTGACTGATTTTCTTTTAGGGGGAAAAGGGGGAAAACACTATGAACAATAATGGAAAAAGTGGAAGAATTTCCATTAGAGTTGCTTAGGTCAAGGACCTGCCAATCTTCCCAGAAATATCTGTTCAAAATCTGAAACATTTTGTTGCTGTAGGGTTGATATGTACCTTATGTATTGCCCACCTTCATACAATACCTGGCTTGTTCTTTTAGTAAATAGTAACTATATTGCAGTGTGATGCTCATACATTGGACAATTTTGCAAATGTCTATGTGTGCAGGTGCAAAAGTACAGCATTTGTAATCTTTTCTCTATTTTTAAAGTATCTTGTTTTTAATAAACTGATTTTATAAGTAAATAAATGTCACATTAAAGACAAGACAGAGCCATTACTCCTTTTGAGTAATCACATGTTCAATATACTTTGGTTTTACAAGATGCAGGGAAATAGCTATTAAAAAAACAATGGTATCATGACAAAGATATTGCAAAGAGATACTTTTTAAAATATATTCTACAATTCATTTTTTTAACTGGTACCCTCACATAAGATATTAATAAGTTCCAGCAACTGTTTTATTAACTTTAGTGTTGTTTGTAGTTCTTATTTATGTATGCTTCAATACTTCAGTAACCCAATATCTCCATTTTTGTTTCTCAGCATGATGTATCACAGACCTTGCTCAAAGCAACTCTGGACAGTGTGGTTGAAGAGTGTGTCAGCTTTGTTGGAGTTGATATTAACATCTGCTCAGAAATACTATTAAGGTGAGTGAAACATTTTCCTATTCCAGTAATTACATGGCTCTGGATCACAGAGTCTCTGTTTAGTCTGCCATCTGACTCAAGCTCAGCTGGAGCAAATGGCTCTTGTGTTAAACTTCCAATTACATGAAAATGACACAGTAAGACAGCATTTCACTAAATCATTAAGAGTCAGTTTTTAAGGGTACATGTGATTCTGCAGGGTAGAACTATTCTTCACAGAAAAACAGATATTTAGACATTTTGAGCCAATACTGCAATTTTAGAAAAAGTGATATAATTAATTTGTGTTTTTATACTGGGACAGAAAGTATGTTTGAAAATCCCTTTCTCTTAGAAGGTATTTTTATAGGTAGTGCTAAGTGGAACAGGTTGTAAAAGTTGGGTGAGAAAAGGAAAGATTTAAGGGGAAACTGTTGAAAAATTTATCCCTTTTTACTGATTTTTTTCTTTTTCAGTAGCTATGCCATGTTTACTTGGAAAATGTTCTGGACTTTATTTTTCTTGGTCAGAAACTAAAAGCTCATTCTCTCTTGTATGTGTAGAATTCAGTATGGTTTAGGCGACAAATTCTCAGAAGGGCAAAATTGTTCCTGTCATCCTCTATAGTAGGAGGAACAGAAAAAGAATGCCCATAATCTTAGTAGTGAAAATTATATTAAGTATCAAAGTTAGAAAAAATGTATTCTTGCTAACTGTATATTTTAATTTTTTAATTCCTTAAAATAATTGTTAAAAACATTATTCCATATTTTGAAGAGGCTCCTTTTCTATTCCTTCTGGGTTTACGCTTCCTCTTCCATGTTCTTTTTCTGTATATCCAGCCCTTAGCCTGACGTCTGATTTTTTCTGTCTTACCTGCTTTCAGATTTAGATCAGCTTTTAGTAAGAAAGCAATCTGTACCTAAATGGCAAATGAACCTGCTTCCATTAATTGAATCACAGAATGGAATGATAAAATATGCTGAGCTGGAAGGGACCCATCAGGATGATCAAGGTCCAACTCCTGGCCCTGCACAGGACACCCCAAGAATCACACCACGTACCTGAGAGTGTTGTCTAAACATTTCATGAACTCTGTCAGGCTTGGTGCTTTGACCACTTTCCTGGGGAGCCTGTTCCAGTGCCCAACCACCTGCTGGGTGAAAAACCTTTTCCTGATATCCAGCCTAAGCCTCCCATGACACAGCTTTATGTCATTTCCTCAGGTCCTGTCACTGGTCATGAGAGTGAAGGGATCAGTGTCTGCCCCTCCTTTTCCCCTCATGAGGAAGTTGTAACTGCAATGAGGTTTCCCCTCAGTCTCCTCTTCTCCAGGCTGAACAGACCAACTGCCCTCAGCCATTCCTCATACGGCTTCCCCTCTAGACCCTTCACCATCCTCATGGCCCTCCTTTGGATGCTTTCTAGTAGCTTAATATCTTTTTTATGTTCCTTGAATAAAAGCCTACGTGAGCCTATGAAAGCAGTGAGCACTGTTAGCCTTCTGCAGGGTATAGCTCTATTGTGCACTTCAGCAGAAAGCATCAGCCTGAGGTGCTGCTGTGTCTCCACAAAACTGTCAATGTGGAGTGATCCTGTCCAGACATGGTTACAGGTAGTAAGCATATTGACTAAGTACTTTTTTTGGTCTCGTTAACTCAGCTTGCAATGCTCATATGCGTGTGCCAGCATCAAGTTCTGGATCTAACTTGATCCTCAGCAGTTCAGTTCTTCTGTTCTGTGTTTGCCTCAGATGTAGTTTATGAAATTGTCACCCTAGCTAGATTGTACCATGAGCAGGGCTTTCTGCTTGTGGTTTCTGGTGCATCAAATACACTTCTTGACATGTATTACACATGGAAGGGATGACAGTGCTACATATTTGCATTACTGGTGAGTGTTGTGCTTGAAAGTCTTGAGATCATCTGTGGAAAATTCTGTGAACTGTGTGATGTTCCTTTGTCCATGTAAACAAGTTGATTTCGTAGTGTTTCTAAGAAATATTTAAAGCAAATTCCATTTCTAATGATTAATATTCTGTTTGTGGTTGAAGGTGTGTCCCTCCAATGTAATTCTGAGCTTTCACCAATTGTGGATTATTTTTTTAACTTTTCTTTGAGGATGAGAATAATGGAACATTTTCTTTTCTTTTTTCCCCTGAGCTCTTACAATTCTTGTTGGGTTTACTGGTGGTGTTTTTCTGGAATCGGTCCGTTCCGTTCCACAAACAGGTCTCTGCTGCTGTTGACTTAAAGCAATGGCATCTGATATATAGAGCCTAGTGGGTGACATTTCCTTCTCTAGTGCCAGGAGTAACTGCCCACAAGAGCTCTTTTCCTTCTTTCTATGATTAACATACTCCATACACAGAAAGTTGCACTCACATGTACATACAGAAAATGTGCAGTCAACCCACCCACAACTGCTTCCAGAAGGAACTTGGCTAACTACTGTTGCACTTCACAGGTAAGTTCTTTGCCAAATCCATGTTACCTTCAGACCAACTCACACAGCCTGCTCCCAGCTGCATTTTATCTCAAGAGCAGCTGAGAGAAAAGAAACAAACTTTGTGGATTGGTTAAATTGTGTGAGGAAGGCAAGCTGCTCCCAACCACTCTCTTTCTGGATAGCAGACATCAGCCCTTCATGTTGAGGCATGGTGTTGGGTCACCAGTGGAAGAGCTGAGAGGGGGCTCTTCGTACAGGAACAATTTATCTGTTCTGAACTCTGTTCCCACATTGTTTCCTGAAGAGGACAGCTGGGGGCAGGCCATAAGACATGACAAATTGAATTGGCATTACAGAAAAAGCCAACAGATCATAAATTACATGCCCCTGGCTTACTAGTTAGGCATGTGCAGAACCATATTGCTGTAGCAAGTTTTGTTGACTTGAGTGGATGCCTTCCATAGAAATAAGTGAAGGGATCCTTTTTCAGACAATGCTTTGGTCTAAGTGTCTATTTGCTAATTTCTCAGCAGTTTTTAAGTTTGGCAAACCAGACTTTCTACAGAAATGTGTATCTTGGACATGGGTAGCACTTGCATTAATGACTGACGGTAATAAATGTGTTTTGTAAACTTTTCTCTTAGGCACATTGCGGGACTGAATGCTAACAGGGCTAAAAATATAATTGAATGGCGAGAGAAGAACGGACCATTTATAAACCGAGAACAGCTCAAAGAAGTTAAAGGTTTGGGTCCCAAATCCTTCCAACAATGTGCTGGCTTCATCAGATTCAATCAAGAATATATAAAGACCTTTTGCAGGTAATAGAGATTTTAGCTATTCTGACTAAATTATCCAAAATAGTACAAGACAACTTTTTCCCATTTTGTGTTCAGGCTTGAGACTCAAGGAATCCTAGACCCCTGTGCTCTAAAAGACAACAAATAAACTTGTTGAAATCAATGGCTGAAGATAGTTCTTCCTCTGAATAGTCATGGCTTATTAGCCTAGTCCTCTGAGTCAGGGTTTCTATAAATATTTAACTTTAATTAAAAATTCTGCCACTGAATTGGTAGAAGAAACTTGTCAGGCAGCAGTATTGTGTTCTGAGATATTAAAACTTTAGTCTTGTGTTTCAGACATAATTTAGAGATTTGTAAATTAGTTAATTTAATTTTGTAAATATTATTTGGCAGAACTTAATGGTAGTAAACTAGTGCAAATTTTTGGAGAGTTTCAATTCCTTCAGTTGGAGAAAGAAAGTTGAGTAGCTGCCTGGATTGAACTCTGTGTTGTTCTCCTGTGCCTAGCAAGCATGATGCGACTGCCTGCTGTCTCAAATATGTGAGGCCTTTTCCCAAATTCAGTTTTTCAACAGTAGGTCATCCTCATCCTTGTCATCTCATTCCTTGATTCTGTACCAAGTCTTTTCCTCTTACAACTATTCTTAGTGATCCTCTCGACCTGCAATCCTTCTTTTCCACAGCTGAAAATGCCCTTTCTAGGGCAATTTCTTTTCTGCCTTTCTCACTTCTCTTTCCAAAATAAAGAACTAAGAAAGGGCACAGTGGTAGCACCACCCCCGCCCTTTTGCCAGTGGCTTTTCTCAAAAAATATTTTCCTGGGAAGCACATGCTATTTTTTAGCCAACCCAGTGCTCAGAAGCA
Source organism: Anabacerthia variegaticeps (assembly GCA_035583185.1). NCBI lineage: Eukaryota > Metazoa > Chordata > Aves > Passeriformes > Furnariidae > Anabacerthia > Anabacerthia variegaticeps. Next base: position 26,176,552 of record JAWWEW010000112.1, on the reverse strand, counting down.
ATACTGTATTCCCAGTTGCTGCCGGCCAAACAGCACACGCGTAACTTCCAGGCAGGAGGTAGGCACATTAGGACTGGCTTACTGCCCGGGGGGAAGGTGTACAGATTGGTTGCCCATCTGGCAGGGAGGCATATGCTGTCGGCCAAATGGTGCTCACTCTAAGCACCAGAAGACCAGAGAAATTGCTTTCAAGGCTGTATATGATCGATAGGTCTTACCTTGTACAGATGTGTTCTAGTAAATGCTGCAACACAACAGAGGAAGAAAAGGCTGATGCCTTTTTCTTCCCATCTAGATATTCACAGGTGAAGTGTGAATGTTGTTTGGGATTTTTTTTCTTTTTTATGTTGCTGGAGCGTGATTCTGATGTTAGTCAGATCCCATAAAACTTGAGAACACTGTATAACCTGAGAAATGGAGTTTGAGGCCAAAGTAAAGCTCTAACACCATTGCCTCCAGAACATTTCTTGTGGGTCCAGGTGACAAAATGAAAGCTTTTGAAACGGACTTTAAGAAGGTTTCATTTTTGTCCTTTCTGATTGTGTTGGTGGCCATAGAGTGTTGTATGAAATAACTTTTGTGCTTTCTACTTAAGTTAACAAATAGTGGTTATTTTAAAAATTGATATGGAAAGAGAAAGTTATGTCTGCGTTTCTGGCAACAGTTGATGAGTAGAGTTCAGTGCTAGTTCCAGGTCCTTCAATGTGTTCTCTTCTGTCATTCAAAAGCAGGACCACTTGGCATTTAGGAAACAAAGCAAAAGCAATGCAAACAAAAGCAGTGCTTGCAGTGGGAGTCATTTGTTGCCTTAACTGTATTCTGAACAATTTTTTTAATTAAGAGAAACTTCCGGGGAGAAAGTGTGCTGGATTTGTGTGTGGACACTGGTCTAGGATCATCTTCATTGAGAGTGACATGCCCATTTTTGATTTCTGGCAGTAGCAAGAAAACTGAACCTGAAAGTTGTGGACTTTTGACTAAAGCAGGTACACTGGGTAAAAAGAAGAGTAAACCAACACCATGTGCCTTGCAGCAGCCCAATCCTTTGGACCAAACTTGTATTCATCCAGAATCTTACAACCTTGCAATGAGGTAAGTAGTGGGAAAGCTTTTGAACCAGTGACTCCTTCCATTTTTAAAATTCAAGTACTGGTTTTTCTAACAAGAGTCTGCTTAGCCTTTTGAGACAGGAATGCTTATATTAATTTGATGCTTTCTTCCCTTTCTTCATGCAAAAGATGCGCTTCAGACATATGTGAGCATGCGTCATTACTAAAAGCCTTTAAAAGTAAATTCTGATATTGTGAGATCTAATTAAGATGTATATATAAAGTTCCCAAATACATGAACACCATTATTGTTTTACTGAGTGACCTTTAGCTAAAAGAAGAGAATATTTTTTGAACACAATGAACACAACTTTTACATCTCAACCAAGATACTCGTTTGAATCACAGGCTTATGCATGTTTCAAAGAGGAGATTGGCCCCTACTGTACAGCCAACACTGCTTAGAAAGTCCCTTGCTGAGTCTTAAAATGTGCTCAAGTTCAAACTCATGGGACTTAGAGCTTCTAAGCCATTGCGGAAGTATTACATGGCTGAAGTGTGACCAGTCATGTCATCTCTCTTTGGCTAATGCAATTATTTTGCAGTAAGTTTCCAGCTGTGCCAGTGTCTATCTATTCTGTTTCTCACCAAATGAGTCTCCTTCCTAGGCTGAATTTTCAGGTGAAGTATTTAGGTCCAAGTGTATGTTATAGATATTGTACCATACAGCATTTATTGGAGTGGGCTTTAGGTTTTTGGGGCATTGGTTTTTTTGTTTATTTGTGGGGTTTTTCATTGATTTTTTTTTTGTTTGTTTGTTTGGATGATTTATTTTTATTTTTTTTTGGAGGGGGCTTTTTGTTGGTTTGTTTTTTAATACCAAAGAATATCAGTTAATTAAAAAAATATATAAAACAACAGTTGCAATATCTGCCAATTAAACACCAAAACTAAGAAGTGTAACATCTGTCTCTGTAACCAGCTGAAAATCTTTTCTGTTTTCTTTGAGCTCTTTCTCTGTTGTCTTACTTATTACCTTTGTGAGTACCTGTACACATAGTGTGATGTGTGGGGAAAAAAGACTCAAAGTGCTTTCTGTGAATGAACTCTATGTTCAATAGTATTTGTTGTTTTTGGTTTTCTTGCAATCAAAAGATAGTTTCCTTGAAAGCTTGTTAAATCTGGAGGTGATAGCTTTTATGGTATGGATTGTATGAATATGCAGTGACTTCACATCACAAAATTATGTGGGGAAGGGGGCAAATATCTCTCATATTTTTTCATTGCAAATGGCTGTTTTGAGAAAAGAAAATACAGCTCTACAGCAAACTGGCAAAAGTCAAGAAGTGTAGTATTAAAAATTGACACTGATGACATAAGGGCTAAATATAACCCAGGCATCCTCCCCTTAAGCAACTAATTCTGTAATTTAGCAATTATGATATATTTAAAATTACTTAAAAAAATAAAAAAATGTAGGAGCTGTTAAGCTTCTCAGAATTTATGAGAATGGCTTTACAAACCATTTTTTTTTCTGCCTAAATTCGAATTAAGGAAAAAAATTCTACTCAGAATTCAGACTCCATGGAGTAGTCAGTCCACAGCTTATTAGGGCTGTTGACAAGTTTTGCTGACAGGCAGTGGATGGGACTGGGCTTGTAATTCCCTTATGCTGAGCCTGCATTGTTAAGAAAGCTTTTGAGAGCCTGAAGATCTAATCATGTTCATGGTGTTGGTTTTAGGTATCTTCCTGAAATTAGCCAATATCTGAAGCACTTTTTAGAATGTTAGAATTAAACTAGGTTAAAACTTAATTGGTATTTCTTATATCTTAAATTAAAATGCATGAGAAAATTTGAGATTGTTAGACATGAGTTAGAATTGGTATTTAATGCATAAAATTTTGAAGAAAATACACTTTAAAGGAGTTCTGGTACTTTACTACTATTAAAATATATTTTTTTTCTTTTTCTGTGCTTACACTGAATTTTGTCAGGGTCCGTGTCCAGTTCACAGGTGGATCTGTACTACAAAAGGGCTGAATTGTTGTCTTGAGGAAGATGAACAGATTTGATTCAAAGCATCAAAATACAGTATTTCATACTTCTTACCACAAAAATTAAAATGTATGGAATAGCTGCTGCATAAATGAGTCATAACGGCTTTCTCATGCGATGTCTACCACATCTTGCTGTGAGGAAGGAGTTTGTGAAAGTTTTATTGGATTAAAAGTTTTCATGGAAAATTACATTTATTTTTAAATGGAATAAGCTGGTGATTTTTATCCACTGCTTATAGCCAAATTACCCAGAGGCAGCAGTCCACACTACAGATTTATGACATGCAAAATTATCAGTTTTAAAACAATGTTTTTGAGGGATAGAAATTCACCAAAATTTGAAACCACTAATTTTCTTTTTCAGAGCTATTTTGTATCTTGAAAAGCCAATCCATTAAAAAAAAAAATATGGTTAAAAGAATTACTCTCAAGTGGTGACTTTGGTTGCCAAATGTGAGGCTGGAGCCAATTTTTATGGCTGAATTAGAAACCCCTGAAAAATAGGGCTTTTATAATGGAAACACTGATGTAATCTTTACTACAGTGGCATGAATGGTGCTGGTATGATTGATTTATGGCATTTAAGCATCTTAACTTAAAATCTGTACAATTTCTGTAAAATAATTGGAAAACATCCTACTGGTGATTTAACATGCTCTGCAGAAGACCAAAACATTTTTGTTCATGGTTTCCACACTGTCAAAGCTTGGCTTTGTCATGTGCAGTGATCAAGCTTACGAACACCTCTAAATATTATGAATCAGAATTTCCTAAAAGTTAAATAAAAAACCTCAAAACTTTATAGACAGCTTAGTTTCCTGCAAAGAAGGACTGTGCTTTAAGTTTCTGAAAAGTCTATATGTGAATACCAGTTTATAGTGGCAGAATCTTCTGCAATCCCTACAATTAATACAATATGTAGAGCATATCCAATTTCTTGGTACATATTGTAAAAGAATTGGTAGGAAAACCGAGGAAACATTTAGGAAGTCCCCAAAAGTTACAACCAGGTTATGCTTATAAACCAAAATGTTGGATAGAAAATGCAGTGTTCTTTCTTTGCTCTATCAGTCTGCAGGGTGCTGTTGGTTTCATATGACTGAATTTTAACATTTGCTGATTTTTTTATTTAAATCTCATAAAAATGCTTTTTGCTAAAGGTTGGCACTTAGAATGTGTTTTTGCTGCTCACAGATTGCAGCATCTGGCAGACAGGTTGCATTTTAGTCTGACTTAGAAATATTTTGCCAATATAAAAGATCTAAAGCTGTGATTTAGAGTAACGGGGGTGAGGATCTTCCTTGGCTGATTACCCAGTTTTAGGACCTTGCCTAGTAGAGGAGAGTCCTGCTCACTGTGGTTGGTTATGCCTTCAGAGAAGTTTTTGGTGTACTGAGCGGAGTGACTTGCAGTGAAAAATTCATGTCACTGTGGCTTGATAATGCTGCTTTGCTATCTCCAAAAGGACTTCAAAATACTAAGAGAATTCAGCATTCATTCTCATGCTTTTTTTCTTCACTGAGGTTAAACATTTTGATTTGGCATTTCAGCAAGGCATTTATGTTGAAAACCTTTTATATTTCATTGTGATGGACCAATCGTTTCAAATATCTCTGTTGTTTCTAGTATTCTGCATAGTTGGATGTAACAGGTGATCCATAGTATCTCCTTTGCTATGCTGAAAAGCTGCATTTGCTAGCTTTGAAAGCAAGTACTGGCACATAAGAAAATGCAGAAGGAAAACTGTTGATGAGGCCACTAAAAGAAAGAGGTCTTCCTCTCCTGCCCTTTATGCAACTGGATGCTTGTCCTTTCATAGCATTTCCAGCTCTCTTTCAGGCTGGCTTGCCTCTGTCCGGTCCCTTAGTTGTCACTGAGCAACTGAGGCAGTGCTTAAGGGGAATAGAACTCAGGGAGGAATAGTTACTTGATGTGGTGTTTGAGCAATGAAGACAAATTGTTGTGTTATATTTAATAATGTTTTGCCAAGAACAGGAGTTGTTAACTGTGCTGGGATGACTTTCCTTAAGTTCACTACAAAATCATCAGAAACATCTTTTGTCCATTTCGACGAGACTGTACTTGCGTGTACACACACATACACACACGTGTGTGTATTCAAGCTATTTAAAGTGCAAAATAATAATAAAGTCTTAACTTTATAAAGATTTTTTTTAAAAGAAATTTAAGCTCAGTCAATTAATGAACCTTTTTTCCAATAGGAACTTATTTCCAATAGGAAATGGCTAACCTTAAATTAAGGGGAACACTTGCAGAATTGGGGTCATCAAGTATAATAAATAATAGCTCATATTCATCACTTTAGAAGGTCAGTTCATTCATAGAATTTACTGCTAACTTAGCTGGATTTTTAAAGGGCATATTTTTGAAAGTTATCAGTAAACAGAAGAGCAGAAAAGGCTTTCACTGCTAATTGCCATCCAATAAAGACATTTTAAAACTTTCATGTAATGTAAAATACAGTTTAAAAAGAATGAGTAGAAGAACTTGGAAATAACGAAGAATTATGATCCTGTTACACTATAAATATTAGACCATAAATCAAATAGTATTTTTTTAATTTGTTGAAATTTTTGGAACCTACATAACTTCACACTGGTTGCATTAAAAAAAAAAAAAATATGGGAAAAAAACTCCCACAAGACCTTTCTAATGGAATTATCTCCTCTAACTGTAGTACTAGTTCTTTGTGGATAGCTAATCATGTTTCACTGTTTTGTATCTCGGGTTACGCTCCAGTTACGTGATATATTGGTAGTCACGAAAACAGCTAACAACAGTGTGCCTAATGGTGTGGTAACAAAGTGGCTGTGCTGCAGTGTCACTGTCTGAGTTTCTTTTCTCATTTAGAAACTCATTGTTTCTTAGATTTATACGTTCACAATGTCATAAACTGAGGGGTTTCTGGCCTTCTGCATGCAGTCAAATAATACACAATATTAATAATTTATGCATTTCAGGAAAAATATATTGGTTAAATAACCTTGTCTGCATAGACGGCATAACTAGTTTTAAATATATTTGAAGCTTTAGCTTTCTGTGTCTAGCAATTAATTACAGACTGTAATGCACAAATATTGTTTGATATATAATCCGCATTGGTAGCTGAAAATTGAAGATCTGTATCACTGGTGGGAACAAGGGCAGTCAAAATCTGCATTATACAAATAATGCTTTTGCACTTCAAAACATTACTAAAACATAAAAGTCTGCATAATTTAAGTTTGCTACTGTCATAAATGTACATTTTACCTAACAAAGTGCATGCTAATGCAAAGTTGTTTTGTTTTCAAAGTGATTATGTTGCTTTACCATTAATTCATGTGTGCACTGTGACAAGATGTAATGGCGTATCATGTTGCTGTAATGTAATGAATCCAGTACTCTCAGCTCTTAAGTCATGTTGCTGGAAATGATTACATAAAACAGAAATGACTGTGACTAAAGCCCTTGCAAAGCTTTAGAACTCCTGCACATCATAAGAAGCTTTTCAGGGAGGTTTAGAGTAACTTCTTAAAAATTTACTGGAGGCTTCCCTTGGTAATATTTTTACTCTTTTTCTGACTGTTTTTTGCATTCCACTGAAATTTGCATTATCTTTTAAGCATTGCAAGGGCTGTGCTATAATTTCGTGCAGATGTGTATGTTAAGTGAACATGATGTGCTTATTTGTTACATTTATGCTACTTTTTTTTCTTTATCTGGGTAAGATGGATGAAATTATGTATTAAACAAAAACATCAGTGATTTATCCATGACTGTTCTCTGCAGGTCCTGTAAGACTGCAAAGAATGTTTTTTAAACTATGGTGGTTGTAAAGGTTTCTGAGTATCCTCTAAAACTCGATACCATAAAACTCAAAGTTCTAAACCAGTTAAATTTCGCTCTGTTCTGACTCTCCTAAGATTCTGGCAGCTTTTATCTGAGTTGATGTACATTGAGCAGAAAGTTCACTATTTACTCAGATATTCAGCATTTGAGGAAGTAAGGATAGTATATCTTGTAAGAATGACCTCACTTCAGAAAAAAAGTCTCATCTTTCCCATTTCTGTTAACTTTTCTTTAAGTTTTATCTTTCTAGCAGATAAACATAGCACTTGAACTACTGCAGCTTGTTATTTATTTCATGTATGTAAGCAGGAAAATACTTGAAAGGCTTTCATTTTTGCACAGGTCATTGATGTTCTTACGCTGTGCAGCTGGAACTGTCAGTTACAAATTGGGTGAGATATTTCAAGTGAGATAGCTTAACATTACAAAGATTAAAATATGTAAATTAAAGGAAACCTCTTTTCCCACATGGCCGTATTGCAGTTTTATTACCGACTATGTCCTTTTTTTCCTGACCTTGAAGTTACTCTTGAAGGAAGTTGTTGGGTTGCTTTTTAATAAGGAAACATTTAACTTTGTTCTTAGCAATGACATTTAAAAATAGAAATGATCAATATAATGCACCACTCTTCAGTCAGAGACTTGTGCTTTATATTGATTTTTTTATTCTAAGTGCCCTTAGGCTATGTTCATTTGAGTGAAAATGATACATGAAATATATAACTGGATTCCACAGTATTTTCAAAAATAATGGCAACTGTAATCACTAAGAAGTTGCTTTAATTTGGAAATACTTTAATATATAGGTTTTACCAAAACCTGTGCTAGAAAAGTGAGAATTTCCAAAGCAGAAGTCATGTTGGTTCTTATAAACAGTATTTCTTCTGTGTGTTCGTGTATGCTGGGCTCTGCTACAGTGCTCTGTTTTGCCTGTAATATATACATCAAAATTCTGACATATTCTTAACAAAATGCCTGATTTTTAGACTGTTAAAATTCTCTACAAGTTGGTGGGACTTCACTTGTACTTAGACTTGGGCACTTGATTAAGCATCATCTTCACGTGGAGCCAAAATTTTATTGTGAGCAGTAATCACTTTAATAAGTTGTTTGCACAACAGTCATTGATAAGGGCTCAAACCTACCACCCTTGCCTGGATAAGGTATCCTTTTTGATGTCAGATTGATAATCTGTGGTTTTTAGAAGGTGGTGGTTGCAGAGGAAGGAGCAGGGGGCTGATATATCTTTCATGAGTAATAATTGAAGGCTCAGGCAACTGGATTGTGTTCTGTGCTGAGCTGGTTTTCTTTCTGGTGGTGTGCACATAGCACCATTCATTCTGATTACATTATCCACACATTTGACACTTTTGTGCATGACAGGGTTGTTTTTTTTAATATACATTGCTGGCTATTCCATGTGGTTGCACTTACAAGTAGACAAAGTGAATGCACTTCTGCAAAATTCTAATGGTGAGAAAATTTTGCTTGGATGTACTCAAGCTGAGTTTCCATTTGAAGTGAAATAAAGCCAAGCACGTGAATGTCAGCAAACTTGTTTATAGGGGTGGGTGGTAAAGCATACATTATTTGGAAGGTTGAGTCATGAGGCTGGTCGGGTTTGTCATCTTACATCTGGCATGTCAGTCAAAGCTGGGGCAGCTGCCGCCTGTCACTAGTGCTCTGGTGGGGCATTGTCCATCCATCAGCGATAGCAGCCAGCAGCACCCCGCAGTTATGGGAAGAGCACTTCACCTGGGCCTATGCTTGTTTTCAGTATGATCATTGTGACCACTTTTGGTGCTCTTTCAAGGCCAAAAGAAGATGGTTTCATAGAAGGTCTGATATTTTTCATATATATTATTAGACAAAATATTTGAGTAGTAGTGGTGTTTTTTCATTAACAGAAAAAAAATTGCATTTTATATTATAAATTATTTTGTATTTAATATTAGAAACCATTTTCAATCTGTTTTGTTAAACACTTTCCTTCCAAAACACCTTAAACTGCTTTAAAAAGTGGTGTCATAAGTTGAAATGCAGTCAAAACAAAATTCAGTAAATTCCTTAGAACAGCACCATCCACTGAGCTGTATTAATTTTCTTCTTCATACATTGTAGCATGAAAGATGTGTATGCATTAAAAAAATTAATGCGAATATTATATCTATCACTATTAAGTGCAAATCTTTGTGTTTGAATTACCAGTACTCTTAAATCACCATGTTTGTTCTTGAACTCTGAAGAAGTGAAAGTTCTGACACCCAGTTGTTACAGATGTTATATCCTTTTAGGACAGATGTTCCTCCTTTTAGCAAAATTAAGCTTTGCCCTTATGCTCAAAGATGAATTTTGTGATTTACCAAAAGTCAGATATTGCTTTGGTTATGTTTCTTAAAGTTGTATTTTCTCAAAAAGAAATTTATTGTGTATTTAAGTCCCTATAACTTTTTATTGCTCACCACCTGAAATAATCTCGGTTGGGTCCCTTGGGTTAAAAAAGAGAAAATAACAAAACAAAAAAAAAAAAAAAAGAAACCCACTGGGTCTCCTGACAAAAGAAATACTAGCCTCAGGTTTTCATAAAAAGCACAGCATGTATTTTGAGGAGGGAAAGAATGTTTAGTACTAGAGGCTTCTGCGTTCTTAATAGAGGTGGAATGTCTCCCATCATGTGCAGGGCATGAACCTGCTGGTCAGCACTTTGAGGCTTGTAGCTTACACCTGTTGTGGAGCAGGATAAGGATAGGAAGGGGGGATCTCTTTTGGGAATTTGGAAGGAACATTTACTTGGACTCTGCAGGACAGGGACATTAATTCTACCTGTCTGCTCTGGTGGAGAACATGCAAAAAAACATGTGCCTCCCTCCAACAATAAGAGGCATGATAAAGCAGGGTAGGAGAGGCTTATTCATGGTGAGATGCAGACTGGGACAGATAACTGAAGCATCTACTGAGAAAAGAACAAATTGCTTTATTTAGTACAATTTGTATTAGCTTTTATGAGGTGGATGCTCATTTTCACTGGTTAATATCCATTAAAGTATTGGTGTGCATTTTTAAGTCCTTCAGTAAAATAAGGTCCTTTATTCAGTGATAAATGTTGTCTAGGGCATCACTGCTGATAAGGAGTAGGGTCTGCATGTGAATTTGTCTTCTATTCTCTGTGCTTCTCAGAACATATGCCAACATGGCTGAACTAAAAACCTCAGTAATTGTTGGGGGTTTTTTCTTTTATTTTTAAAAAAAAAGGGATCACAGGTCAAGACATAATTATTTTAAAGTATTTCTTTTCAGCTTTTTAGATGCCAGCCCAAATTTGTCTCAGTCTGCGGTGTGTGTATGTATGTGACAATAAGGAAAGATAAGGGTGTTTGTGTTGTGTGACTGCTTTGAATTCATGATTACCTGGTTTCTGAAGAACTAACTGTTCTTAATCATGAGGTTCATAGACAAGAGAAGTATTTTACGCAAAGTTGCGTTAAAGATTCTTTGTATTAATTTAATATTTTAAATGTTCGTTGTTGCTTTACTAAATGGCCATTCATTTTAATTTGAAAGTGACAGCAAAAATGACAATGTTATAGAGCTCTCACTTCTTTCTAGGGAACTTTCATGGTAAAAGACATGTTTCAGTCATAATGAAGTTTAGTTTTGTCATGAGATTAAATCACTGGTCTGAGAAGATATTTACATTTTAAAATTTCGCGTCTGGTTTTGTAATCTGTTCCAGAAGATACCTGAATACAGATGGACTCTAAGTTTTCATTCATGTGTCAGATCAGTGACGAGTTGAGAGGATATGCACTTGAGAAACAGTTCACTGTTCATGTTTTTTATCGGAAGTTTCATTCATGCATCAAAAAATAGTTAAAACTCCTAAACAGAGCAAAGGTTCAGTTCCCACTAAAGGACTTTTCAAATCTTTCTATCTTTGTTTGAACTTCCCAGGTTTTTGTCTTTGATTGGAGGAAACGCAAATGATATAGGAAAATCAGATATGCAGCAAAAAGTAAATGCGGTAATTCAAAAGGAAGGACTGGAAGGCACAGCCAAAAAGCTGAATACCACAGTGCACACACTGCAGCTGATCATTGATGGCCTGACTCAGCCTGAAGGCTATGACATTCGAACAGGTAAACCTTAGTTTAGAAGGTTGGAATATCAGTTTGATTGTTCTGTTTATCAGTTTTGAAACAGCACATTTTCTTCCTCTAAAGTTAGTAGTAGATTTTCATGGACGTGTAACTCCATTTCTTTTCTCAGGCAAGGTAAAGGCTATATCATAGTCAGATGTTTCTTTCCAGTTCATTACGTAAGGAGTGTGAATCCTGTCTTAAATCGCGGCATTTTCAGTCATAGGAAGGGGAGTTGTATGGCTGTTAACAAATGAAATAGTTTCAATGTGTTGACTCTCTGCTGATTAAATCTGTGTTGGCTCTCCATCACAGAGGGGAAATGCTGACACCAAGGTGAAACAGTAGTAATAAAGTTCTCTGGAGTAGTAGTGGGTAGTTCTGCTCTTTTATTGCACTAGTTCTTGAAGACAAGTAGCACACAGTAGACAACTGAAGCATGGGGCTCGTGACCTATCTTGGGTAAAACCTGCAGTAGTACTGAACAGTTTGAGGTGGAGGAGAAGAAAGATGAGGTAACTAATGAAATGAAACATCTGGAGATGCTGTTGTTTAATGAAACTTACAGCTGGATTCTCTTATGACAGCAGGAGATAAAGGTAGGCAGTAAAGATGCAGGCTTGTAATAACAAATAATAAACTTACACTTTAAAAAAAACCCAAACTGACATTTCTGTTCCTCTTTTTTGGGTTCATTAATAGTTTCCGTGCATATTTTATAAATATTTCCCGCTAGTCTAGTGAGCTTGAAAATGTGTATTTTCCAATGTCTCACTTTGTTCTGGTGGTCTTGCATCTAAGTTACGGTAGGATAGACTATTAGCATAGGAAGACGTAAAAGCAAAAGAGAATTCTCAGTGGAAGTATTAATATTCTGCTGATCTAGTACATTCACTATTCCTTTAGACAGACTTTGTCTGGAGTGAACAGCCTAGTAGCCTTGTATAGCTGTATGAACTTCTCCATGGTAAGTCCTCCACATGGACTGCAGTTCTTCATGACCTGCTCCAGTGGGTACTTTCCAAGGAGTGCAGTCCTTTAGAAACAGACTATTTCAGCATGGGTCCCCAATGGGATCACAAGTCCTGCCAGAAAACCTGCTCCAGCATGTGCTTTTCTTTCCACGGGTCCACAGGCCTTACCAGGAGCCTGCTCCAACATGGGCTTTCCATGGGGTCACAGGGAAAGCTTCTAGCAGCTTCTCACAGAAGCCACCACTCCCAGTAGTGTGTGTGTGTGTGTGTTCCCCCCCCTCCCAAAACATTGCCACACAAGCCTAATACAAATCCACAGCCTGGTCAAGTTACAGACTGATTGATTTTTTCATTGCATCTTAGCTATAAACTTGTTCAGCCTGTATTTTATTCCTCAAGGGCAAATAGAGGAAAGTGGTTGCAGTTCTGTTTGGGCGATGCTCCCTGTTGAAAATCTCAGTCTTTATCTTGAAAAGGTCAAACACTGGTAGGCAGAGGTTGAAAGGGAAGTTGTTGAGATGACTCAGAAGAGTTTTCTGCAGAAGCAGAAAGTGGTAAGCAAATAAAAGTTTAAAAAAAATCTCTGTGCCCTTGAATGCCAGATGTGAATGTTAATGTCTCAATATATTACTTATGATCATACGTGTGTGATTTTCATGTTGTTAGTGCAAAGCAGCACTCTGGTAAAGATCATGTGATGTCATGAGAAGCAGTTGGTTGTGTGATGTCATGATGTAGGTGAACAGCAAGCCTAAGAATAGTGCACTGTTGACTTTTCTTTTTAGTATGTGATGAGGCTGAGCATTCTTCTTCCTGTGTAGAAATTTGCATAGGAATCAAATTTCATGTGTAATTGATGTAGCTCAAGAAAGAATGACCTCAAATCTTCTCCCTAGCTCCAAGGAAATTTAAAGATTCTTTCAGTTACTAACTACTGCACAACACGCTTCTGGTCCCCTTGTGATAGATTCATACCACGGAGTTCACTATACTTACTACTGCATTAAGCAAACTCTTTTAAAGTGATTCATAAAATACAAGAAATAAATAAAGACCCATCTCTGATAAATAACTTAAAAAACATACTGAAAGCAGTATTTGGGACTTTAGATCTACCTTGGGAGCAGTTCTTAATTAGAAACCATCATCTGGAAATAACTCCTAGAAACCTTTTTTTCTCCAGAGTCTTAATGGTGTTTCTTGTTTCTTATAACAGATTTTGATAAACCTGACTTCAAGAGAAGCATAGTCTGCTTGGAAGACTTAAGTGTTGGCACTATTCTGACTGGAAAAGTTGAAAATGCGACGCAGTTTGGAGTTTTTGTTGATATTGGTGTAGGAAAAGCTGGTTTGATTCCAGTGCGAAGCATAACTGAAGCAAAACTTTCTAAAGTGAAGAAGAGAAGAAGCCTGGGCCTAGGTCCTGGAGAAAGAGTTGAAGTTAAAGTACTTAATGTTGATATTCCTCGATTGAGGATAACATTGGATCTTATTCGTGTTTTATGAGAGGATTTTCAATGGTTGAGTGTTTATTTTAAAAGTTAAGTAATGTCAGCAAGGTTCTGAAGACTGAGGCATTTAATGAAAGTGATGGAAATGAACACATTTTGAAACCTTCAGCCTTGCTTTGCCTTTTAGTTTGTTTGTTTGTTTTAATTTAACATGTTTTCCACATTTCTTGAATCCTTTCTGTTAATTGGTAGAACAGTTTTTTGGATTACCTCCAAGCAACCTTGTTATTTTGTCTGCAGAACAAATGAAATTCCAGTGGGCTGTCAGACAGATGTCTTATCTGTTGTCTGTGCAAGTTTTGCTGTCTTAATCTTTAACCAGTACTGCACAAGCAGACACATCTACACCTCCCTTTCCAAAAGCAAACATTCAGTTTGCCTGTTTTGTGGTTGAGAGTCTAAAAGAGGGCACGTAGAAAAAAGCAATCTTTTGAAGTTAGGTGGTCATGACATCCCTTCAAAAGTTAACTGAAAAAAGAGCATCAGGTTGATGCTTCAGAAAAATACAGCTTTAATTTATTTGACCAACATAATTAGTAGGTCTGTTTGCCTGTATTATTTTTGCTTGTTCAATTATCATTGAGTAATGCAGTTGGATGTACCCTGCAGTTTAAGGAACTTTGCTCAAAGGTGTCAAAAGGCATTTATGTTGTTACATACTTGTGCAAAATAAAAACATTTGTCCATCTTTTCTCAGTGTTCTGGTTCTCCAAGTGATTTAACAGCCCTAGTTATCTTTCTTTCCAACATGTTCTCAATCGGTAATTGAGCTTGAGGATGTAGCTTGTGAGGATGCATTTGCTTGACCTTCTGAACATTATGCACTCTCCTGAGCTTTAACACCAGACTACAGCCCATCACCTGATGTTGCTCCTATTGTAGGCACTTGAAAAGCTTTTCTAGACTTCTATTTTAATGAGAATGCTTACTGTTTCCTGGTAGGAGTACCTGGCACATCAGGTTTGTTTCTTCCATCTAGAAGCTTTTTGGTTTGGTGGTGTTTCAAAGGGTTTATCAATTCAGTCAAGTCTGAAAAGTTTGCAAAATTCTTGCAGTGTTCAGGCATAGTGGCAGAATACTCTCCAGCAACAGCAGATGTATGTGGCCTTTCTGGGGAGTTTTTGGTGTGTTGGATGTTTATTTCTTTGCACTCATCAAACTTGCCTGTAAGTTTGCAGAAACCCTGGTCTACAGCAGATGAGCACAAATAACACCTCTAGCAAGTGTCAAACATCTTTGATGACAAGTTTCCTAACTACAAATGTCCAAATAGCTGTCGTGGTTTGGAAGTGGTATTCTCCAGTTTAGTAATCCCACTAAACCCACACACTATTCTTCTGCCACCCCTCCCCTGTGGTGTGCTGGAGAGGGAATTGGAGGCACCAAAGGCAAAGATACTGGTTGAAATAAGAAAGATTACTGGAAACAGCAACGAGATAAGAAAATGAATAGTAACAGCAACAATACTAATGACAGAGGGTATAAGAAAAATGATTCACACCTAACACCTACACACACAAGCCCTCCTTTCCCCCCATCCCCAATAACAGATAAAACTGGCTGGCTCACTCCACCACATTTACTTGACCAGAAGGAACCCTTTTGTGGAAGACATTCCCTTCCCCCCAGCCCTGGCAATGACATAAGGTGGTATAAAATAACCTCCATGTCCTAGCCATGCTCCCTCCTGACTACTGCAAAAATTAACCTTGTCCTGGCCGGAACCAGGACAAGCTGTTGACACAGGGTCTTTGGAAAGGTTGGCATGATTAATCTCCCAGCTCTGTGCTTTAATTTTCAAAATTAAGACCCAGCTGTAGACAGTGTATTTTGGAGATAATAGAATCATTTAGCAGGTGGAAAAAAGGAGACAGATCTTACTAGCTTCACTGCATTTGTCTACCAAAGGAAAGATAACCTTTTTCTACTGTGTAAAAGTCAGCACAGCTTGGGATCGTGTTTTGCAGGCCTTTTGAAATTTTCCTGTAATACTTCTGCAAGGTTGGTTTTGTTGGTATGAAATTAGAATCTGTGATACCATGTTACTGTCTTGGAAAACATAGATGCAAAGCAAAGAAGGTGAATTTTTCTTCTTCAGGTGATGCGTTCACTTAGAGTGGTGTCTCCGTCAGTAGAATTATCTAAGTTCTGCTGAGCTTTATGTAAGATCTCTACAGTATCTAAACACTTAGCAAATGACTGGATTGGCTTAGCCTTCTCTAAGAAGGAGATAAACTTGATCTCCAGAAGATCAATGCATAGTATAAGAGTGTTTTCTTTTTTTGTACTGGGTTGGTTTTTTTTGTTTTTCTTACTGCAATTTTATTTTTTTTTTTAATCCTTAATATCATGAGGACTATAGCATCTTCTGCATTTTCGTGTCTATCTCTTGGATGATCATAAACTTCTCTAAATGCAAGACAGGTCCCTGAGACTGTGTTTGTCACTGTTAACTCACAGAAGGCTTTTTTCTTACTCAGAGGACTGACCTACAATTCAATGTACATACTAATATGTAGTTTGGTTTCTCCTTAGTGGAACTCAGAAGCTTATTCTGTGTCATCACAGGGACTGTAGGAAAATATCATCTTTGTTTCTTTGAATTTGTTTAATCACACCAAAATGGAAAGTATAGACTTGATGCTGTGTGTCTCAAATGTCTGCAGCTCTGCAAATGTAATATCATTATTTGTCAGCTAGTGCAGTGCCTTAACTACTTTTCACAAAAAAAATATTTTCCCATTGCAATTTCCTTTTTTTCTTTGCTAGAACACAGCAGTTAAAACAGCCTAAAGAGAGTCTAACAAAGATGAAAATGTGTACATGTGACATTCTTAGTTTTTGTCAGATCTTTAAAGATTTAAAAATTATTTCTTCCTAATGAATTTTCCTCTTGAATTATTGTGTTCAGATTTCTGACATCAAACCATCAAAGTGCTTTCTCTAATTCATCTCCCCCTTTAGTTTCTGAACCAAGAAATTTTTATTTTTTTTTTTCTGGCTGGATGTTTTTTCTCATTTGAGATACAATCCAATCTTTGGAACAAATTCTGTGCTGCTTAACGGTGATGCCTTCAACATTTAAAACAAACAAAACCCTGCTTCATCCTGAACTTACTTAATTGCTTCGACTTACAGTTTCTCAGGAGAAGAATTATACACAAGTCTCTAAGTCTCATTAAAAATTCTGCTTTTGCCTTAAGCTGTAGATTCCAAGGCATCTACACACAGTTCCACCTCTCCCCAGAGAGAAAATCCAGCCCATTGATCTTGGATGACAATCTGCTTTTTCAGTCCCACCCTCACTCAAATAGTCATATTTTTGCAATCACCTTCCCCTGATATGCAGACCCATAAGAAGAGCGTCTATAGATTTCCTGTGCTTCAGATATCATACAAAGGTGAAGAATTCTTCTGCTAAGCAAGATGGCACTTGTACGCCTGGTTGTACTAATGCAAATCAAGAGTTTAAAAGAAGCCATTTGTTTTGGTTTTATTCCTGCCTCAGGCAGTTTTAGACAGCATATATCAATTTTCCAGAAAGTTGTCAACCTCAGGAATGATTTAGTATGCTGTTAAACATAATAAAATCAATAGGAAAACAAATAGAATTTCCATGAGGAGCAGACGGTTGGAGAAGCTTGTCCATATGGCATATAGACATGCTGGAATTTGGGGCTTTGTGGGGTACTTACATTAGAAAAGCTGCATACCAAGTGAAAGTAATGCATAATTCAGGAGAACAAATAATCTAACAGCTTTGCGGTATTGCGTCTTGAACTTGGTGTCTGTATTTATTTAACAACAAATACACTTAGAAACTCTATGCCTGGAAGCTAGAAACCAAATATGAATCATATTTGCCTAATTTCAGACCTTTATATAAGGAGCCTTATCCACTGTGAAGTGAGTGCAGAGTGAGTTCTCAGTTCAGCCTGAATAGTACCTTGCTTTTCTAGCCTTCCTGAGGGTAATTTATGTAGCTACTTAGCTTTGCTTATGGACATCCAACTTCAAGGTTATCAATCCTTTAAGACAGTGGATGGAACCACTTGGTTTTGCCAGTCCATGTTACTCTATATTGCTCCCTTTTGCTCAAGGTTTCCCAAAGAGCTGTGAGGAAGCTGGTGTGTCCTCAGTGCTATTTAAAATCTAGACAAGTCAGTAATTGCACTCCGCCCCATTAGGGACCACCTAAAGGTTTGAGAGCACCTCAGTTTACTTTCGTAATCCTCCTCATGGGCATGTAGAAGTTGTGACTGTTTAGAGGTGTTTCATTTTGAGAAATCCTTGTGAATCCATACTCTATAAAACTTCACAAGTAAATGATGTGTCTGCATTTCTTACAGCAAACCTCAGTGACTTAGTTTTTAGAGAATTTTTCTTGCCTGTTTCCATTTGAGAGTTTCTAGGACCTGGCCATCTAATCCATGCTGGAATTTTGGTTGCCTATTTATTCAGATAGATATAAGTCACAGTCACTCCTAACAGGTCAACCTGTTCTCATAAAACTGTCATGCAACTGGTAACAATTTGTAGAGACCTATATTGAATAGCATGTCATAAGAAGTCTATGTATTGCACCACAAACTTTACTACTGCTTCTGCAATTTGGAAATACCAATCAAAATTCTTCAATCTGGGGGGGACCAGTGCTAGAGTATTGCTTCTGTGAGAGCTTGCACAATGGAGATTGCTCCTCTTAATCAGGTCTGTTTGGTTTTGTCCTGTTCCTGTATCTGGTAGGTCTGTTAGCATATTCTTACTGCATCAAGAATCCTAAGAGATTTTCCTCTATTTGGAAGTGAGAGAGGACTGGTGGCTGTGCCCAGAGCAAGATGAGTTATCCTTTTGAGAATTTTAAATCTAACCAAAAGCTCAGGGTAAAGCACTCAAATCTCATCTCACCTGCTCTCTGTCCCCAACTAGGAGATAGCAAGCTTTTGAAATTGGCCACCTTGCCTTTTGTTTCAATAGTTAGAACTTTTACTTTATTCAACTTCTAGAGCTGAAGAAGATTAAGGCATGTTCAACACAGCAGTCCAATTAATTATTATTAATATTTGTTTGGTTTGTCTCCCTTTCTTGTACTTCTCCAGAAGAAACAACAAAGAAGGGAACATTTAGTAAACTGAGGATCACCATGGCTTCTTTAGCTTTTTTAATCTGTCTGAGTTCAGGCTTTTAATTGTGGAGATGTTGTTTGTTTTGAACAAGTAATCAGGAGACCACCACCTCAGAAGAGTGAATCGAAGTGCTATTTTCTTCTAATCATACAGATCCATTTATCCTACTACACTTGTATGTTATTAAATGAAAAGTGTTTTCCCTATGTAATCAGCTAAGCTGGAGTTGTGCATTTTCATACCTCATCAGCAGTCATGTCTCTAGTAGATGATGTCTGCCTTTGTGGTCAAGCAGTGAATTTTTGTGCCTGCAACTCACAATGAGGTATGTGCAAATAATGTCATGAGAGGAACTGTTGTGCTACGGGGTCATTTACAGACTGAATAGCAAAGTGAAATCTTAGGAAAGTATTTTCACCTCAGAATTAAATCCGTGGAATAGCTTGGCAGAGAGTGGAAACTGCCACATACCAGAGGCTGTGTATTGGCACTGTGGCTGCTTTCTTGTGTGATGAGGAGAGGGAGGGGCAGGAAAGGGGAAATGGAAGAAAATGGAAGGATTTGGGGGAGAACATCCTGGAGATGTAAATAGTCTTATGGGAATGAAGTTAAGATGATGAAATGCAAGTGGTAGCAATGTAATGGTAATGTAGTAGTAATAGAATCTGGGTCTGGCTGTCTCTTGCTTCCTGTACCTCACATGAAGATAAAAAAGTAAGTGTAAGTATTTGTTATAGCTAACAGAAATTGCATATTTCATATCAGTGTATATTGCTACTAAAATGTAATATGGAACTAGCTGGCTTCAAGTGGGATAAGCAAAGCATGTTCTCTCAATTGATTGGCTTCTCTTTTGACAGTGTTGCTGTTTCTACCTGGTTTATTTGGAGTAGATCAGTCCTTGCTCATCAGCACTTCTAGCTGAGAGAAGAGAGCTGATGTGTAGCTTTTGTGTTGTCTGTCGACACATGATGGGGGGGAGCCAACATAATTTTTACTTTTTTATACCCAGCAGGAAGAGTCCTTGAAAGACTAGTTTGCCCTAGCTTTATCAGATCCCTTGAAATTATACTGTGGTCATCTTCAGTGCATTGGGGAGAGCAGAGCCAATCAAAAGCTGAAAACAGAAGAAAATCCAGCTATTTGTATACTGGGTAGATTTTTTTTTTCTAAGAGAACACAGCATCAGTGATTTAGTATCTGCACTGGTGTTTAACTTCTTATGTAAACACATGCTTATTAGCCTCTATTGAAAATAAACCTTTCCTTACCTGAAAGGCTATCTGTGCTCTATGGCTGAGGCAGTTACTCGCTTTTAAATTTGAGCCTGTTCTCAGGGTGTTGTCTCTTGTGGACTGCCTAGTTGAGAACCGGTTCACAGTAGCCCAGACATGTTAATCTTCTATATGTTTTTTTCTGGGGCACACAGTGACTGATAATGTAAGAGCTGAAAGAAGCATTATCCAATGTTTGCTGTTGATGGAGTCTTAGTTTTTTGTGTGTGGTGATATGTGGACACTCTTCATGGAAACAAGGGGCAGGTGGTAAAACTTATAAATTAATTTCAAATTTTGTGTCATTCGTAAAGCTTATAAAATCAATTTTGTGTCATTCAAAATGACAGCAAAGGAAAATGTCTGCCTTGGCAATAGGAAATCCTTGACAGTCTCTGTCACAGTCTGTTTCCCGTGATTCAGAATATTAAGCTTCTCACTTGGATTAAGATGCAGTGGTGTGTTTCCTGGCGGGGACCAGTGTCACTTTGTATGCCTTCCATTGCTTGCAGAGTTGGCTGGACTGGTGACAATCTGGCCCTTTTTGGAGAGCAGTAAAACAATAAAAAAATTCCCACTTACGGGAGTGGAGCTTCATCTCCTCTCCAAACCCAAGGTTGTGCACAGTTAAAGCTCTCTGAAGCAGTTATACTCCTTTTTCAATTAGGAGACAAGTGGCTTCCTCAAGTCTTCTCTCTTGTCTTTGTTGAATAGAATATCTCTGGTTTATCATTATTATTTCTCTGTGCCAATTTCTTTTTCCCACAATCCTCTCTAATCTACAGTCAGTTATTCACTTCAAGGAAAACCAGGGCACTGCAGAGCGTTATTTTCAAACTTAAGTACAATTTCATTTTTTCAGCATATGTTCTATGTTCTTTAAATGTAACTTGTATCTGACTTTGTTGTGAGAAATACTAGAACGCTTTCCTTATAATCAGTTATGGCATTAACTGATTTGGTGCGTATGGGATCACAACCATGTGGGATGGCGTAGTGCTCTACAGACTGCTTAGTCAAGGAGAAGTTCTTGGTATTGTATTATATTTTAATGAGAAAAAACATAATAAAGGATCAAGTCTTAAACTGACAAATCAGGCACCTGGAAGTTGGGAAGAGTTGATGCTTGTCCTTTGGAATGCCCTTCCTCTGCAAGAAGCAAAGCGTGGGTTTCACAGGAGAAATGTTATGTGATTACCTCATCTGAGGCAAGGCAGTGAGAGTGTGCCTGTCCATAACATAGGTATAAGAAAGCCAAGGACAAGTACAGATGATATTTCCTCTAGGCCCTTTGCAGCATGAAGGAAGGTCTTCTTCTGGAGATGTTATAATGTCATTTCCTGACTTTAAACAAGAGACTGAAAACTGCATAGATGAGCAAAAGGTAAGACTGAGTCCAGTTTCAGTGCGTTCAACCTCATTCCATCACAGGTATTTCATTACAGGACCCCTTTCATAAGTTCATTGAGTCCCTTTTTAAAACCCATTTAGCAATGTTACCCAACAGAAGCTAATTATTGTATTCTGTGCATAAAAAAGAAATAAATTGGGGAGACCCCAAACTAAAAGTAGACCCAGTGTTAGTGAATTAGGATTTCAATTGATCCCAAACGAGAGTGTGACTGTTCAAACGGAATTTACATAAAGGTGATGAGTCTTAGTACAGGTGTTGCTGTGTTTTGGTAATATCACCTTCCTTGTCAAATACACAGTAGCTAATGTTGTAGGCTGTAAAAGTATTGTTAATTACAACATTAATGTTTCTGGTCTGGATTTCAAACTGAAGCTTTGCGGATCATAATAAGAGAGGGAGCCTGACCTTGGAGGCAGACTTTGTTAACTTTATATTACATGTAGGCAATTACAGCATTCTAAGAGCTCATTTGTATTTTGATGACTATAAAAAATGTAACATTGTAGCTCAGAATGGCTGCCCAATATGCTCATTGTAGAGCAAAAGTATAAATATGTGAGATATCTTTTGTTCCATTATTCAATTTCTGTTCTTAAATGATGTTCATATATTAATCCATTCTGTGTTTTATGGCTAATTGCTGGCAAGATAAACATAAATATGTCTAGGAATAAACATGCAATAAACAAGCTATACAGAGTTTAAAAAAAATTAATTTTAGTGGGTTTAGGAGTAAGATGGTTTTGGTCAGCAGAACTTTACCCTGCAGCTCAACATGCCGAGTATTACTTGTTGCTGTTTCATTTGGTTGAGGGTACAGGTTTGTAGTTTTCTACTTGTGAAAAAACCCAAAGTTTTAGACTTTGTTTTACTTAGAGCTATTTGTGGAAATTACTTATTTAAACTATTAATTAAATGAAAGTGCACCTTAGTAACATCTAGACTCCAGGCTCTCTGGGTGACTTTTCTAAATTTTTCTTTTATCCACCCAGGCTTTAGCACTTGCGAAATTCCAGTGTTGCATGCTTTCATAGTTCTCTTAATAGCATCCTAAGGGAGCAAAGCTCGTCTCAGCAGTAAAAATTTAGAAAAGGGGGAGAGGGGATGCAAGAGATGAAAGTGTAATGTGTTATTCAGGTGTGTGCAGTGTTCTTCCTGTAACCTGAAGAAATACCTTTTTATTTTTTAATTCAAACTCAGCTGAACAGTACCTCAGTAAAATAATTCTTCAAAGGGCTTATACTAATGAAATAGGAAAAGTTTGGTAAGTAAAATGTTATCAATGGAACAGAAATTGACTGTTCATCATGCCTGGTATATATTGCTTTGTCTAACAACTCGCCCCAGCAGACTTACAATTGTGCTCTCTCTGAAGACCCTCCCAGCTGCAAGGCCTGATTGACGGAATCTGTGGGCAGATGCACTTGCCAGACTCCAATAAAGATGGGGCCTTGGGAAAATCTAAGGCAATTATTGACGGGCAGCAACCCACTAATCAGACAATTTTAAAATTAATCCCACAGTCCCTTACTGTATTAGCTTTCTTCCTTGTTTGTATTTATACAGCAAATTCATGACTTCAGTGAATACTCTCCCTTCCAGCCCAATTATCTGTCTCTGAGGGTATTAAATTAAAAACAGGAGAAATATTGAAAGTGGCTTGCAATTAGTTTCTTTAAAAGGTGGTATGGCACTTGCAGGCTGGGGTTCTTAATATGATGCTTGATAATAAAAGTAAACAGGATTTTTTTTATC
This sequence comes from Anabacerthia variegaticeps, assembly GCA_035583185.1. Taxonomy (NCBI): domain Eukaryota; kingdom Metazoa; phylum Chordata; class Aves; order Passeriformes; family Furnariidae; genus Anabacerthia; species Anabacerthia variegaticeps. Next base: position 26,153,402 of record JAWWEW010000112.1, on the reverse strand, counting down.
ATACAAGTAAGGCAAGTACACCTAATATGCCTTGTTATAAAGCAGCCTGTATATAATGAGAGGAAAAAAGTGATTTGATTTTGGAGTTTAATTATATCTTCATAAAATTCTTCTATAGTAACTGACAAATCCACAGTGTCTCCAAGTAATATAAATAGATTTTGATTTGTGCATTTTGATTTATTTTTCCCTTGTTTTATTTTGATCACTTTATAATAAAAAATTGCAATGCATTTGGTAGTTGCCTGCCTTTTAAATGAAGGCTCATCCAAACAGAACATTTCTTTCATGTGGAAATGAAATATAGAACCATCTTCATGGTGTAACTGTTTAAATGTCACTGCCTAGAGTCCTTAGTTTTGTACTGTGTATCTCATTCTTCTAAAATTTGGAAATCTGATTCCTGCAGTGACTGCAGGACTGTTTCTTCAGATCTGAACCTGAATATAGAACTTACTTTTTTTTTTTTTATTATCATAAATGAGTGATGAAAGAGGAACATCACTTTAAAGGCATTATTTTGCATCTTTGCACTGTTGATTAGTGTTGGATTGGCCAGTGAGAGCACTGTGCACTTCTACTGTTTCCCACATGTAGCAGGAATCATACAATATTATGAGGCAATAGTTATACCCTGGGTAGACTATTTTCTGATTACCCAAATGATCTCCTTAACTCTCTTTCCAGAGCTATGCATTTGCTTGTCATGGAAAAGGGCTAAGGTAACACATTTGTTTGGTTGGATACATTTAGATGAGAAGACGAGAGGCAGGAGGCACAAGGGTAACAATTCCTGTGCTTCCTTTATATTCCAGTATCTAACAATGTGTCTGTGATGATGCCAAGCTGCTAGCAAAACCCAGGATGCAGCTTCTGGTAGGCCTTGTTTTCTATTACTTTTATTCGATTTATTGCAGAAGTTGTTAACACCCCATAGTTCTCGGAATAAAATAAACCAAGAAAACCTATAAGAATCAGCAGCAACATAAGCCAGGGAGTCTTTCGCCTTCATTACGAACTAATTCAGCTGTTGATTACCTGGGGATTAACACCTTCATCTGTAACAAAAGATGCATTCTGTGAGTAAGAAGGTCCATAAAGTAACGACTCACATCATTTGGCGTATTTCAATCTATGTCAGGAGGACAGAGTGAAAAGTAGGAGGCTAGCAAATAGGAAAGATTATCCAGCTCTTCATCCATCCTCCTGAAGACAACTCTTAAAACCTATCAATTCATCAAGCAGATTTCACATGAAATGGTTAAAAAGTGCTTTAAAAATCGCAGATCTACTTAAGAAAGTAGTACTCGAATTAAGGTCACCACTCAGTGATTTTGGTGGAGCTTTGCCCTTTAGTAAGGGGCTGGGTTTGAAGGTTTCTAAAATCCTTTCCTGAATAAATATATTAGTGAATGAGGGCAGCTCTTTAATCCACATCTGCCTAGGGGATCCCCCTTAGACACAGGTACAGTTCAATTTACCTTTTCACGCTGCAGTTCAGCCAACTGATTGTGCTCCTGTTTGCAGGCATTCCTTTGTCTTCATTTTATGTGTGCAGGTGGATTCAGACCACTGCCTTTACACACACCACCAGCTGGCGACAGCTTTTGGCTATGGTTGACCTGGGTTAAGTTAGAACTGATGACCAAGAAGTAAAAGTTGATGTTACCAAAGCCTGAGGTTATTTGTTGCCCTTTAGGGGATACTGGTTCTAAAGCAACAGCAATGAGGTTTGTGTGGCACAATAAACAAAAATAGAAAGTGTGTTCATATGGATAATGTAAAGATTAAAGCCCTTGCACTCTCAGCTGCACACTGAATAGCTTGCGTTTTTATGTGCTTTTAAATAGGGGAGCTGCGTAACATGACCCTCTAGTTGAAAGGATGCAGAATCGCTATACTCCCATCTGGATTATTACATTCAATTTAGGCCACATGAACTCCTGTGCTGAAGGTGTACATCTAAGAAAATGGTTGTGAATTGAGCGTGACTTCCATAAAAGAGCAAGTTGCACCTATTCGTTCTTGAAAACCATCTGCTTTTAGTTAAAATCACAGTTGGCTTGCCAGCCAGGCATGGGGGCCCCATCTTCTTTTCTGTATCACCCCACATTCACATGCTTAATATACTAGTAATTTTATTATGGAGCTGTGGTCAAGACTCTGTGGCTAAGGTTGCAACCAGTTTCTTTTATAAGCTCTGTTTTTTGTCTGCCCCACTAGAGCTTTCACTAGGAAAATTGACTTGAAAATTGGCAACATTCACTCTGCACTTCATATCCATATATTTACATTCTCAGGCATGTTTAATTGTCATGCTCCCTGCTTTACTACTCTTTCAACTTCAATGTTAGTTATTTGGCTCTACTTAAAATTAAGCCTTTCTTGGTGTCTTTTAATTATAATCAAGCCCTAGGCAGCTGGGTTACTACAACCACTGCGTGTTACACTGTTCTTGGTTGTGGCCCTCAGTTGCCTTGTTATGGCTTCTTTGTAGACTAGAAGCTCTTTGACTTTTCGTTGAATTTGTTTGAGTATGTTGAGGGTCCCAGGCTACAACTCAAACCTTTTCCTATTACTGCAGTAAAAATAAGTGGTAATAAACATCCAAACAATTTATAGATGCAACCTGGCTCCAGTTGAAGCTGATGGTGGAATTTCCACCAACATCAACAGGAATGGTGCAGCTGTGAGACTCCTTTTGTAAATGATCCTGAGTGCTAACTTACCCTGCCATCTAAGCTAAACAAGTTAAGTTTCCGAAGCGTTTTCCTTATTTTAAAAATTGAAATCACCATTTTTGGCAAGATACTGAAAGCCTGCACACTTAACAGTAGGAAGTATGCATGTATCAGTGTAGATCACTCATAATTGGCAAAGTTTGTTTTGGAAATTATACTGGATTTGAAGAAGCATAACTCAAATAGTTCCTTGTTTTCTGTTTTAATTTTCTCATCACTTTTGAAGGGAAAATCCAGTCTTGCTCATGGGAGCTAAGTAGTGGTAGAGGATTTGCAAACAGTCAGTTGACTTTGGCACCATAGCCTCTGTTCCAAAGTGTTGGAACTTTAAAGCAGGGTGGCCAAGTCTTAATTTAAAATTCAATACCTGTTGTTATTCTAGAAGAGGAGGACATTTTTTGTATTCAATCTGGTCCTGTTTCATGCAGTTTCTGAATAATTATTTCTGACTACATAAAGGAAAGCTGTCAAGAATTCCATATCCAAAAGTGACTTAACATAGTCCAGACCTCTAAATAATTGACATTTTCACACTCAGCATCCTTGGTGCATGATTTATTATTTAAATTGAACCAGGATCTTCTAAGTTCTCTACTTTTTTTTTTTTTTTTTTGCTTGTTTCCAAAGCTTTTTCTAGATTCTATAAATACTTAGACTCGCCAGTTAGAGAGATTTAAAACTGATGGAACAGCCAAAATTACCTGCAAGAAACAGTTGATATTTTCAAGAGTTTGATGAAGGTAAAAAATTTAAAAACAACAGAAAAAAAGAAGAAAGTCTGCTGCTAGAAGAGAGAGAACCTATTAAAAATAGGGCTAAGAGGGTGATGGTCAGGATGGTAAGGAGAGATAAGACTAAAAGTAATTAGGAGGTGCAGAATAGGAGATGTTTTCAGGCATAAGCAGAATGGATAGACATGAATACTCCTGAAAATGTTAGTTGGTCTCTAATACCTTATTTTGGGAAAAAAAAAAATCTTTTTAAAAAGCATGTAGATTTTTTGCCTATTCCACTGATGAATTTTATGTATTTGTTATCCCTTTTGTGCAAGTTTCTCAGACTTGCAATGCATTACGTTATTCATAATGTAAAGTGCAGTATCCTTGCCTCTGAAGTATAAATTCACATTCACTTGGGCAAAAGCTTGTCCATTCTTCTTACAGAAAGAATACAGTTGTACTATATGATAAAGTTGCTGTGTCTGAGAAGTCTTTTCAAAGTTGATTATCCCAAAAACATAATATGGAATCGACCAGTAATACCAGTTCAGAGCAGGACCTGTCTTATGAATTTTTGGTATTATGTGTGTTCAGAGGAACCAATTGCAGACCTGAGACTGCAGTAATTGTAGCTTCTTCTTTTTAACAGGTCATGGTATTGTTAGTGATGCAGCAACAAACTACACACTTGCCATTGAAATTTAGGAAGAGCTTGGGTTGTAGTTGTAGCTGGATGATTCCAGGAATCTCTCTTGACCAAGAAGGACATGCAGGAGTACATAGAAATTGGCTATTCCTACTTAGATCAGTACAACTAAATAAAAAACTCTCTGGAAATGCTTTTTTTCAGACATGGTATAGTTCATTCCTCTGATCTGAGAGGTAATATGAAATAATACTGTATTACTATTGATTGAGCTGGTGCGTATCCTGTCAAACTGTGCTTTGTTTTATTGAATATGGGAAGTCTTAACGTGTTCTTTGACAGCAAAACTCTCTGCAAACCAAGAATCTGGGATATCTTTATCACGTACCTACCACAGAGAATTAGCATTAGTCTATACTCTGCAGAGAATGTTTCAGATAGACAAATCTCTTTAAAGATCAGGCTTTTTAGGAGACTGCACAGTGAAATCTGCTTTGCTGGTTTATTTTTGTGTATTGCAGTTGTAAACTTAGTGCTGCATTCTTTAAAATTCGTGTAACTTAGTATGATGTTGTTTACTAACTTCGTGCAATATATATCAGTTTAAAAAACCACTCACTTTATCTTTAGGTGCTAATAAAATGAAATCCCTTAGCAGTCAAAGGAATTAGTCCATATATGAGTGAAATACCAAGGCAGGTCTTGTTATTTTTATGAAACTCTGAATAATATAAGTATCCAATTGATAAAATTTTATTAAAGCTGACAGCCCTTAAGTGATCTAAGTGGTAAATATTGAAATGAAGTTTCAACAACACTGCAGTACCAAGGGAGGCCTAAGGCAGTAATAAGGATTAAACAATGATTTAATGTTGTTCCTTGGGGGTAGGGATTGTTGTTTTAATGGAGAGCAAAAGCTCACTTCCTTCTAAATAATTAAACTGTGATTTGAGAAATTGATCTAAGGTAGTTGTAGTGGTTTGTTAAGTCCGAAAGAGATAAATGAAGGCAAAGTGTCCTGGGGCAAGGGGAAGTCAGGGGAGAGTAGTGAAGAGATAGTTCTGCAGGATAGATTCATGACAAGTGTCCCTCGGGAAGGGGGAAGCTGGCAATGAGCATATTTTATCTTTTATTTGTAATGTAAACAGACTTGTGCTGCCTGAGGCTGGGTAATAGCTAATGAGCAGGGGGTTTCTGTGGGGTGCAGGTTTTATTAGCACAGCTTATAAAAAACTGAGCTAAATTAAAAATGCAGTGTCTTCTAGATAATCTGATAATCAGTGATGCTACAGGGAGCACCTCCACCTAAGCAGAGTGAGTATATTAGCATATGCATGTAAAATTTCCAAACAATTTGTTCAGCGGTTTCTGTGAAATGAATGGCTTTCTGATCTTCACAGCAGAAGGCAGATTTCACGAAATAGGGCTGAGTATTTTGGGCTGTCTTAGGAATGCAGGAATGAAGGAATTTCATAATGTGTTTCAAATCTGTCATTTGTGTATAACCAGTGGGAGACTTGGCCAGAGAACTTCTCATCGTCTGTGCCTCTTGGGTGATTGTTACAAATGAGATGACAGCTAGGATGGTGGTAGAGATGGGATATAAGTGAGAAAAGGGAGAGACAAAAATCTCCCTAATTAGTTAATTGCTTGAGGTAATTTCCTTGGGCTTAGCATCATACACAATCCTGAATAGTTCTAGACAACTGACACAGAGCTTCCAAAACTGTGGTGGATCTTTTCCAACTAACTGCCCCTCTCAGTCTGTATGCACGTAACACTCTTTAGAAACACAACTAAATTGAGTTAGCATTCTAGAAAACATTCTAATTCCCTCTTCTTACTGAAAAGACTGGCTCTGGGTTCAAGCCATGCCTTCAGGTGTAGATACAGATAGGCAGGGTACATGTTGTTGGTTCAGAATCATGTGTTTGGGCACATAGTAGGAGAAGTTGAAGTATCAAGAGCCTCTGAGAACACATGCCACTGTCAAAGTCTTGTGGCTACCACTGCAGATGCCTCGATTTTTCTCAGCACTCAAGGCGAAGCTCAGAAGGCAAATTGAATAGGGAGCATGACTGGCAAAAGTTTTCTAGAACTTCAGTTTTAAGATATCTGTAGTTGTCGTCAATAACAGAAAAGGATATTCCAAAAACATGTCACTGTCAGGGGCTTTGGGACTTACTCAGTAAGGTCCACTGAAACAGGAAGAATTAACAGAAATGTCCCTGCATCTCTCACTCCAGACTGTAAGACCTGGAACTAGTAGTGTTAAAGCTAAGGCTTCCCAGTCAGAAATATGTCTTTGACCCACCTGCTCCTCTCTGTGCAGTAAAATGAAGAAACAGAAGCTGAAGTCAAACCATGCAAGCAGATAACTGTGTATGAAACATTTTTTTCCCCAAGCAGACTGTTTTATGTTGTTATATTTTGTATACATGTTACTGTAATTAAAGGAAAACTTCAGCACCACCTGTAGTACAATCAACCTTATCATTCCCAGCTCCTCAGGCTAAGAGAGAGATGTTTTACCATGATCAAACAACCACTGTTGTTATTTACTGATGGCTTTCCATAAGTGCTAGGCAGGTTGCAAGTTCTAGTCTACATAATTTTTCAGAGTGCACCCCTTGGCACACTAAAGGGGGCACTCCAGCTGTCTGGGTTTGGGTGTTCACCAACTGTTCTGTCTGATGACTGGAATCCATCATGTGTCTGTACTCATCTTCTGTCAGAAAAAAGATATCTTCTCTGTGGAGACCAATATTCTACATTCCATTTTCTCTGAGAATACAATTCTTGGATATCACTAAATGGTATTTTATAATATTTATTCAGGGAGAATACTGCTCTGTTTTAGGTTATCAGCTGGTGCACATCACTAATAAAACCGGAAAATTCAGCTGATTATTTGCTTACCAGGGTGTCAGTAGGCAGTCTCATTGCCAGCTTTGCTCCATGCTTCCTGAAGAACTAGCATGTCTTTCTAGGCTTCTATTTGCCATATCTGCAAAAGCACTAAGAGCAGTGCCTTTCTTACTAATTTTTTAATCTGACTACTTTGTTCAGATGATCACCTCTTCAGTGCGGCAAGTATCCCCTTCTCTGCATCTGAAAAGGAGCCAAACTAAGAGCTTGAAGGTGAACGTGAAGAGCTTTGTCACTGTTGGCTTAAAACACGTGTTTGCCATGGTCAGATTTCTTACAACGGCTTTTTTTTTTTTTTTTTTTTTTTTTTTTTTTTTTTTTTTTTTTTTTTTTTTTTTTTTTTTGTGGCAAACATTGCTATGTTTTGACTTAAATATAGTAAAATCTTCAACAGGATGAAATGTCAAAAAATGTCACAGTTCATCATGCTACAAAATATAAACAATCATCAAACAGGTGAAAAATACATTAAAGAAGAATAAAACTTCAAACAGGTTTTAAGTAGTTCACTTTTATGTTTTAATAGCTCTTTAGGAGCCTGTAAATAGAAAGTCAATTGGATTTCAGACTTGTTTCCATAGTTATATTACACACAGGGAGTATTCAATAAAACAAATCTTTTATTTAGTTCCTGACAGGTAATTAAAATGTACCTCTACATTTTCTTGTCTGTTACAGTAGGAACTAATATCAAAGATTTCTAGAGTTTACAAGTATTCACAAATATATTGCAACTTAATTTTATCTTTTGGGCTGAAAACCTGGTGCTAACTGGAAGTCTTTAGTTAGTGGAAAGTCTGAATCCCACTTGGCATTCTAAGCCTAACATTTCTATTTTGCTACAAAAGTTTCCTCTCAGCTTCTAAGATCCCAAGTCCTGTTTACACGTTTTTCAAAGTAATAAATCTTGGGCAACATCAAATGTGTAAAAAATCAGCAACTAGAAGCAGAACAAATTTAGAAAAGAATAAAAGATACTGGTTAACATTCTTGAAAATATTTGAGGTGTGGGAGAAGGTGCTCATGAGGCTTAAAGTAGTACAAAATTATTTTAATTCTTAGTTGTCAATGAAATTATTTTTGTTTCAAGACTCTGAGATTTTTCTAGGTCCTACTCTATGAACGACCATTCAGTGCTGCAGTGTCTTTACTACATATATTTTTGGAAGCTTTAGAAGACAGCACCTGTGGATGTCAAAAAAAAAAAAAAAGCTAGAGAGACACTTCTCTTTTCTGCTGACGTGTTACCTGGATCAGTCTGGCTAAATCAGAAACTTTCAGTCTCTGTGTTTTTACAGGATTGTATATGGTGGCACCATGGGCTTGGATTTCACAGCTGGGGATCATATAAAGAATAAGCTGCCTTTTACCAGCCTTCCTTTTTTTTTTATTTTTTTTTTCTTATTTTTTTGGTATATCGTTGTAGTCTCTTGTCCTTACAATGTTTTAGTACCCACTATAGGGTATGGTGTATGACCAGTAGATCTACCAGGACTAGAAATAACTGTATCAAAATGCCTAAATGACTCACTTTTACAGGAAACTGCCTCAGTGCTATTCCTTGTGTATCTCCCAGTTACGTGGAGGAAAATTGCTTTAAGAAGGGCTTTATCAATTAAATTGTTTAAGAAATCTAATAATAGGAACTAAGCTAATAATAAAGATTGACCGTAGCTTTGCACGTGGCAACTTTCTGATGTGTTTTTAACACCTGCCTTGTTGTTCTGGCTACAATTGTCTGACTGTGTGGATAACCAACTGCCTTGTTCTTTGTGAATGCTGTTTATCTAAGACCACTGTGATTTTTCTTGGATCAGGCATACTTAAGGAAATATATAAATTTTCAGGTGTGTTTGGTGGACCTTCCTGTTAGCAGCACTTGTATAAGCCCATGCTATATTCCGCAGTTCTGGACCAGCTCGGTATTATTTGGGGATGTTTGATGGACACAGAGAGAAAAGGCTGGGGGTATTGGGGTTGTAAGAGATACTGCTGGATGAAACAGAGTTGGGAGCGTTCCCATCCCGATATGGGAACGCTGTGAAGAGGCTATTGCCTTCCAGATGGCCATGTCTAAACGGAGGCAGCAGTGTCCAAAGGGAAGGATGTCAACTTCTCAAGGATTTCCAGCTTGGGTTGTTGACTGTTGCAGGTCTGTTGAGTAACGTGACTAGTTATAGCTATTACTTTACACACAAATGCATCTCTGTCCCTCACTAAGGCTTGACATTAGGCAAAAGGCTTATGTTTTATGAGTATTAAAATATAATAGCTTTTGTACTAACTCATACAATTTCTGGTGTAACTCCCCCATCCTCACTTGTTCTTTCATGTTAGAGTTAGAAGAACGGTTACAATCTTTATTGTCCTTTAAAAATGAGCTCTGAGACATTATTATAGAATTGGTGTAATCTCAACAGAATGATAAGATTTGCAGTATTACTGATGGGCTCAGTTAAGCCAATAAAATCCTAGAAAAAAGCCTAAGCTGCAGGAATTTACAGGAATTTATGAGTTCTTGGCACAACTGGGAGTAACTGTTTCCATGAATGGCCATTTTATCAAAAAGAAAAATTAGAGTTATGTAGCACAAGATGTTTGCTAGAGTGCAAAAAGTCCTCCTTTCTGAATGACTCTTGGCTCTATCTGTTGTCAGAGCTAGTCACACTGAGCAGTTCATCTGTTTATTACCATAATACTGTATTTACAGCATGCATAAATACAGCTCTTTTCATATTAAGCTTGATAGCCGCTTTAAACCTGTCTTTTATCTATCGCTCTTACATTTCTAACCCACTTATTGCATTTGCAGATACTGCAACAAATTTATGTGTTTTATAAACCTAACAGAATGCCTTGTGTACTGATTGATGGAAAATCAGTTGCTCAGTTGCCAGGCAATGATTGATTTTCCAACACAGCTGCTCCAGCTGCGCTACAGATGCTATTTTTTCTCAGATATCATGGTGTTGTAAGCTATTGAATATGATCCTTAATTGTGAGGATCTCTGAGAAATCAGTCATTTCAGCACTTAATGGCCATTTGGTCACCATCTTCAGCCACGTTTTGTTTTTTTACTTAGTAAGCTTGCAATTAGCAGTGCCACTTGGAGGTTGCTGTGGCGTATTTTGCAAGAAGCTGGTTTGAAATCTGTGCCATAAGTAAATGCTTGTCACTAAAAATTAAAGTTCATTACAAAATGCTGTAGCCAATAGCATGTGCTGATGACAGCAAGCCTTTTTCCTGGAATGCATTTCAGATTCCAGTATTTTATTTCAAACCTTGCTCAGCTGTGTATGACTAATAAATAATAGAGGAAAGTATAACTCAACAGAAAATTTGCAGACTTTCTTTTGATCTGCGGAAGCAGACTTTGGTTGCTTGGCATTCTTTTAGATGACCTTCATAATTTAGTTGTAGGCTGTGATTTGTCTCTGCTATCAATTTCCACAGTGGCATAAAATATTAAAGTCAAGCAATATCAATAATTCATACTCTTATGGCATCAGAGATATCAATGAGAGGAACATTTGGATTTGCTAAAATTAAAAGTGCCACTCTACTTAAGGTACAAGTGCAAGCTTAAGGCTTTTAATGCTCATTATGAGAGAGGAAGTTAAGCAAAGTCTCATGTTTCATAGAAAGAGGAGCTGTAGCTGGTAGGTGTCCTGTCACTTGTACACCAGCCTCCTGTTCACAACCGGGTATGTGTCTGCTTGCAAAAATAGACTTCTTGGCACACTGTGTCCTTTTTCTTACCTTGCTCAAGAAAAGCATTTCTTGATGCTTTCTCCCTGGTATGAAATCTGTTTCTTCTTAAAGAGACGGTTACTAGTTACTGAGATCGTGGCTGGTTGCAGAGTAGAGAGAATTGGAAACTGGGCATGGTCTGGCTGCTACACCTGGTTTTGTCACTGACCTGCAGGCAAATCCTTTGGGTGTCCTGCATTTAATTAAAAGTTTCTCAGAAGAAATGTTGTTCTCTATCTAGTCCCAAGAACCTCTGATTTTGGTGGGCCAAAGCACTGAAGCAATATCAGCAGGAAGTTAAAATGCAATTCATTCCAACTTCTAAAACATGAATATTTTCCTTGAAGTTTCCTCTTTTAAAATGAACTTGATGTCTCCTTTGTCTAGTCTTGTCTTCTACTAAGCACATGTCTAAATGGTATAAAATGCTAGATCATTTAATAATCTAGATTTCCATGCAACAATTTTTGAAATAGTTATTTCTACTTGCCTTCTGCATTAAGGCAATATCTTCATGCACATCCACTTCTGCAGAGCTGATATTCTTCCAAAACAGCAATAAAGTCACTCCACCTTTTAGCTGTGATCAATGCCTTTCAAAGCCAGTCTACTAGAGACGTTTTAGAATAAATTTAGGCTTTCATTCTGTAAGTTGTTTTTTTTCTTTTAGTGCAAGAGAAAGGGAGGTACAAGGGTCACTTCTGCTTCCTTTCTTGCTCAGCTTTTCAACATCTTGCAATTGTAGGATGTAACTATAGGAGGAGTCCTAAACCAAATTCCAAGCAGAATTGCTAGTTTTTACTTCAGAACAAACTTCCCTCTAACTTAAATATTTCCCTCTTTCCATATAGCTGGTACCAAGAGGCTCTGTCATTTTAGGATTTCTGTAACAGTCAAGTAGGCTGCAAGCAGTACTCACTGCACAAAAATGAGAAAAGACATGATTTCCAGTTGCAGTTGTGTGATGGTATTTAGGTAAACCACTGGAAAAAAGATGAACCATGGCCTGAGTTGTCTTCATGTAAGTTTGTGCATGCTCATGCCAGGCATAAAACAGGAAGACTAACCTTTTAAATTCAGGGTTGTTTCAGAAACACAGGTAAGCTGTAGGATCAGGCTGCGAGAAGGTGGCTTCAGCAGTTATGCCTGAACAAACAGGTTCTGCCCTGTTCTGGTCTGAAGGAGAGCCCAGAGGGAAGTGATGCTAGCACTTCCAGCCAGTATTGACATGGTGAGGGAACAATGTAAAATGACATCCTTTCCAATGCAACCTGTGCTGTTGGTACATTAGAGAAATTTCAAACTGCAGATATGTCCCATGTCAGGGATACTTTGACTTCTTCTGCTAAACCTTTGGATTGGCTTAGGTTATTTAGGGAAAAGCAGGTTGTTGAAGAGAAGGGCTGTGACTCATTTTTGCTCCTGGTGTAATTATTCCCTGAACTTCTCTGCTATTTTGCTGTGACTGAGGACTTAGGGACCTGACCCTTCAGTTGTTTTGTTTTCCTCTTGATAGAAGTGCTGATCTTGCTTTTTGGAGGAGCTTGCAAACATCCATTTCCTGGCAATAGAAGAAGTGTTCTCTGTGATCTCCTGATCTGCAGAAATGTGTAAGACATGTCATCATACAATTCACTTAAACTCCCACATTAAGTCTGGAATCTTATTATGCCCATGTCTGGTGAATGACCTAGCCCTCTACTTTCACAGATCTAAACTGCCCCTGTGAGTACTTACAGGCTGTGTCTGAGTTACCTTTTGACCTCTGTATGTAGTCCAGATCAGTGGAGCTCCAACAGGCTTTGGTTCTGTGGTGCCTGTGGTATTCTTAATATTTCTGAGACATTTCCCATTTTCTTTTAAAATTTTATGTATTACACCATTCTTGGAATTTTTTTCACAGTATTTTCCTATTCTTTGCCATCTTTCTCCAGTCACCAAGTAATGAGGCCATCATAATGGTAAGCATATCCCAGTACAGCTTTTACTGTAAACTGTAGAAAAGAAGCCCTTGCTATTGCTTCTGAATGCTGCTTATTTACATATGTTGTTACTCAGTGCTCTTTGTCCCCATTTTGGATCTTTTTCAGCTTGCCATCTTCCTTGCTTCATCACATATAAGACATCTCATTTTTTATCCCAAGTTACATAGTTGTGATGAATATTATTAAAAATAACATGATTTTGCCCCCTTTTCTTTAGGCAATTCAGATCACTTTGTGTGGAAAACCTACCACTACCCTCATTTGACAGCAACTTTGCACTGAACTTTTTAAGCATCACAATGGTTCTAGAAATAAATGTCCCATAGGTCATGAAAGAATTTGATTTTCAACTGTATTCCTTCTTATTTAAAAAAGGATTTCACTTTTTGCTTTTAAATTTAACTGCAAATTCCAAACTTGTAGTGTTTTCCCTTTGCCCTCCCCCCACCAGACTAAGCAGAGGATTCAAGCTACTTCCAGCTCCCACACGTCCTCCTGTTCTGTTTGGGATTTGTGACATTGGAGATATGTGGTGACTGCTGAGAAAATTGCCCTAAGTGATATTGAAGTAATTCCCCTTCATTTTAGTAATAAAGGTTGCATATGTTTTGTGAGAATAGCACCCCTGCCGTACGGAGAGCTACTGTGATCCATCACTTTAAATCAAGAAATCATTTGACACATTTATTTCCTGAACAGGAAGCATTCTGTCAGATCAGCTGGAAATCCTGAAATTGGTACATGTTAAAATGAAAGTCAAAATAACAGATGCTGTTATTTTGCTGGGTCAGTTCTGCCTTCTTAGGAAGGCTACTCTACCATTGGGATGCTGAAGAAGTATCTCTTTTTTTCCTTTCTGAATGTGTATATCTGAAGAAATTCATTAAAATAGGGATAGTAGCTAATAATTTTTAGAGGACTGTATGACTCATAATTATGTGGTAAAATCTAATCCAAAATAGAAATTTACTTCAAATATATCATATATAGAAGTGATTTTGGCAGGAAACAAAAATGAAAAAATTCCCATGTATTTTAATGAGAGTTTTAAAGTATATATTGCAAATTTAATGCAAGTCATAGTTGACTCATAAATATATACACAGCAAGACCAAAATCGGACACTTTGAAAAACACTGGTGAGCAGGGAGGTGGCAAGAATTACACTTACTTTGAAAGCATCAGTTGCACAAGAAACATTCTCTTTAGATTGTAGGCATTCAAGGGGCTTCCAGCCACACTGCTAGTTGTATACATATAAGAACTGAGTATTCTCAGGTTAGTCAGCTTCAGCTTAAACATTACTAACATAAAACCTACGATGGAGATGTGTAAGCTGTGCATGCCAGCTGCATTTTTATTGACCGTCTGCAACTTCAAAGGCTTTCCTGCTCTAAAGCCCAGGCAGGTACCCTGGGCTGCCCTCAGACCTGTCTTTCCTGGCTTATTGATTCTCAACATGGCTTTCCCTGCAAGTCAGGGGATTTGTTCGCAGTGAGAAATTATCTTGAAAATACGTTCTTATTGTGCTGCTTAAGATTTTTAATTTTTTTTATGTCATTAATAAGTATGCATTGCTGTTTTCCCGCTTTGATTCTGTCTGTTATTTCACCTGTCAGAGAGATCTGTGTAAGTAACAGATGCCTAAAGTATTTTGACAGGGTGTTTGTTTCTGTTTCCAACATAAAACTCATGTGATGACAAGCAGACAGTAAAAAGAGATTTGCCCCAAATGTGCTAGAGCCCCGCTTTTCCTCTTTCCTCTCCCTCTTGAAAATTAGCTTTAGTGTTATTACTTTGGCACGTGCCTTGCTTAAAAAAAAATTCCTTCCCTACCCATGACCAGGGAATCCTGATCTTCCCTCTTTTTGCACAGACATTCTTTGGCAATATTCTTCGTGTGGTCAGGAAGAAATATTAGTGCCTAGGAGGAATATTGTTGAATACATGAGGTCTGTCACTCATCTTGAACACACAACTGTTGAACATCTTGAACAGCTGAGAAGGAATCCCTGAGATATCTGCTATGCGTCTGAAAGTCAAGCATAGCAGGTATGGCTTGAAATTCATTAGAAGAGTTCATCTTCAAAGTTTTCTGTGAGTATCAAAAGCAAAGTTACTGAAGCATAAAGAGGCTTCCATTTGCCCTGGCTTGATTCTAGAGTTAGATATTCAGTAAAATGACTCAGTTGTTTCAGAGAAATACACTGAATTTCAGTTCTTTAGTTAAATCAAAATCTAATATTCTGCTGGTAGTGTTTGTGAAATAAACTTATGTTGATTACCATGTAAGAAGAACTCACTGTATTTTTAAGTTTTCATACATGACTTTTTTCTTTATGGTAACTTTGCCTACACTGCCAACATTTTATTATAAAACTTATTTCAGTGAAGCTCCTTATGGTTAACAGTACCTCAAGATCAGGCTTTATATTTTCAATCATGCCTGTGTTTCTGCAGCACCTTGTAGCCTTCCAATTTGTTCATGCCATGCGGTGGAACAGGGTTAAAAGATGTTCCAAAGAGCAGCACTCAGAAACCAGATGGAAAAGTGCCCCACGTGTCTCAATTAAATAACTCATCCATTTTCATACGGTAAGATGACTGCTGTCATATGGTACTAGGAGCAAAACTTTCTTTACAGTACTGTGGATGTACCCATATGGGCAGGTGGCACCTGAAACATTACACTGATGTGTAATTCTGCCCCTCAGACTGCAAGCTCTCTGTTGTAAGGCCTGTCCCTTTTTATGTCAAGGCAGCAGCTAGTCACATGGGGTCTTGAGCTGGGGTGAGGGCTTTAGATACTCTTATAAAATGGTGTAGTAAAGACCAGGTTGTAGAAACTGAAAAATACATTAAACATCCAACTGAATTTCCTCATTGTTTCCTATTCTTACGAGTAAAAACTTGGCAAAGCAGAAGTGTATCTGCTTTTCTGAAGTTTTTGTCCTGAAGTCTGGGGATTAAAGTATAAGCAGTGAAGGCTTGCATGACTACAAAGAACATCTTTGCTATATGTTTTCAGATGAACTGTCCCCTGCCTGATTAAGTGTCAGCACTTTAGCTGGCCTGCAAGATGCTGAAATTCATTTCAGCCCCAATATGTTTAATGTTCATTTTCAGTCATAAGCCTGCAGATAAAATCAGTTCAAAATGCGTAAGTCAACATGGCAGAGAGATTTCAGGGCAGCCTACCTGTCTGGACGTTAGCAGAGGAAAAGCCCTTTGAAGTCACAGACAGCCAATAAAAATGCAGCTGGCATTCAAACCTTAAATGACTCCAGCACTGAGCTTTTACATCGCTGGTACTTAAGTGAAGGCCAAAAATTTTCAGAAACTGCCTTTGAATACTGATCCACAGTAAACTTGTGTACCCTACAGTGTGACTAAACCCCATCACCCTCATTTCCTCATCAATAAAAACAAATTGAAGAAAGCTCTGTGCTGCTGTCATGCCCAGGGTTGAGGATGGCAAGATCCTGCAGTGGTTCATGGTTCCCTCCCTGCAGGACAGGACACCAGCAGAAGAGCTCCAGAAGGTCTATTTATGCCAAGGCTGGGTATCCCTCAGGAAGGGCTGGGTGAAACTCATGCTGATATCTCAGAAGTGGGGATGTGCATTTCACAGGCTGTTACAAGTGAGTACTTTGGAATTGTAGAACCATTTAGGTTGGAAAAGACCTCAAAGATCATGAAGTCCAACCATTAATCCAGCACTTCTAAGTCCACCAGTAATCTGTGTCCCCAAGTGCCACAGCTCACATCTTTTGTTTTCTTTTGCATTTTTAAATTGCTTGACCCTTTCCTTTCTGCAGGGTGCCTCTGTGGAGGTGACATGGCACAGAAAGTCAGGAGGGAGCTGAGCTCTGCTTCTCTTGGCCTGCAGTGGAAATTGGAAGAGCTGGTGTGCTCTGTCTCTGCTTTGACCCCTTGGTTAATTTCTTTCCAGGGCCTTGTACGGCCTCCAGCACAATGATATAGGGATTTCTGAGCTTACTGGCACAACTAGAATACAAAGACTTAGAAATGAACTTGGGATGGCTAGCTCTCAATTAAAACTCTAAATAACACCTGAGCTTTCTGAATTATCTGTATTTATTGGTTCTTGAACAAGAAAAATAATTAAGACAGACACATTAGATACCCTTAGAAACTTAGTCAATTTTGCCTTTCCATATGATAGAAACAAATTAACCAAGGGGTCAAAGCAGAGATCCTGGATGGACTTTAAATACTGGTTTTCTGTCTTATAAAGGTATTTCAGGGAATCTTGAATAGCGTTCTTTTTCCTGTAGACAGGTTTAAGAGTGGAAGAGGGGAGCAGTAGGCAAGAGTGGGGACACAGAGCTGTTATTTTGTTGTAACAGGATCATGGTATGGAAATGGTTGTCAACCACTGCAATTGGATTTTACAGGGAAATTCGAATTATCACACTAAAAAAGAACCCACTTCTACATTCACAAGTCCTAAAATAGCATGTCATGGGTGTAAGCTCTAAGCATTGCCTGTGCTTGGCCTCAGGTTAAGCTAATTTGGACGAATGATAGATAGAATTTTATTGCTGACATTTGGTTTGTTTGGATTTTTTTTTAATGACAGCTGTTAGCAGCTGTCTGGTGGTTTGGATGGTTAGAAACAGCCTGAGCACAGCTAGAGTGTGCAGAGTTCAGGTAAAGCAGTAGTCGAAGATGGATGGGGCTTTGCCATTATCTCTCTGAGTAACTTCATATGTGTGTGAGTAGTATAGTCCGTTTGGTTGAGCACCCCTGTCTAGTGGAAGGTGTCCCTGCGCATGCCAGGGGATTTTGGATGAGATGATCTCCAAGATCTCTTTCCACTCAAACCATTCTATGATATTCAGATAATTTCTGCTTTTATCCAACTATAGAGCACATAATAAAAAAATCCATCCTAAAAATGTTTGCAGATGTTCTGCCCTGGCTTTTTTTCACTCCATTTGCAAACCTCCTGTTTTTCCCAGTCTTGTGTTTGAGAAAGAAAGTAATATTAAATATTGTAGCTACTTCACAAATGAGATCAGCTTCATCTTAGCATAATCATTTAATTCTGGTGAGAAAAGTCTCTTTACACTGTGTTAAAACCTTACTTGATTAGATACTAGTTTTGAGTAGAATGAAGAAACAGTAGAAGAAAAATCAAGCATTGCTAATTACAAATGGTATGCTTTGCTAGTCTGGTAAAGAACATGCTGTTCTAAATAAATGCATCAAACATTGGATTAGGGGTGTAGAAAAGCATACATGTTCAAATCTTAAACACATCATAATTTTAAGTGTCCACAAGTGTTTAAAAAGTGTTGGTAGGAATGAGCACATATATCCATTCACTAGTTAAATATCATAACCTGTTTCTTTTCTAAACACATGCACAAGGGAACAGAACACATTTAAGATGTTAAACACATTGACATGTTTACAATGTGTTGCAAGAAAGTGTTTAACTTCTTGCGCTCCAAAGTTAAACACTTTGGAATTAGAGGGTTTACTAATTCTGCATTTATTCAATGTGACTATCACTTACTGACACTTATTGGATAAAGTTTGAATGGATTCAGATAAGATGAAAAAAATTAATCGGAAAGGGACGAATACTTGGGCTTTAGAACATAAGGGGAAAAGATGTGAGTTAATAGTTTACAGTGTTCTTTAGTTTATGCATATGTCCCAGTGAGCATATAATTAAAAAAAAAAAAAAATTGACCCCAGATTTTATGAACTGTCCCGTATCTGGTTCATGTAAATACTGGTACTGATCATTAGTTCAAATTAGAGGTCAAATTAGAATTCATTTACAAGGTGCATTAAAAATAGCCTTAAAAATTAAAAACAAATTTAAAGTAAAACGCTATCTCATTGGCCTCCCAGATCACAAAATTAACCCTAGGATTCCTGGAACAGTATAGCTGGCATGGTAGCAGAGAAAGGGCAGAGTGGAGAGGTAATACTGCTAACCCCTTCAGGTGAGATTTTTTAAAGGACAGTGTTCTGGCCTAGTTTTCTGTTTTGTTGACCCAGATACAGATACAGGTTAACTTCCAGTTACTACAGAATCAAAAATATGCATAGTGCTTTTAATTGACTCTGATCTGCATGGAAGTTGATGAGGGAAGCCCATTTGGTGAAGATGCTCTCTGCTCCTTCTGGTGCAAGCTTCTTGGAGTTCAGTACATGTGAACAACTGAATATTATTAATGTCTTAGACATTGACAAAATCATGGAAAGACTTTTGTCAAGCTGCAGGGAAGCGACTGCCTGTCTGCAACCACCGAAGCACCCCCTCCCAATGCCTCCTGACTGGAATTTAGATTGTGACTGGGAACCTGAGGTAGGACTGTTGTCTAATCATCTCTCTGAGGAGAGGTAAACAAGGTTCAGGGAAGAATGTCTCTGTGTTAAGAATCAGCTCTAGCTGAGCTCAGTGGGTGGTGGGGGAGAAGGATTTGGGGTGTGTTACCACAGGAGTAAGCCCCCCAACCCTTCTGGGAAGACCACACACGCACTGGACCCCAGAGCACCCTCAGGCTCATTGCTGAGGCCTTCTACCACCACTTGATGCAAGTGAGGCAACAAATCCAGAGCCTGTTGCAAGAGACTGCAAAGCTTCCCACTCCCTCCCACCCCAGGGGAGTTGCCTGGGCATCTGCTGGACATATATTAATCCACTGGATGTTTTGTAGGACCCTCACCACCAAGAAGACCAGAAGAACTGGACTGACAAGACACCACTGGGTTACATGGAGTGGCAATACACTTTCTGTTTTAATCTCTCTCTGTCTCTTTCTTTCTCCCTTCTCCCCTCTTTTTCCTATTTATTTCTATCTCTCTTTCTTTGCCTCACATTTTCCATTAAACAAAACCCATACTATTGACTTTGTCAATATGTTCTCGTGTGTACCTTAATTCAGCCAGAGGCATTTCTAATAATTTCTAATCATTTTAATAACCAACTTGTAAGAGTATGATGGTGTGCAGAAGCTGAAGCTGCAGAGCAGTGACTCATCAGACCTCAGCTACAGGCAAAGTGGTTCAGTCACACTGCAGGGCACTGTGTGGTTACCTGCACTGACTCCAGATGGAAAACGAACTAGCAAAATACCTGAGTGAAAGCATGGAGCTCTTTAAACCTGTCAGAAATGGAAACTCCCCAGAAATGCATAAGGTAGCTGAAGGCAGCTTAAGGAGCACTTTGCTGGAGCTTTAGGCAACAGGTGGCCTGGTAAGGGAAAGCAATTAGAAGATAGTGCTGACATCTTTTCTCATCTTTTTTATGCATTTAACTTAACTTGGGCAGAGGAGACTAACTATTGCTGTGGGAAGCATACTTTTGGGAAGTACTGCATTCCACAGTAATGTTCCTCCCAGCCATGTGAATGATGCGAATGATGGGGATTATGAAAACAAAAGTGAAAAATCAGTGTAACTGATTTAAGGTTAAGAGCTACATTTGGGAAGTTAAGGCTACATTTAAACAAAGTGATGGATACTCTCACTTGAGGGGTCCATCCAGCCGTAATACCTGGTTTTCGTCCTATATATTTCTGCGGTCTTGGTAAGGCACAAGATAACTGTGGGTGTAATAGAAAAAGTCAGGATTATAAAATGATACTTCAGGTTAAAGACCATGGGTTCCAAAAGCAGTGGAAAGGAATGGATATCACAATAAGCATAGCATGGTGAGTGGTTGATGACAAAACATTTACAATACCAAAAGAGCTCTTCATAGGAGCAACAGGCAGTGTTGCAGAAAAAAAAGGACTTTCATCTGAGAGCAAATGAACATTTTAAATTCTTTCTTGAATACAGGTGCATGAAGCAAGATTTCACTTGTGTAATATCAGGAAAAAAGCAACATGACTTTTGGTTAAGAGGAAAGTTAGTCTCGCATGGCGGTCTTTGGAAAACTAGCTGTAAATAACCACTTGGAAAACTACATAGAATGGGACTTTCAAATTTCAAGTGCAATGATGCTTTTTAGTAGGCTGTGCCAGAGAGTGTGCTATTGACCCTTAGAGCCTGAAGGTAGGAGTTTTGCCTAAAGGCAGCAAGATACTGATTCTTAGGGTGTTACAGGAAAATGTACAGGAAAACACATATGAAGGTCATTTAGGGATTGAAAAACTTCAGAGAAAGGCCAAAAATGCTTTTTACTGGCCTCCAATAACAGTCACTTTGAGGAAGTTGTTCAGGCCTGTCTGGGGCACCAGAAACATAAACCAAGTGAAGTGGCCTGTGTTGATGGTATAGGAAAAACTGGCTCCTGAAGCAAAGTAGGTGGGTTTGTTTGCCTTGGCTAAGAGAAGGTATGTATGTGTTCTAAAATGAAACTCTGCTTTTTATGTGATGGCTTTACTACAAGGTGTATCTGAGCAGAATGCTGTACACATTGACTGCATTTTCATTAGATGTAGTAGCTACAGCTACTGACTGAGCCATGGCTTGTTCTTCACTAAAGTGCAACCACCACTCCACATTATTGCCAGTCTTCAGGCTGATACAATTAGGTACTAACGCAATAAAGCATGTGCTGAGAAGGATTGTAGAGTCAGATTCTGGTAGACATTTAGCACAGCAGAAGGGCAGAACGTGCTAGTGATGGGTGCAGTTGTCTCCACTGACATGAGACTGCATGAAGCATCAGAAACAAGTGGTAGTGTCACCAGATTTGATAAGTGTATAGAGTCAATGTGACAAAACAAAAACTGGTGACTCAAGACTCCTGAAATGGCATGTCTTTTTTGAAAAGAGATGCCCACTATGTCTCCTATTTCATATTCACCATACTAAGAGTAGGCAGTGGTGTTTCTTTAGGTTGACACATGCAGCAGTGGAAAATAGGCAAATACTCTTTCCAGCACTGAGAAGGAGAAAAGCAAGGGCTAGCAGCAGGATCAGG
Source organism: Anabacerthia variegaticeps (assembly GCA_035583185.1). NCBI lineage: Eukaryota > Metazoa > Chordata > Aves > Passeriformes > Furnariidae > Anabacerthia > Anabacerthia variegaticeps. The sequence goes on along the minus strand of JAWWEW010000112.1, from coordinate 26,131,715 downwards.
CAGCCTGACCCAGGCCAAGCTGATGTACCCCAATTTTATAAAGAAGATGGGGTATATGTTTGTTGGATGTGTTGTATGTGTGCCCTGTGCTCAACAACAGGAATTCAAACATGGAATGGGGAAAAGCTCTCTCAGACTCTTGAGCTGATGATCTCAGGGTCTTTTCCAACCTGGTTAATTCTATGATTCTATGATGTTTATGTCCTGGGGAAAGCAGTAGAAACCTTTCACTTACCTGGCACAGCCTGCTACTTCTTCTTGCAGCTGGTGGCTTTCAGATGCTTGTTCTGGTGTCTCCTCTGAGAGCTCTTTCCACAGAGGGCAGATCATTAGCAATTGTTATTCTGCTGAGCCTCAGGCCTTTGAGTGCTTTGATTTTCAGCTGATTCATTATTTGACTACAGTATCCTCTGGTTAATGGCAGTGCCCAGATACTCCTACTCCCTCTGGAGACATATGTCTGATCTCTCTAGTATTTTCTTACTCAAGAGAAATATTAAAATAGCATTGGTCAGGCTTCATCAATTTGTCCTGCAAGAAGTTGCCTTGGGTTCAAGAGAGAATGCTGAAACCTGTCCCTGGACGGTCGGCAGCTGGCAGTCACTCTGACATGCAGTCAAAGGCACCAGAAACCCTATGCTTTTTCTTCATAGCCCTTTCAGGTATTTCTGCTGGCACAGAATTGACAACAGGTGCAAATCAATATAAAGAAGCATATGGGAAATTCTTGGTTCAGTGAAGATTTTCTTGCAGAAAATGTGTCAGTGACACTACTAATTAAGATGCTACTTTCCTCTCATGCACTGTTTGCCTGTATAATGACTTTGAAAGAAACTTTAGCATCTAAACATATGAGCATAAGTATGGGAAGCAAAGATGTTATGTGTATCAATACAGAAGGATATGGACAATGTTTAAAGCCAGACTTACTAGCTGCTGGCAGGATCAGTTTCTGAGGAAGCAAGGGAATTGTGATTTTTCTTTTTGTCTCAGCAAAATTAAAAAACTGCTAGAAACTGAAATATTTTTATTACAAGATTGAGAATCATTAATTTCCGGAGTTTCATGATTTTTCTGAAGCTGTGATTGATCTTTCTATGAAGGACATTTGTGTGAGTGAAGAGAGGACTGGAAAGGAGTATGACAACCTTCAATGAATTCCTTACAAGAATGTGGGGAGTCAGCAATAAAATTGTATTTCCCCTTGAGACCATAAGGCTAGATCTACAGGAGGTTATAAGACAGTCCCACACGTTGCACGGGTGTGGAGCAGGGTGAGGAGTGGAAAGGCATTCCTGAAAGTCTTAACCCAGGAGACAAAATCCCATTGCAACCAAACTAAAAGTGCATGGACAATAAGAAAAAAGATGGTTAAAGAGTATCCAAGTGAAACTTACTTTTACATAGAACACTTAATATTCAGGGAATGTTTCTGCACTGGTATTTCTTTTGGAAAAGCCCTAGAAGTAGAAAAAAAGAAACTGTTTTTACCCTTACCATACTGGGGAAAAAACCTTGTTAAATTGGAAGGGAAAGAAAGAAACATAAAAAGAAATTTTTAAATAAAACCAATTTAGACTTTTTTAAGTTAATGCCAAATAAATACTTTTGCAGTCTGGGACTAAGAAAATGTCTTCAAATCTTTGAGTGAATTCCTGCTCCTCTTTTCCTAGGTTTCAGTCATTGCTTTCAAGAGTCCATTGCCCTTTTGTTCAGTCAAATGATCCAGATAATTTGAAAAAACTGTCTTGTTTTCATCATCATTTCTTTATAGTATGTGTTTTCTTTTGCCCACACATTGTAACAGCAGACATTTTTTTGCCTAGAATTTTATTGTTTATCAATCATGTTCATAATGCTAATGAAAAACTAAAATCGACTTCTTGCACAGGCCTTATCTAGGTTTGCTGTCCTCCTTGTTTAACATCAGCATGATATTAGTCTTTCTGACCTGAAACTTACCCACTGCTGCAGAATCTGGTCCAGTTTTAAAAGGTACAGTTTGTTCAGAGCAGCAGTTTTTACAGCAGTTCACAGCTGATCAGTTGTTTACAGCTGATGTTTAAATTTTGCATTTGCTATCATAGGCTACATCCCTCACATACCTGTTACATTCATGCTTGGCTAACTGACCTGAGCAGTACTTTATCATCCTTGTGTGTATGTCATCCTTTTCTCAAGTATTAAAACAGGAAAACTACTGGTTTTTAATGGCATCAACACACTTTTTCTTTCACTCAAACGACAATTTTTTTGTTTCCAAACACAAAAAGCCCTCATTTTATTTCCCCCTTGATATTCATCAATCCTATATTTCTCCAGAAGTGTGTTTTCTCTTATCTAATTTATCAGATCATAAATTTGAATTTTTGCCAATTACTATATATTCTTCCTGATATAATTTATTATCTATATATTTTCAATTAATTACCTTTGGTTTACTGTTGACTAAACAGTGAGATTTGGGGTTATTTTTTTTGAAATTGTTCTCTCTCCAAAATTACTCTTGGGACATTTAAAAACCTCTGTCTAAAGTAGTCTCAAGCTCTGTTAGACATTGACTGAAATGGAGCTGGCACTGGACTCAGCTGTGCCTCTCTCTGTCCTCATGATTGTTGTATTTCTGAGCATAGAAATGGCACCTTTCCAATCACTGCCCATTCACAAAGGATGAGAGAGAAGTAGAAAAGGACAAAGCAGGATATGAAGGGGAGACATAGGAAACCTGAGCTCACTTCCTTGCTCTGCTTCAGGCATCCTATGATGTGTGGGCAAGTAACATTTACCCTCTCTGCCTTCCTTCCTGCAGGATGGAAATAATACTATTACATTCCCTCCAGAGGAGCACTGCTAGAACAAATCTTTAATGGCTATGAAGTGCTTTGAAGACACTATGACTGAGAACAGGTAAACAAAACATCTACAGGAGCCATTTCTATGCTTCTCTCCAGTCCTGACTTAGTTACATTAAGGGCCAGTGTCCATGCACAAAATCAAAAGCCTTTCGGCTCTGGTGGCTGTGCGTGGAAGGCAGTAGGTGGGAGTTTCAGCGTCTCCTTTGCTCTGTGGCCTCTTCAAGGACCTTGTCTTGTCTTTGGAGGCTGTCCTCTGAGGTTAGTTCCCGTTTGCTCCCTGAAAGTTTCTGACTGGTGTCTTCTTGATGGCTACAAGTTGTTTGCTTTTTTCCTCCTTGTTTATTTTGGTGTTCTATTTCTGTTTTCCTAATGCCATTTCTTTTTAGGCTTTTTTTTTTGGTCATGTCTCTGACACTTTCTTTTTTCACCCACTTGGTGATCCTCTCCCACATGTTGCTTGTGAAAGGGACAGAGCATCTATTCAGGCATTGGTTACCTCTTGCTGCCTTGAGCAACACCTCCACTGCAGTGTTGGTGCTGTACCACAGCATAGCTCTCCTTCATGTGAGATGGTGGCTCTCCTCACTCATGTATGTGTGTACAGGCAATGTTTCCAGAACCATATACATCACATGAGTCTAGAGATGCACATGCGTGGGTTTCGCTTCTGTGCTAGAGGCACCGTGTGAAAGCAGCATGCTACTCCAGTGGTAGAGTATGGGGCCATTATGAACTGATCCTGGTTCAGAAAAACTTTCTGGTGTCTTGGGGAGGAGGTTTAAATTGAGGGAAATTAGGAGAGTTCATAGATCCCATTCACTGCACAGTGCCCCACGTACATATCTCAGCACAGCTGTGGCTGTGCATCACAGCCGTGTGCAGATGAAGCTTTATTATGAAACCCCAGAGCTCTAGAGGTTAGATAGCCACCTTCACTTTTGCCACTTCTTAAATCACTTTCTACCCATACACATTACTTGGGCATTTTTTGGCTTTAAACTATTTATGGCCCTCTCCAGACTAAGTGCCTTTCCACTCCATTTATGTCACAGCAGGACACTTCATAATCTCAAGTTACATATTTTTCTCTGCCACACCAGTGGTGTGGGTGTCATTTGCACTCATCCAACAATTTACAGCAATTCTCTTATTGGCATGGGCTCAGCTCCCAGCTAATCAGCGCATCAGATTCAAGCACAATTCCAAAGCGTTTGCATGGAGATAAGGAAACCGGCAATGGGTCATTATTTCAGTAGCCCATTATTGTGAATATAATGTCCTGTAACATAGAAGAAAATTGTGTGTGATGTGTTTTAACAGAGAGCAAAAGACTTAAATTGTATACAAAATACTCTCAGCATAAATCCCTTTTTAACTGCTCATTTCACTCTTACACAGCCTTGGGTAACTTGACCTTCTTAATTGCCATATTTACAGTAGAAATTTGACACTGGACTGATTGCAAATGTATTTCTAATGGATTTTCCCCAGAGATGTTTCAATAAAATCTGGTGAGTACCTTTTCATTGCCTTTTGTTTTACTTGTAAAAGTCTTCTTAGAAGCAGTCAGTTTTAACAAATGATCATTTGTTTGACTTTTATTTTTCCTTTTATTTGCTTGCTGGACTTTGCGTTCTTTGACATTTGCTGTAGTAATAATGGCATAAGGAGTTTGTTCCAGGAGGCTCCTGTTATTTTGGAAAAGTGACCCTAAATTTAAGCTTTTCATAGTAAATGGGGCCTTCATCTCAGGACACCTTTAAGATGACAGTAAAATAAAAGTAAATAAAAATAAAATAAAATCAATTAAAAATGAAAAAAAAAAAAAAGGATATCTGCAATTTTGAAGTTTTGAAGTTGCCACAAAACTCTCCAGGTGTGAATGCCAATATTGCCTGTCATGTTAGCAGCTGCACTGGTTCTGCTGGTAGCTGTGATATGGGGAGAGCCCCAGCTTAAGTTGATGCCTGATGGAAATTTGTGCAAATCATAATTCTAGAAGAGGGGCTGAGAATCTATCAAAAATGAAGCGACAATCAATCAATGGTAGTGGGATATGATTTAGATTTTCAGGAGGATGGAAAGAACCCAAAAGAGACCAGATATGGAGATCTTTGTAAACCCTCTTGAAAATAAAAAGAACAGAAATATGAAAAGGAAAGCCATAGAAAACCTTAGAAACCAAAGACAGAACGCTGTGGATCTTGGATGGAGAAGTGGGAGAAGTGGGAACTTCACTGTGGGAACGACAGTGATTTCAAACAGGGCAATGTGAAGGAACTGAAATGCATTTGGAGATGAGCTGGGGAACCTGAAGGTGAGGATTTGCAGCATGAAGACACTATTTTGCCCTCTGAGGGCTGAGTATATCCCCATCAAACTGAGTGAAAAAGTTTTCCACTGCTGGAAGCTGTCGGAGAGCCTTGTGGTCTGACACTGAAAAGTGTCAAAAACATCCAGGTGGAAGGTGGCTATTTGTACCAGAAACAGCAAGGTACTTGGGTAATCTCCAATTGCTATATACTAAGCTTGTGTAGGGCAAAATTCTGCTATGGATAGGAACATGTGGTTCTGAAAGATTATTTTTTTTCAGAATGTTTTTACTGATATATGTGTGAATCCTGTATTCATATTAGTTTGTTCTTCATATTTTTCTTCTAGAAAGATCCACAATTTAACTTAAAAACCTATTGTATTTTTAGTCATCTGTCTTTTTTAATCTCAGTCGACACTGCTCATGTCAATACTAAAGAAGTCTTAACTGAGACATTGTTGTGAGGTTAAACATAGCAAGAAATTGAGACAAATAAAAATCATTAAGTTTGGAAACACTAACCCATAAAAAATATTATTGTTACTAATGTAGTTATTAAAATATTTGAAAGATAAACATTTAAACAGGTCTGGTTTCTCTAATATTAAAATTAATAATTATTCTTAATGTTACAATATAAATCTGAATAGAATCCAACATGCATTTCTTGAAATAAATATATCTTTTACTCCAGTGTGATTCAGAGATGTTCTATTAAGCATTTATACACTACATCACCTTTCAGAGTTTCTGGAGAAGAGAATGGCTCTTTAACATTGAGCACAATTACACATCAATCGTAAGATAAATGTCTTCCATCAAGTAGGACCTGTAATGAAAGCTTCTTCAAATTTATTAAGACAGCTAGAGGGATTCCTGTAACAAGAGGCTGGGATGAAGCCCAGAGCTCAGTTCTGTGAATGAACAACGTTTCCCTAACTTCCAATTTTTTTAAAGTTGTTTCCAGTAAAAAAAAACACCCCTAAGGAGTGCAAAGTGTTTGCTGGAAATGTGCAGAGCACCTTCAGTCCTCTCTAGGCTCAGATATTCACAAAATCAGTCTGTATTCAGAAACTTGGTCCAGTGCAGGAGCTGGCTATTTCCATAACTAAAGGCTGTTATGCAAAAACTGCACTGAGATATTCTTCAATCATAATAATTTTTTTAAACTTTGTTTGCATGTGTGCAAATTAAAGCTATTAACCTCTTATTCAAGGAGGAGACATATATATATTACTCCTTAGATTTTATAAATTTTAATATTAATTTTAGGACAATTAATGAAGACGAATCCAGGATGGTTGAAGAAAATGTTGGGGTATTTTTTTAAGTGAAGAGGAAGTAAAATATTTTTATAGATCTGTATCTGCTAGTCAGGTTTCTGGCTGCTTGAGATTTAATTTAGTGGTGTTTTCACTGCAGTGTTTACTGGAACACCATTAAGAAATCCACTCAATGCCTTTGATTAAGGGCAGTCAAACAACCATCAGCAGCAAACTTTTTCTTTATTTCAATGATTTAAGTGAAAAAATAAAGGTTCACTGAACAGGGTGAAATTGCCAGAGTCCAGGATTTTCCCCCTCCTTTCAACTAGGGGTTGTGACCATATTTTCTGTTTTCTGCAATCTTAGATTAATGGATAATCTTGGCTCACCAAGGACTGTACACTGGGTATTTCATTCCCTGCTGACCGTGTCATCTGGTGTGTTTTTGCAGTCCTGCTGTGACTTGCTCACATGCTGGATAAACAAACTTTTCTCTCATTTTCTTTCTGCACTCTTCTTGTCTTTGAACGGTCCCTTTAAAGTGAATGGACCCCTATAATGGATCTATACATACCATTGTAAAATTTGGTACTGAATGATAACATTGCCACACAAGAAGTGTCTTGCAGTGATGATACTACTTTTTCACATCCACATTTGTAAGAAATTCAGTAGGCAAGTAAATGGTTCATGACAGTGAATCTTTTCACAAGCATCTTCTCTGTGAGGATCTGTACTATCTTGGTGGCAAGTTTAGGAGAAAATACTTTCTAAACACAAGACTAAACTCAACCCCAAAACTGTAGGAGTGGAAAACTCGTTGGACTGTTGCCATTTTTGAAAGGAAGAATATGGGTCAGTGTTCATGCTTCAGGATAGATTGGATAGATACTGTGTGCTAGAAGGAAGTATGCTTATAAAGGATTTTCCATACTTATAAGCTAAGCATAAAAAATAAAGTTATTCTACCCTACAGCATTATAAATTCAGCTGCTTGAAGAAACTCTAAACCGGTGACACTGGTCATGCAAGTTGCCTCGTCATGTTCTATATTTCTAAATGATTAAAAAATGCCAAAGAAGGAGAGATTGTCAGGTTATTTAAAGTCATTATCTTAGCAAATTTTTGCCCTTGCTCCTGAGGCTCTTTCCTGTCTCTGAGTTAATAATGTTTTTAAATTTAAGAAACTGTGACAGATGGCTCCTCTGTAGAGTTGTGTGCATGTGTGTGGATACGTGTGCATACATACACTTGTAGACCTCCAAAGCATGTAAGGAAATGTGATTTTTGCATTGCATGCTTTACTTGGATAAGAAATACAAAACCAGTGTCAGCTGAACATTATTTTTACAGCTATATCCTATCATCGGTGAATGCGATTAACAGGGAAGGTGTTAGTTCAGGAACTTGAAGGCTATAACTTTTCTGTGCAGCAAAGAGGGAGTACAGGGACCAGAAAGCAGAGCTGTCCTGCACTGACTCACTGTTTGTTTTAACTTCATTTAGGGACTTAGGAGAGCCTGACAGATCTCTTCCTTTCAAGCTACTCCAGGTGTGCTTTTGTGCCGGTTTTGTTGGCAAAGATGTTCCTAAGAGGTAGGTTTTGCAGTGCCTGGAAATAACTAGCGAAGGATGGAGTAAATATCATGCTAAAACTCTGCTGCATGGGGCCTTCTTCTAATTTGTTAAAGATTTTGGTCACAGCTGGACAAGCAGATCGGATTTTGTGACTTTATTTGGGAAGTAAGTGATTCATTCTCCAGTCTCCCCAGTTCCTTGGTGATGGTGGGACTTCTTATTTTGAGCCTAACAGTGTAATGCGATAAGAGAAATATGCATTACTTAAGGGGAAAAAGAAGGACCTCTAGCCTTGGCTGGGAGCTGTAACCTTTCAGCAGTTTGATGGATGCAGTGGTGATTTTCTTAAACTTCAGAGCTGCATTTTTAGCTCTGTTTCAAGTTTTGGAAAAACGGTATTTTTGATGTGGAAATCACTTTTCAGAATTTTCTTGCATCCCTCCGTGACTCTCCCTTGTCCCCAAGTGTCCCCTTTCCCTTAGGACGATCTCACTAGTAACACTTAATTTAAACTTGAGGCTTGATCTTCCACTGGTCAAGTCAAAGGAAACTTAACACTGAGCCTGCCAGAGTTCAAGAAGCATTTGGATGATACTCTCAGGCACATAGTGTGACTCTTGGGAAAGATTCTGTGCAGGGCTAAGGGTTAGACTCAATGAGCCTTGTGGATCCCTTCCACCTCAGCATATTCTGTGTTTCTGTGATATGCAGCCACAAACCCTGTGTTTTGCAGCAGTAGGTCTTACAAATATTTGCATGTAATAAATTACTTATGTCTCTATAATTAACATGCAATGCACCTTTATTAATTATAATTTCAGGATACAAAGTATGTTCCCAGATTAATCCATCCCTTTTTAATCCATCTGTGTAAAGCAGGTGTCTGAGCTTAAGTTCAGAGAGGTCCCAGAAGACATCTTTTTCAATCTTACATCATCACCAGCTAGACCGATCTCAATTTTCAGATTATTTACTATGTTCTCTTTATTGAATACTGTTCCTCATATTGCTCCCTAGGCCAAGTCTTTGGCTGAGTTTTATTTGGTTTTTTTAAGACATGTTTATGTTTTATATATGTGATTTTCTTTCAGTAGGGTTCCAGCAATTTTGGTAATGCCATTGTGAAAGACAGGGACAGAAATAGACCCAGCAAATTCCCTCAGTCCTGCATGGATTGATTTATGCTCCTAGTCCAGACTTACCAAACACACATATGGATAACCTCAGTTCGAAGCAGAAAGAAACACAACTGGTGCATATGACAAAGTTCTTGATGCTGATGGGAGTTACTTTCTGCTCCTATTTACTGTTGTCTTATTGAAATATTTTTACAATATTTGGTAGGAATATTTTCTGAGGGAGATGTACATATGCAGTTACACTTACTTAAAGCTTTTAAATCCCCTGTCCTTCATGAAATAATACCTATATTAAAAAAAATAAGGCAAAAATATTTTTATAGTTTAGGGATTTTTTTTTTTCTGAACTATTTTCTTCATGAGTCTTGGAAAAGCACTTGCTACAGAAGGTTTTTTTCTTAAAAATAATTCTCTGACTTCATTCTGACAGAAACATCCTCTGGCGTGAACCAGGCTTCTTCAGGAAGGAAAGCAGTATGTTTTGGGAAAAAAAAATGTTTCCTGGAAAAAGTTAATCAGCATAAAAAGGGAAATGGTCAGCAGCATTTGCATGAATTTTGGGGAAAAACTGAAGTAATCCAAATGTGTAAGATATTTTTCAGCAACAGGAAAACACATTATTTTCCTCATCCACGTACACCGCACTTTGTGGTGCTCCCCTTGGGAACCTGCTTTGCTTTTTTTTCTGCTTTTGTACCTTGAAAGATTTGAGACGGAAAAAAAAACCCCTGAAGATACTAAGTTAAATTGAAAATACAGGTATACAACAACACTCTTTGTCTTTGCTCTTCAGTTAACTTTACAGACCTTAATCAGCCAATTATGTCTGTACTATGGATGCCTGTATTCCCTCAGCATATAGGTAACCCTTTATCTTTGTTTTGCCTGTTCCTCAGGACCTGTGAGGTGGTTAGTCACAGTGAATATGGCAAGCGCAGATTTACTGTGCATGCATGCATCCCTGTCGTTGTGCTGGGGCCTCACGCTTGATTTGCAGCCATTGGAAGTCCTTCTTTGATCCCCGCCTCTGGAGAGGAGGAGAGGCCGACAGGGTTGGACAACAAGGCCAAGCCCAGGCAGGGTGGGAAAGATCTTAGGTGCTCCCTGAATGGTTGGGAGCACCTTTGCTGCACTGGAACATCCTTCACCTGATGCAAAATGTCTACTGCATGGAACAGGAAGAAGGCAAGGGGATGAGAATGATGGAAAGAAAAAGGAAACTGAAAGTCTGAACAGCACAGACAATGCTTTTGGTAATGAACTCTGGAAAATCTAGAGGTGAAAAACCCTTTCCTGGTGACATGACTTCCTTTGAGCTCTGGCCTGATGTGCAATCTTAAGGAAGGCACTTTAATTCCAGACCTCAGCTGCTTCTCCCTACTGCTGTCCTCTTGTGCTGCCTCTGCTCCGATGGGAGCGGGGCAGTTGCTCCCTGCACACCTAGAACACATTGCAAGGGGAGTTCTGGTTCCTTCCAAACCTGGAAATTAAACTGTGCCTTAAAAAAGTGCTTCAAAAGATGTATTTTGGAAATCTGAAAGGCGTAGCCAGTGTTGTCTCTCAGTGCTCCTGAGTTTGTGTCCAAAATGTCTCACTATTTGACTCTGCTGCTCTGACTGTGGTTTAGTTTTCATCATCTAATCCTGCTCTTTTCATACAGGAACTGAAAATTACCCAAAGATCTGTTTTTGAAGGCACACCATAATCATGTAATTCTGGTTTCTATCATACCCTTGAAGTGACATTTTCTGATCTCACTCCCACCCTGGCAGGCAGGAAGGGTTTGCTGTGGCTTTGTAAGCTGAAGCAGAGAGACCAGGAGAGAGGTGGAAAATGCAACTGTTTGTTATACAGAATATGGTTGTTTTGGTGTCTTGCCAATAATGCCAGAGCACCAACAGATGTCATATAGGTTATTGGAGCCTACACAGGTAAACAGGAGGAAATTATTTGAGTTATGATATGGCTGCAGTTTCTAGTCTTTGGTTAAATTGCTAGAACTCTATATAAAATCCACCCACCTGAAAATATCTTGCATTTGCTGTTTTCTTGGCTTGAAAATAGTTTCCTGTGGGAGGTGCTTGTAGCTTTGGTAGAAGGAGCCAGATTATTTAATTTTTTGAATAGCTCAAAGAAAAGATTGTAATTTTTCAGGAAGAACAATCACTGGTAGAAACATTCTGTTGTTGGCTTCCAGATTTGGAAAGCCTGGCATATTGTACATCACTTCTGATGTGCAGTATGCTATCCTTGACTATAAAAGGCAGGGCTGAGCCTGGCTTTGGAGGGCAGTGCTAAGCCTGGGGAGAAGGAAAGCCTGGGCTGTGAGGCTGGGCTGCTTTTCCAGGATTGTGTTTCCCTGATAAGGTTCATCCCCAATTTTCCGCTGTGGGCCAAACGTACAAATATCACAGTAAATGAATCTACTTCACCAAGGTGAATGTGTTGACATTTTTTTTCACTCTATCTATCTATGTTTATTAAAAAATAGTAAGTGGCAAACGCTGCTCCCAGATCAGCAAGTGCTGTAGCCAACACCACGGAATGGGCATAAAGCAGGGCTCTGTGCCAGGGGAGCGCTGGGTACAAGAAGACTTCCCACTCATCCTGCTCCCTCTGCAGCTGTGCATCCTCTCTGCAGTGCAAGCCTCAGATCTGGGAGATTTTCAGGGCTACCATTTGTTCCAGTGGGAAATGGCACAAATGTTATATAGAAAATTACATGGTATGGAACTGCTGAGTTTTTCACATTGACTTCAATGGAGTCTTTCATACGGCTGGAAGACCAGAATGTGATCTTATGCTTTACTTTCTCTTGGATGTAACCTAAGAGGAAAAGTGGGAGACTGAACGTTGCCTTTTAGGAATCTGGCCCTTGGCCTTTGATTTTATTCCAGAGCGGAAGTAGCAATGTTTGCAGCTCCCACGTTACCGGTGTGTATATCATTCTAGACAGCAACTTCTTTGTTTAAAGATGCTTTTAGATGTAGGATTGAGTATATTGAGCGCACTGATGTTTAGCCTTGTGTTTTTACCCATATACTTGCAGGTCTGTCATGGCTGTAATCTTCTGTTGATGCATATGTTTCTGGTCTACAGGCAGTCTTTCACAGCATCGTTAACTGCAGTGTGCTCTTTCACAGAGAGCCATGGAAAACACCTGCCTTCTACAGCTGCCAAGTTTTTTTTAGATGTAGTCTTCATTGCACTGTGCTTATCTTTTATACATATATACATGCATATATATATACACAAATGCTGTCATGAAATAATAACAGTGAATCAATGAATACCTGTAATATCCCTACTTTCAATCATTTCATACTGTGAATTTATATCAATTCATTGTTTTGATGATAAATTTTTTAAAAACTCTTGATGCATTTTAATGAGCAGCAAGGTTTTAATGAAAAAGTGCCTACATTACTCTGTAGTGTATGTGAAGTCGCTGGTCCTTTTAGACATAATTTTAAAGCATTTTAAATTACCTTTTTTTTTTTTTTTTAATTAAGGAGCCAGATCTTTTGTTTCCATGATGCAGAATCTGACTATATATTTGTAGGGATAAGATAAAAGGTTAGACAATGGCAAATGAATGCATGTTCCTGAACAAGGTAATTATTTTTGTCTTGGAACATAAAAGGCTACTGTGTTAATATGTAAATATTCTAGTGAAAATCTGGCCTAGTAAAGTTGTAGGTTAGGATGACAAAATGCAAACTTAGTCTTGATAAATCCCAGACAGGAGTAAGTTCTGGTGAACATCCCATAGACCAAGAAAATTTGGTTTGGTGACGGAGAATAGGTTATCTTGGAAGGGATGCCTTTTCCACTGGCATACAAGCTACCAGTTTTCTAGTCCAAGTGTGAGAAATAGTAAAACTCTACCTCATTAGGAGGAGAGCTGTAAATCCACCCGTCCTCTGTTCCATCACCGCAGCTGATGCCCAGCAGCTCTGTTGATGGATAATCGAGCACTAAAAGGTGCTGCTGTGGGATACCACGCATATAGTGTGTCTAAAGGCCAAAAGTCACTGCAACTGCCATCTTGGGAAGGAAGAGAAATACAGTATTTAGGTTTTTTAAATGTTGCGTCTCCGAGCTGGAATAGACAAGTCATCCCAAAGAGAGGGGGCAGTGTGGAAGAGTGCACAAACACAACGGTGGGAAATACTGCATGCCACAGAATATTGCCACATTTTGTAGCAAAAATAATAAACACAGGCTTCCTTTTATTTTCTTATGCATTGTGGCTTTCCAGACAACATTGACATTATCATACTAGAAAAGGCTGGTGGCGTCAGAGTGCAACTGCTCAGGTGACTATTTGCATTTGCTGGTAAGATATTTCCCATCCAACGGTTCTGAGATGCTTTCCCATTTAAATACAGCCCCAAATCAGCCATTTACAAGGAGCTGTTGCTGAACAAATACACAGTGAGAACAAGAACAAACCTGTAAAGTTCCTAGCAATCTTGTGAAAGCATGTCAAACGCCTCAAAAATGCCCAACTAGTATCCTTTGAGGCCTCAGAGGTGAGGTTATTTAGATTTCCAAACCCATCTGTTGCTGCTAAGCCCTAGACACATTGAGATGGCATGGAAATACTGTCCCTGAGTTAAAGCTGAGCAGCATTGTGGAAAAGCTAGTGTTAAGGATAAAACATGAATAAAACACGAGTTTGTCTACTAGTATGTTGTGAGCTGTGATTACCAGGCTGTTAAAAGCCAGCCGTGAAGGTCCTGTAGAAGCATCCCCTTGGGTAAGGAGAGACAGCTCACTGAAGAAACAAGAAGCTGTCAACAGGAATAGTTAATGGAAGAGCTTGCGAGGGTGCAACTTCCCCCGCAGATCAGGTGGTGACATTTCAGAGCCATTTCATCAGGGCAGGGGAGTGAGATGTACGAGGCAATGATCTTAGAGCATTGTGATAGCATTCCCTAGAGGGGGAAGAAAAAATAAATTAGATCAGTGATCTCCCTGAGCAAAGCTGCCAGTTGTTAGCATCTCTTAAGGGAGAGCACAAGCCAAGATGACACCACTGAAGGAAAAGGAGGAACTCATTTGCCTAGATGTACTAATGCATTATTTTGATTGTACCTTTGCTGGTGGGCTCCTGTTGGAGGTGGTCAGAGCTTGACAAATGCTGATTAAACAGTCCCTTTCTGAAGATAAGCTGTTACAGAACAGAGGCAGGACTAAAAGTGTTATTTTCCTTGAGGTAGTCCATGTGGAAGTGTCAGACCCTTGTTGGCCTCTCATGCTGCCCCAGAAGAAGGATCGACAAGAAGAGCCCTTAAAGTTTCCAAAGGTGTCATTAGGCTTTAAAATACAATTCCAGTCTGGTGTCCCTTATTATCCTGCAGATGCAGTGTCTTACAAATGCAATCTGAACTCATGCTTTTTAATAGAGTGTATACTACTAATCACTTTAAAACAGTGTTATTTTTTACCCTTTATGATGAGGCTGAGCTTTTTATTTGTATATGGATGGAGTTCTGCCAGAAAGGCTTATGTCAAGTGGTTTCATTCAACAATGTGAAAGCTTGTGTGCTTGTCTCGGCAGGTATAGAGAAATGGAAATCATGCATTTGCAAAGAATGTAACTAATGACTCCACTTCTGTATGTGTTTTTTCCAGGGAGAAAACTGGTGCATAAGTCTTTGAAAATGTGACTCAAAATGAGACAAATTTTTCCTACCCCAAATGTTTAAGTCTACATTAAAACATAAGTATCACTTTGTGGGACCACCATACATTACTGTATAAAATTTTATGTGCAATAATCAATAATTAATTGGGAAATTTGTGCTGGAAAATTTAGTAAACTGTTCATTACTTTAAGTTATCTTTATTAGAAAATCAGAAAACACTTTGCATTTAGCTTGCAGCTTCAATATCCCTTGACTTCAGCGGGCTGTGGACTAGTCCCACAGTGATGGGACATTCATGTTGTGCCAAGACTGGCACACCGATGTTTCCTTGCAGCCACTGCCTGAAAACATGACTTTGCCTTGTCAGGCAACTGTTTAGGCTCTGGAAGGAGAAGGCAATGCCCTGCTGACCTTTTATAAAGGAGTTTTTTCTTGGCAGAAACACAGGTTTGTTTTTTGTTCCCCACATTTTCTGCTGGCCAAAGGGAGTGTGAGTACTATCCACCCCAACCTATGACAAAGTTCAAAACCACAGGAAAAATGTCTTGAGGCATCTCATCTA
>JAWWEW010000112.1:26034122-26116248 GCA_035583185.1 Anabacerthia variegaticeps | reverse complement strand
GGAGTGTGAGTACTATCCACCCCAACCTATGACAAAGTTCAAAACCACAGGAAAAATGTCTTGAGGCATCTCATCTACCTGTGATGACAATGACAGGAAAAGGACTGATTCCACATGATTTTAGCATTAGGATTTTTGTGCTGAAGCTGCTGTGGAGGTGATCTGAAACATGTAATAATGTAGGGTGTGGTTCAGGGTTGTTGCTGAAGTGGAGGGGTGACAGAGGTTAGGAAATTCCAAGGTGGGAATACAGTTGCCTCTCTGGCCTTGGGTCATCTCCTCAGCAGCCACATCTGCCTTTTCTCTCAGCAAGTTAATGGCTTGTTCCAGGAGGGTAGCAAGGTATGGCAGGGCTTTTCCTTACTGCAGCACATTCAGTGCTGAGCTGAGTTTTGTCATGCCTAATAATTGAGCTGATTCGGCCTTTCAGCAGGATAGCAGTGGTCTGAAACAAGGAATTAGTTTAATACCTTATGACAGAACTAATGTTAACACTTTTCTTTTCCCGCTGGCAACATGGAGCCTTCATTTGGCCTTGCCACTGCCAACAGCTTTTCCAGCTCATGGGTTAGAGCCTCCCTTCTCTGTGAGCAAAACAAAAAAAACATAAAAGAATATTTCCCATCCTTAAACAGGGAAATGAAAGAATTAGTTCCTAGTGATATTATGGAGCCAGCAAAGATCAGCAACCATGAGAGATGAAGACTGCAGTATCTTAGTAAAATGTTTCTTTGAAGAGATGTTTCTAAAGGAGATTGATGACAACCAGGAAGCTGAAAGAGAAAGACTATCTATTAAAGAAGATCTAACATGACTCCAGACAGAAGCCAATTTTTTTTTTTTAAGCTAACTGCTTTTTAGTTTTGATTAATGACTTGGCACCAGAAATTGGACATTTAACAGCACTGGATGCACTGTAAAAATGAACATCATTGGGAGTCACTGATGCAAAACTAAAGGTTTAGAATAATGACCAAACAAGCCAACTATTTTAGCATATTTTGTGTTTCTATGTATGTGTGCAAGAAATCAGTGATGTTTATCTGACAGCTGCTAGGTCAGAGGCCTTTGTGCTCAGATGCATAAGTTCCAGCATAAGATCAAATCTAGACACGAGCAGAAAGGTATTATTTCCATTTGTGATCGTGTATTTCAATAGGAAGCACGTTCTGCACTAGGCTGGAATTTTTTTTTTTAAAGTAGTTGGTGCCAACAGAAAGCAAATGAGATTAACAGTATTTCTTCTGTTTTACAAGCAAGGTACCCAGTGGGTTCTGAGCTCAGTTCAGTGCAAAATTTCACTTACCCATCTTATTCTTCGCAGAGGTTAGATCTTTGCTAATTTTCCATAAGAACAAAGTCCAAAACCTTAGGTCTGAATACAGAATAGAAAAAAAGCCATTTAGGAAATTTTATAAACCTATACACAGCTAAGCATGTATAAAAAGACATTTCAGGCTTGAATCGCATGAAGAGAGGAGAATGGCTTTATTGAGTGCTGGGTGTTTCACTTTCTTTCTCCTGTCTGGGTCAGATAAGGAATCCACTGTTAGAGTGCATCCCTGTTTACAGCCATTTTACTCTTTCCCCACATTTTGCTCTAATCTTCTCTCAAGCGTTCCCCTACCTTGTCACCTGCATGACATGTGTGTGTGTTAAAATCATGTAATGAATGTCCGGGCTGTGCTGCGATTAAAGCTGCTGTCATCTGTTCTCCCAAGAGTTGGGCTCTGGTGAAAAATCTCCTCCAGGTAGAATAGGAATAGCTCAGCAGCTTGCTTCCCTCTTCCCATTGAATTTTCAATGAAAAGAACAGTCTGAAAGCTGCCAGTACTTATATTTTTGTATTCAGCTGCGCTATCTGAGGATGATATCAGTCATCAGCACCAAAAACCAGGAAAAAAAAAAGAGAGAAAAACTTTGTGCTCACAGTAAAACATGGATACTTTGAGCTCATTCTTTAAGTGTGGGAGGGAAACAGGGATTAACTGGGGAGGGGAGGGTGTTTAATGAAGGTGTTTCTCTACTGAATTCAGCCAAGACTCTCAAGGCTCATAAATTTGACTAGCAGCACTTTTGTTTCTCTTGTTGCTGAATGATATGGATCATTGGATAGATTTTTTTCTTCTTTTCTCCTTTTGTTTTATTATTTTTAAACTCTCTCATCTCAGACAAAAAGAAACTGCCAGAATAAAGAAACCAAAATAGCCAGGCTTATTCATTTCATTTCATATGCCTCACCCAAATCCACATTATTCTTCATGGGTGTTTTTCTTTCTGAACTAGCAAGGTTTCCCCTCCATTATGAAAAAGGTCTTGACAGTTTTCTTCTGGAGTATATGACTTCTGCCAATTCAGTTTATAAACTACAGTAAAATTCCAATGCCCAAGAAAAGGCTGGTCCTTGCTGATTCTATAGATCCCACAGCTCACATTCCTCTAAACTGAATGAGCTGTAGCCCCTCTTGGCTGAGTCTGCTGATGAATTGAAACCTCCAGTAATTACAGATTGTGAACCGATGAAGTTAAACAGTAGAAAGGAAGAGAATCTGCAGCTTCCTTTTCTTTCAGTACAGAAATCTATACCTCTCTCAAGAGCCTTTTAAAAGACATTCAAAATAAAGTTGAGGAGATTGAAGTGCCATTGATTAATCAGAACCTAAGTTCCCCCAGCGCAAGGTGTGATGCTGCTTTTGAGAATGATGTTTGAAATCTCAGGCCTCCTTTGCAGAAACACCTGTCTGCTGTGTCTTGGGCTTAAATTTTGTCTTTTTATTTTTTCCTGTGCTTTGTGATCATGATTCACCCCTTATTCGAGTTATTATTCTGGCATTAGTATTCACTGGAGCAAATATTTGAAAGGGTGTTGAGGTTTGCTGAGGAGAAAGAGCTGGTCTGCTTTTCAGAGTTTTAAAGACACATATGCAAAACTGAATTTCCTTTTAAATTAATGGTCTGGCAGACTAAGTTACCTCTTGTAGGAAATTACTCTCCTGAGAAAGCTTTTTTTTATTTTAAGGGAACTATTTGAGTTTAGTAAACAGAAGCAACTATTCAGTTCACAGATCTGTTTCAGGGAGATTTTTGGCAACTAGGGCTTTTTGGTTTTGTTTTGGTTTTTTGGGGGGCTTTTTTGGTTTAGTTTAATTTGGGGGATTTTGTTTGTTTGTTTGTATCTTTTTTTATACACTCCTACTAGTCTTGTTCTAATTTCAAGTGTATTTCAGAAGTTTTGTTTTACTCACATTTCTGTATGCTTCATGTGTTTGATAGGAAAATCTTTAACAGAAAAATGATGTAATTTCTCTTGTCTGCACCAATAACTGTTTTCTCCAGGTCAGTTTCTCACTGTTTTGTGAATGTGCAAAAGTTCTCAGGTTAAAAAAACCCGAAGACTAAGATTTTATGTTTAGGCTGATTAAATAAAAAGTGAAGTGGAATATGAGGTATTTTTAATCAATTAATATGCAAAATGTAAGAAGTACGCTATGAATTCTTTCTTTGTACAATCAGGCACATGACACTAGGATGGGAAGGTCATAGCTTCAGACAGAGGCACATAGGACAGCAAGAGACTTCCACAGCTCATTTAAAATAAGTTCATAGTTTTCTGGCATCTCTTGAATTTTGGGTCTTGTTGCCAAGGAAAAAAGACACCCAAACCTTAAGGACAAACAAGATTCAATATTTGTTGTAGCTTTCTGGGCTTATTAATAATTCCAGCTTTCCTGTGTTAGCTTCAGTATTACTAACAGATTACCTATTAAATTGCTGTCTATCACTCCATTGGGGAATCAATGTTCATTTAGATGTGCTGCTTTATTCTGTGTTAAGTTTTTGAAACATTTTAGGCATTACTTAAGTGATAGTATTACCTTCCTATTCAACCTGTATATTCACCGTACAGTAACAGCAACTGCTGTACAGTTTCTTCACTGGGTGACGAGGTGAGTGCTGATAATAGTAAATACTTAATATCAGTCACGTGCATTTTAAATTCTCCATTGATCCCTCTTAGATGTGCAGTTCAGCCACAGTTTGTGATGGCATGGCTAATACAAACCACCAGCCAGTGCTTGAGCTGTTGTGCAGTGTGGGCTTGAACCACCACTAATTGCAATAACCATTTAAAATTATAGAAATTGCCTGCCTACCTGTAGGCTCTGTGTTCTCTCTTTTCCTCAATTGTGAGGCTGTTTCTGGAATTTTCAGGGAGAATTTAGGCATACCAGCTGTAGCAGCCAAGTCCCTCAAAGAAATCAGAGAGAATGGCCCTTTTTTTTTTTTTAAATTAATTAATTTGGAATCCCTCTTGGTTATGAACCACATCCACAAAATCAGTAAGGATCCAGTGTCTAAAAAGATCAGTAAATTTGGTTGGCATGGAGGTACTTGTTGGGGTGTGGGAGGAGGAGAAGAGAGTGAGAGCACTGACAAAAATACTACTTTTAGATGTTTCCATGCCACGTGCATAGGAGCTGCCATATGTAAAAGCAAAGAAAAAATGCCATCAGAAAGAAACACTGCTTTGTGGGCATCTTGCACACAAATACATCTGTGCACACATCTGTGCTGGAATGCAGACATAGATACAGATCATTAACAACTATGTTCTGAAGGTGATCCAAAGTATTAATCACCTGAATTACTGTAGTAAAACCTGTCTTTTAATGAAACAAAAGTGAGACGTGAAAATAAAGGGTAACCTACTTTTAAATGTTTATAGAAGATAAAGGTTTAACCACAAGTCTTTCATCAAATGCAAGACAGTAGGAAAAAAAAGTTTAGAAAATGCCCTTTGGCTGCTCTTTACTGTGTGGTGAAACCTCACAGTATCTCACCTCATATACTATATGGGCCCTAAAGGCAGCTGGAAATGTTTAGAAATACGTCTATTTTGGTACATGGCTGCCTCTCTATCTGTTATATCCAGCAGTGTTTCAAGGAAGGGAGATATTTGCTTAAATGAAAAGCCCAGACCAAAGTGTGAGATGGTAAATGGTGCTCGAGGGTATACAGCAGTCTAAACGGTGCCCTCTGTTAAAAGAATCAGCCACCTGACTGCTCATTAGTTAGCAGTAAATAATGAGGAATAGCTTGAGGCAGGAGCTCAGAAGTGCAGATGTCCCAAAATATTCACCCAGTTTGTGGTGTCATGAGATCTGTAGTGTCGTAAGGTAAAATACACGTAATCCCTCTTCTGAGTGAAGTAAAGCATTTTACAGTCTTTGTGGAGTCTAGTAATTTCGTATAATCTTTTCAGTGAGGATATCAGAAAAAAAAAAAGCAAAGTTCATGAGATAAGGCAACAACTGCATAATTTCCCCTTTCCCTGTCGCGTTGCATGCCCAAAAGGCATTTAGCACTATGTGGACACCCCTGGAAATTCCCCCATATGGATGCTGCCCCCGCCTTCCTCTCAAAAGGCAGTAGGTGATGAACCTTGAATTAGACTAATAACAATTCTGAATTTCTCAGGTGGCTCCTGTTGTTTTAATGGAAAGACCAGCATCTCAAACCAGAGTTACCCTGACAGAAGGGGAGTCTGGGTCAGGAGGGTGGTGGGGAGGGACAAGCCTATGGGAAAAGCCCAGTCATATTTAGCAGTGATGGTGCCATTGCAAGACACTGTGGAGAGATAATTAGGTTTGAGTAGAAATTAATTTAAAAATTCATGGACAGTTTTAGAAAAGGTAGTGTATCTTTTCTGTTAAGCCATTTTTATATCTTAGAGACTACTTCTATTAGTTTTAGAGCAAGTCTGTGCCTTTTAGCTAAATTTTAGGTTGCTTTGGATTTTAGGTGCTGTCTAAGTTGAGAAGATATCTATTGTAAAGTTTCTATAAGCATTTCAGTCACAAAGAAGCTTCAGTCCCATTAAATTTTAAGAAAACTTGGGCTTCTAGGTGCCTACATTTTCCCTTTTCTGGGTGTTCCTTCTCCTTTGTTTCTGTTTTCACCAGTTTTGTTACAGCTCCCCAGTTGTCTGAGGCCACATGAAGAGACAATCTTGGGAGCAAGATCAGCAGGAAGACTTAAGTCAAGGTCTGTTCTCCACACCTGGCTTGATGCAAGAGTCTCTGCACTGGTGGGTAGGTGATACCCCTTTTCTGCCCTGTTCTGGTTTCTCTCCATCTCCTTGACCCTTCGGTAGTGCATCAGAGCTCAGCCTCAGGCTCCAGTAGGTCTCATCTCCTCTTGTATCAGGTGTCATCTGATGTCATCCTCTCCCTACAGCTCACAGTGTCACCTGCCTCAATGGTTCTTTGATGTGTCCAGCTTAATCTCATACCAGACAGCCCCTGCAAAGGTACCTGCAGAGGAAAGTACTCCAGGCAGACCCAGATGCCACGGCTGTTACACGCTTTTCAGTCATTGCTGCTGTAATTGCTGCCTGGGGAGGGACTGATCAAGGTCCCTGTTCTGTTCACAGTAAGTTTTTTACCTCCTCCCTGCCACAATCTGCCTCTACTTGTGGCCTATTTACTATGCTTTGCATGTTCATTATCTGAGCTAAGATGCTGAGCTGAACCCCTCTCCCCTCCCTTCCTACCTTTCAGCACTGTGTCAAATCCTGTTTGCTGAGAACCTTAAATGTTTTCTCTCTGGTCTGAAAAATCAAACAAACACTACCTGAGATCTACCTAAATCCCATAACCAAGGGGTTTAAATTAGAAAACGTTCAGTGTAGGAAGAACTCAAAAATGTGGGCCTAAACTGCAAGTTCAAGTTTGTTCTTTTGTTTCTGTATGCCTCTCATTGATCCCAGCATACACGCCAAAGGCAGAAAGGGTGGTTAAAAACAGATGGGGAGCTGAGCACTAGTGTGAAAGCATGTGGAAAGGAGGATGGGTGACACTGCTGAGTGTGCTCTACCAGAAAGGGTTAAATCCAGCTATGTCCTCCCAGTCTGTGCCAGGCTGGGGCTACCCTAATTCTTGATCTCTTCTCTCCTGCTGATACTGGGGTACAATTCCCACCTTGGGTCCTGCAAACTCAAGGGTAAAGGGCATCACCACCAAGTAACCTCTGAGGCCAGGAAAGATTGCTGCGGGACTGCTCTGGAGACTTTAATCTGTGGAACAAATGATCTATCATTTTTTGTGACTGTTAGGCTTTCATATTTTCTGTTTCCCTCTCTGTCATGCATTTACATGTATTGAAATTTAAACAGAAAGAGCAAGTGGAAAGAGAAGCGGGAAATCCAACCTCAATAAACTCTCCATAAAATCCACAAATTAAGGGCAAGTACATCATGAAAGCATATTAGTCAGAGAGCTATAAATTCCTGCAAATTGATTGTCATATATAATCAAAAACATACTATAATATATAATAAGTTGAAATAAATACCGCAAACCAACCTCAGGCTGTAAATGTTTAAGATTAGTCCTTCATACCACATGTACCTGAGGTATAAAGAAAGAAAGCAGGAAATCTTTAAGGGGCAAAAAAAAGAAAAGGTAAAAAAGGTGTCTGCCTTAAAAATGGGAATTGAAATGAAAATGCAGTCCCTTGAGTTACATTTAGACATGGACTGCAAGTCACTGGGTGGCTTGAAGGGTGTTCACATCACAGATGCATTCTCATGCAGCACTCAGCAGTGAACAAAATCGCCCCTTCTTGAGCTGAGAACCCTCTAGTGATGGTCCTCAGTGTGTCCTGTTGCTCTGTGTGGAGGTGACAAGTGCAGTGGGTGGCTGTGACTCAAGGTTTGCCTTGAGCAGGCAGCGTGGCAATGCCTTGACTTGATTGGAAGTGGTTGGAGACCACTAGCTGGGACTGCAGGAGCTCTGTTGGCTGCAGTACAGCTTCGCCATGTCCCACACCTGCCTGTGCTCCTTGAGTGCCCCTTTTCACCCACAACAAGCTGCACGCCTCCTGAGGCACCTCAGTTAAGGATAACCTCATTCACAGTGCTGGGACACCTTCAGGAGTTACATCATGGTTCATGATGCTCACCAGAACCTGCTAGATGCCGCCAGGCTGATGGGTTTCAGATCACTAGTCAAATTATGATCTGTAATATTTTAAAGCAAAATACTTATTTTAACCTTCAGAGTTAGCATATGGACCTAGTAGACCAAAGCTAGCAAAGCCTGTATGTAATATAACCATGTGCAATTGTTTCTATGTGTAATCTGAAATGACCTGACCAGGACTTCCAGCGCCCAGTGCCCCAGAAACTGGCCAGAAGCCAGTTTTTCATTTATATAGTATATATTCAGTATTCAGCACCAGTTGCCTAAGGTGCCTTCCTGATTGCATTATTAATAGGCCTATGGTTTCCAGTATCATATATATAGAATTTCTTTTCTCAGATCCTGAGCAATCTGCATCTAATCCTGAAGCAGGAAAGATGTTCAAAAGTCATAGCACTGTGCCTTCTGTTTGAAACCATTTAGCTCGAAACAAGGAATATGTGGTAAGCAGCCTACAGGTGCAGTAGCATCTGAATTATTAAGGACACAATTATGTCCAATGGGAGAGACAACGGCTGAATTCATACTGTGAAAACAGTAAGGGATGGCTGGCAGCAGGATAGGGCAACATGCAGGATAGCTGGGCTGAAGAAGCCAGCCCTAGTCCCACATGAAGGTCCCCCAGCCTGTCTGCCTAAATCCACACCAGGGACAGTGCTGACTGAGAAGCAGAACTCTGCTGTCAGCTGGTGCTGCAAAATGCCTGGTGCAAGGCAAACAAAATCCTTTGGGTGGAGGTTGGTAAAGGGGAATGCGACCTCACCTGAGCTGGCTGTGGGCACCAACTGTACCACGTTCCCAAACACTTACCTGAAATGTTGGGCACTTCTCATTCACATGGACCCTGAATTGTACCATTCTGTCAGTAACTATTGCCAAAGCCCTTCAGGTGAAGATAGACTTGAGAATCGTCCCAAAGCTGCCTGAAACCTGATACTTCCTTCCTGGTGGATTTCGAGTCCCACTGTCAATAGCACGTCAGTGCAAAACGGAAGCAGCAGTGTTTACAAAATTAACAAATGGACTTCAATTTAAACACTGGGCAATTTGTGAGGCAAGTTTTTTTCTGCAAGCATTGACCAGTCTCCTGAGATTGCTTGCAGGTGAATGTTCTGTTATTCTTTCTGGACTGACTTATTCTAACATCATGTCATTTTTAATTGCTTTTCTTGAGAAAATATGCTTGCAACTTCATCCTGTTAGCCTCCTTAGAGTGCTCTTGATGTTAACCTTTTCCCAAGGCTGCATTCACCATTCCTACATCACACATATAGTTTTACTGACTTCAAATTAATTACTGCAGTTGGGAATACAAAATTGTATTCTTTATATGGTATGTCTCCCATAGTACTAAGATCTGGGATTGCATATAGTACAAGACTAAATGGCATGGGCTTGTTTGTATTGTGCCCCGATCCCGTGAAGATGTATATGCTATACATATTTCAAGTAGTCTTGCTGACTTCCCTGGAACTGTAGACAGGAAGAAGTTCAGCATGTGCCTAAAGTCTCAGAATCAGGACTTAAAATTTTTAATCCTACAGAAAGAGGGAGGCACTTTTATCATAATGTACCCTTGGGGAGATGCAAAGGAAAATGGAGCTTCCTATCCTCCAACGTGGGATCTGCATGCCTTGCTCTTCTAGAACTGATCCTCCCTCCAGCCACCACAAAAATGGAAGATCTTCATGTTCACACTCCAGATGCACACATCTCAGGGAATTCCTCAGTGGGTGCAGAGCCTTGGCAGGCATGGGTTCCCTCTGCTTTGTCATCACCACTAACAAGCTCATAAACCATGTGATATTTTTAGCAAACTCAGCTATAGCTAGAGGACTGAAAGTACATCACTTGTTTCAACAAGTGGCAAATATAAAGCTGGAGGAGAGGGCAGGAGGGTGTCCAGAACTGAAATGAGTATTATCACCAAGCAAGCAAGACTCCTTGCAACAGTATCAAAATGGCTGTTTGTCAAAATTAAAAGGATTTGCTGCCAAAGTATGAGAAAGAAGCTACACTAACACATTATTTTGGTTATACAATGCTTATCTCTTTTTTCCTTTTAGTTTGCACCATTACATGTAAAAAGCAGATCTATCAACATCTAATGTTTCTTCAAAACACCGTGTAGTGTCTAGAAAACTGAACTGTCAGACATGCTTGTCAGGTACACATATTTTGTTATTAAATGTGTTTGGGCATGAATTTTGGCAGGATTTCTTCACAACTCTCCTGAACTTTTCTTGACACCTTTTATGGCACGTAATACATCTGCAACTCAGGGCTTGGTAAGCCCTTAACTCTTTAATTATGAGCCTAGAAACTCCCTTTCTAATTATTCTTCTATAAGCAACATGATCTAATTGTCATGCCAAAGCCCAGAAATTCATGCTGTAGGTGCTTTGCTTTGCTTGGCTGCGTTCTGCTAATTTTTTTGTTGCTTTTTGTGGTGTCAGGAGAGTAGTGCGTGCTCTACATTCTTGTGTCAGGGTAATTCTGGAGCAGTTTGCAGTGGCTTGCTGGCTGACCTGACTGATGTCTGACATTTGTCACTGTTTCTTGCATAGGACAGTGCTCAGTTCTCACACAGTGCATGCTGTTTGGACCAGGTTTAATCAGAGGACCCATTTCTTCCTGTAAAATGTTAGGGCTTAGTATTGGTGGTTGTGTAGTACCAAGTGTTACCAAAAAACTCTTTGAAAGCGAGTGGGACTCATAAGTACTGTAGGAAATGAAAGAACAAGACTCACATTGCCCATGTGTCTAACGCCACATAAATCCCATTTTTCCCTACAGGAAAATTGAACTGGAACCTGGTTCAGTGTCTTGTCAAAAGTCACAGAGGATATCAGTGCTGGAGAGTGGACAGGCCCCACCAGTCCTGACTCTGTAGCCTCCATGCGATCACTTTGAAAACTTCATTTCCTTCTATTAGACTGATTTAAAAGAGAAAAATGAAACAGGGAATTCTGCTCTTTTTCTTACAACTTGAGGGAGGTAGTCAGGAAAAAGTTTGACTGATTATTTAATTAGCTTAATAAAAGAGGAATTACCTACAAAGTTGTTTTCTGAAATTTTGTGAAATATATAGAAACTATAAATCAAGAGTATATTTTATTAAATATTAAATTAGGAAACAAAGATGCAGCAATCTAAAAAACCCTAGAAAACACTTCCATCTTTCCAAAGTATGAGTCCCATGTACTCATGCCATACTTATGACACAATTTTATATAAGCCTAAATATAAATAAGCAAGTGTTTTTTTGCCTTCTCAGGTTCTAAACAAAAAAAATGTGTATTTCATTGCTAAATATATTTCTGCTTCTTTTCATATTCATTCAGCACTTACCTATCAAGTTGATAATCTTGCTAAAAAAAGGTTTCTGTTCTTCCTTAAATCTGGAGTTGCTAGAGTAGCCTTGTCAGGCAACAGCATCTTTCTGTAGCCTTTCAGAACACGTACAAATGGCACAAGGTGTTAAGAGATGCAGGCCACGAGGCCAAGAAGTTTAATGATGGATTTATTATTGAAAAGTGTATGCACTTTTCTGAAATACTCGTTGAACCTCAGGCTCCTTTAAAGTCAATGTTTAAAGAACAGAGTTCAATACTGAAATAGTCCATGCAATCTCCAGAGAGGAACCCAAAGCACCCTTCCTGGATGACAAATTGCAGAAAATTTCCAAATCAAGTTGTAAACTTTCTCTCCAGGCAAATGACAATTGTCAAAACTGTCACTGTTCGCTAGGTTTATGCACTGAAAGAGAGAGAGCTTAAACGTCATCAAAATTCCAGACCAAAAGAAATTCCAACTTTTTGATTAGTTTATACTTGGATTTGAATTTAATAATTTGGCCTGATTTTTGTAGCCATACTGGTTTTGCAATAGCAGCTTTCTTCTGGCTGCATTTTTCCAGGTTGATAATTTTTGATAAAGCTTTCTTAGGTTCAAGATCAGCACCACCTGGAATCTTGTTTAAAAAAAGCAAATTATTTTCCTGCTTCTTCCCAAGCAGCTGAGTAATGACTTTAAGTTTGATGTCTTTGTGTTAAATGGCATTGCTTCAAATTCTGTGCATGTCAAACAGCAGAAAGCTAGGAGAGTTTGAAAGGTTATCGCTGTTTCTCTTCGAATTCCTGTGTACTGAAACCCTTCGGAGATGGCTGCCTACTGCAAATCATTGTTTGACAGCTTCACTCAACTTCGAGACTTGTCAACTCAGGGGTCAATTTGACAGCTCTCAGGCAATAAAGTAAACAAGGGATTTGAAGCGTCAGAGAAGGAATGTTTAAAATCATTCCTAATATTTCTCCTATTCATAACATGTCACCAAGCCAGTGAAGCTATGAAGGCAGCAAGTCTCAGCTTCTTATGCATCCCAGGTGGTGTTTGCAGGGTAAGGGAGAGCTTGGGGGAACCCTGGCAACAGGCTTCCCCCAGGTATGAGGCATATTTTTTCTCCTGATGGTGTTCCTGAAGTTAATGAAAACTCTTCCGATGGATGGATTTTCAGACACTTTAGGTACTAGTCTGAGTTTAAAGATGATTCAGTAGTGGTGGAAAAAGGGCCTCATTTAATTGTTGTTCTTTAAAAGAAAAAAATGACCATATTATAGGTTTTCATTGCAATATAGTTTAGAGATCCTTCTTTTACAGCATCCTGGAAACCTGCAGATACTTTGACTGTAAAAATGCTCAGATGCAGAAACTGTAATGGCGCTGTTGAGGGTTGGTAACTACATGGATGTCACAACATACATACCTGTTTGTGGAATTACAGCATTTTAGCACATGAACCAACATGTCCATTTTTTGAAACAGTCACTTTTGCAGGGTCCTGCCTTTGTGGAAATTATGTGAGACACCTTAAAAAGCCCTTTTTTTTTTTTTTTTTTGAGAATGCTGACCCTATATTTTCATAATCTGACTCTGCTAGTGCATTGCCAATTGAATGATCAAAATTATTAGCAACGTTTAAGAATGCAACCTGATTCTTTCCATTTTAAGTTTCAGCATTTCTATAGGGGATAATTTGATTCAAAACAGAGTATAGAAAATCTTACCTAATTTTTAGATTAGTGCAACTGTTCCTTGCACATCTATTTTGAGAACTCCTGCTGTTAACACACCTAGAGCTGACCCCTTTGTTAACTGCATGGCATGTGCGTGACAATAAATTACATGTTGTCATTAGTGAAAATGACTAATGGCCTGTTAGCTTTTTAGGATGTTATTTAAAAGTCATTTTTCTAAAAGAACTATATTTCCTCTTGAGGTAATGCTTGACTTTTTAAATTTTTTTTAATAACTCCATTAACTGTTGCTCCTCTCTTCTATTATAGGAGGTTTTCTAATTACAGTAGTTGCTGTGCAGCAGTTGCACCTACATTATCTTTTGATTACTGTTCTAATAAGAACACCTAACTGGACATCTGACTCACATTAATCTCTGTAGCTGTGTTTTCAATGGATTTAATCTACCATAGACTAGCTGTAATGCTTAGGGATAATGTTAAACATCTTCATTTACAACTGTATTACAACTCCATTAATTCATATTTTAAACTGAGCCCTGAGTAAATGCACTTCAGCAGTCACTTGTGCTTTCTAAAAGATTAAAGGCTCTAGACCACGTGAAGAAAGGAAATCTTTATACGTTGCTAGCTAACGGTTGTTTTCTTTATTGTTGGAGTCGGTGAATTGAATTGTAATGGACTGGATTGACTCCACGTACGGAAATTACTAAGAATAGGATCGTTTTTTTACAGATGAAAATTTCAGTTATTCTGAAAGTCAGCTATGCACTTCAAAATGCTGGGCTGCCAGACATTATTTGAAACTCTGATAGGTCTTTCTTAGTATAATATTGGTTGCTTATATATGTGTCCTGTACTTTGCATCAGCAGCTTAATAGATGCTATAAATGTAGTTGATTTGACATCATACCTGGAGGTGCATGTAACATCACATAAAAGTAATGTGCATTGCTCTATGACAGCATGGAATACTTGGTCAAGGACACATGTTAATTTCACTGCTAACAATGTGCAAATAAAAATTGATTAGAAAAGTAAAACTGTAGGTGTGTGTTCTTTTGCAGTGTTCCTAAAGTTTATCTAGCCCAAGTTGTATTCCCAGATTTTTCTCTGGCTGATACTGACATGAAAGACTCAGACACATCCTAGCTGCTCAGACTAAGTAGCAAAAGGGTAAAGTAGGTTTCCACCACTAAAACTGCTCTGCTAGACAGAATGATGGGAGTTAATCACTGAAACACGATCAGACAGGACTAGCTTGCCGCAATACGAAGCTATCAAATCACAGCTCTGTTAAACTCTTCAATGTTTTATCATGAACAGCTGTCAAACTCTTATAATTTCATGATTAATACATTGCAGAGTGATTTCCTCATGCTGTTGCCTGTAGCAATTTTTTTAATGGAAGTGGTCTTGGTCATATTTACCTAAAGTAAGCTATGGTTCTGCGAGTGTATGTGTATAAATGTGTAAAAAAACACAGAGAGGAGGAAGTAATTCTCAGATCTGGCTCCATGAATGGAAGGAGACTGCCCCATATATCCTGCCTTTCATCATGCCCCTTGGATGGCAAAGAAGTAGGGCTATGAGCACTGTTAGAAATCTGCATTAAGCTACATTAAGTGTAATTCGTTTTCTCCCCATGGTAACGTCTGTGAACAGTGCCACTAGAAATGGCTACAACAGCATCTATTCCTGTAGAAAAACAGAATGAAAAAGAGTTATTGTTTATTTGTACATAGCCAAATTTGGGGATGAGAGAATTTATTTATTGCTAAGTCTCTCTCATAGTGTTTCCACTTGGAGGAAAAGATGTGGATCTTTTGATTTTCTAGGTAACATCTGGGGCTGCCCATGCAGTGTTATGAATGTCATGTTGCACCTGAACCGAACTAGGTGAAATAAGACGGTCATTAAATTACTTACAATTCTGGTCATCAAGAAACTTTTAGACTGTGCCTGAGAAGCCCTCGCTGTCCCTCCTGGAGTGGGCTAGGAGCCAGCGACTCAAGGTGTGTGGAAAGTAGCTGGACATTTAATTAGAACTGAAATTAATGCCACTACTAGACAACAGGTATTACAGGCTGTAATAACGACTGAGGCCCTCTTTGCCATAGTGGATTCCTGCCAGAACAGGATTTCCATCTTTTGGGAGATACTTCATAGCAGCCTCTGATCTGTGACTCTTTGGACTCGTGGCTGTATGGATTTACTTCTTTAAGACTGTTGGTGTTTGCTTTAAGTTTTTAAGAAATAAAATAATAATAATTGTAAGAACCCTTGAAGGAAAGAATACTGCTGGAGTCTGGCTCTTTCGGATTTTCTGAAAAAGTTTCTGAGGAGGGCACCTTCATGACAATATAATTAAGCAATGAGACAAGACAGCTAGTCATTTTAGGGTTATTATTGTATGCCTAAGGTGGCATTGCAGGCATGAGGCTGAAGGGTGAGTAGCTTTAATCACCTATTAAGTGCAATAATCCCTTTGATATGCACCATCTGGAAAGACTTACCAAAAAGGAATTTATGAACAATATTAAGAGGAACAGACAAACTGGTTAATGCATTAGGTGTGAATATTAACATGGTTATAACATCACTGACAGACACTCAAAAAGTCTATTTGTGTCAAGTTTTCATCATTAAAGACACCCTGAAGGAATGATTTTTAATAAGAAACAAAATATTTGAAGTCCTTCTTCAGTGTTTTTGCTTTTTTCCTCCTTAAGTATTTGTCTTATATACTTTAAGTGTAGATCATATGGACATCGAAGTGGATAAGCTCATCTCTGCATTACAGATGGATAAAAATGCCAATGGCATGTGATGATACAGTGCCTGTCTATAGCGGGACAGTCTTACCGTAAACCTCAGTACCTGGTGATTCACAACCCTGGCTCATTTCAGTAACCTTGCCTGGCACTCTGCTCCCAAGGAATGCAGTTCTTCAGAAGGAGAGACCTCCTTCACACAGCATGTGAAGGTTGGTGGTGTGGTTTCCACATCTGTTTCAGCTAGTAGAGCTGGGAATGGAACTGTCATCAATGGCGATGCAGACGTAGATGCCAAATTGCCAAGGTACTTCATCAACCTAGTAAAATATTTTTATTGGTTTTAAAGGAAAGGCATAAAACATGGATATTTTCATATGAAATGGGTTATGGAAAGTCATCTTTTATAAAAAAACATAATTGTGTGAATTTTTTTAGTGCAAAGTTTTGTGTTAATGTGCCGCTAAGTGGAGAAATCCAGTGCCAACGTAAATGTTTGTTCATCATATTTACAGGTCTGAAAAATGTTCACTTTTCCTTGGCCTCCTTTATGTATATTAATACATTAAAATAATCATCAAAATGTAAATATGAGAGTTGAAAATATCTTCTGCGTCTCAAAAATTAATTGCTCTGTACCATATAGAAAAGAGTATTTTGCCAAACTGGCCCTTGTTTGAACCTAGGTTTGCATGTTTTGTGCTGTATAGAAAAAGCTTTGCCCTTTATTTGAAGTCAGTTTTGAGTGTGTAATTATCATGCTCCAATTTCCATTTGAACAATCAGGGTTCTCCTGTCAGTCCTGTTTGAGTACTCATGGGCTGAACAATTAGAAACTTCCTGCTGTGGGTGCATGGGGGGGGGGGGGTTATGGGGATTTGGTTTTGTAAAAGAAGAGGGATAAAAAACCTGAAAATGAAAATTGATGAGAATTGGACTTGTGGTTTTTTTCACCTTTCAAGAAAATTTATGGAAATGCAGCATAGCAGAGCTGTTGTCACTCTTTCCCTTCAAAGCATAAAAACATTAATACTAAACACAATGTGTTCTTTGAACAGTGACAGATTAGACTTTAAAAAATCAGCATAATTCCTCTAAAGAAAGGGTTAAAAAGAAATCCACTAAGGTTTCCCTAGGGACAGGATAGTCCAGTTTTGAAGAAAAGTCATTGTTATGCTAGTAATAGGATATGCCTTAAGCTTGTTTTTAAGTCATTTTCTTTACTGCAGGTTGAGAAAGTTTCTCTCCATCGCGTTCCATGCAGTTGTTCTGGAAAGGAAAAGCAAAACTGTGCAAGGCTTTGCAACAGAAAAATCCCCCTTCCTGTAAAGGCAAGACCCTGCCAAAATAAATATGGACATCAGCAAATTGCACAGACTGTATATTCTTTTAAGCACATGTGTATGTATTATATATTATATGAATATACATATGTGTATGTATCTGTGTATTTACATGAATTTGTATATGTATCAATATTTTCAAGTATATAGGTTCTGGAGCCTATATTGATCCGTGTTTCCTGGAAACTGAGATCTCAGACTGCTCACAAGGTAACCTTGTAGAATCCTGAGATGGAGGTTAATGTGCTGGGATGCAAAAGCTAATTTCTTAATCATGATTGAGTTACGAAAAGCAATGCAAGCTCTCGATGCCTGAAACAGCCAGATGAAAGTGGCATGGTCTGGTGATTAGAAGGTTTTAGTAGGAAATAATACTTTTCTTGTCACTGGGCTGTGCTGGCAGAATGAGCGCAGCAGCTGGAACACATATGCAGAGTGTTTACTGGATCGACTCTTACACTTTCAGACAGAAGGAAATCCTGTGCAGGATTGGAAAGTGCAGAGAGCTGTCACCAGGGAATAGGCTGTCTGTGTGTCTCCATGAAATAAAAGCTGTGTGGACCACAGACCCTGCAGTGGGCACTTCCTGCCCCCTTCACTGCAGCAGCTCAAGATTGCTTTTTCTTTCTGCTTTTTTTTTTTTTTTTAATTTTGCTGGAAGATATCAAACTACTGGTATTATCAGCAGAAATGCTGATGAAGCTCAGGATTTACTTTGTATCAAACTTCAAAGATTTGTTTAAGGGTGGGTTTCTTATTGGCTTTTGTTGTTGTTTGGTAAAAGGAGAACCTGCAAATTTTGCAATCTCTCAAGTTGCATAGTTCGATCTTTCTAGGCTAATAAGACATCTGATATTACTTGAGTTGTTTTTTCTTTCTTTTTTTTTTTTTTTTTCCAAATCTGTGTAGGATTCTACCCATTAAATGAGTGCATTTGAAACAGTGGCACCTAAGGGCTCCTAACAGAGGGAACATTTTATTGTTTGCTGATCCTATAGTAATGACCAGTATCTACTAATCAATAAGAAAACATATTCATTATCCAAATAATTTTAAATATCTTAATTTAATGACGTGTTTATGTGACAGATTTGTGGGAGGGATTTCAAATATAATCACCATCGATCTGACTACAGCCAAAATAAATTTTATGAAAAGTAAAACAAACTCTTACACAGACAAAGTAGGCCTTCAGGGGCTCACACAATAATCTGTGTTTTCTTATTTAGCTGTGTATAATATTTCTGTTCGTTTCTTGTCCTGATAGAATCTCAGTATATATAACATTTATGTTAAAGCTATGAAGAGTCAACATATGCCACTGCCCAAAGGGGAGGAAAGAAAAAAATGAGAGACAGAAATGCATACTTAAAATTTTTCTTTCAAATGAACAAGCTATGCCCACGTAACTATGTCAGATATGGTGCAATAGTAAAGGTGAGCGTTAAACACAAAATCTTTAATTTGAGGATGGTGGCTTTTCACAGAAATACGTGACAATGTTGGGGTTTATGTTCTGGAAACCCCAGATGCTGCTGTCACCACTAATAAAATTATTACATTGTTCAAACTTTTGGTGAAGTTCCTGTGTATGTTCTCTCTTTTACTGAACAGGAATGTCAAATTTAATCAGATGAAAAAGAGAGGTGGGGCCCCAGTTTCAGAAGCACAGCAGCAGTGCTGATTCGGGAGCAATGTGGCTGCAGCCCCAGCCCATGCCATCTGCTCTTTCCTGGGCCCACTAATGTGCAATGAATGGGGGAAGCTGTGCTGGTGTTTGGGTGATGGAGACCCAGGCTGGAAATGCTGCTTTGGGCTGAGGTGCTCAAGGTTACTGAGCACAGCAGCTGACTCCCAGTGGATGTGCTCCCTTAATTGGTATCATTGACAAGGAAAGGCTTAAATTCCTATTTGCACTTTCCAGTAAAAATGCATCAGTAATTTTTAATTATTTTCTTAACACTGCTCTGCAAATACGTTTTAAGTATATTTTTTCCTGAGAAAGGGCTTTTGGGTTGAGCTGAAAGCATGTCACCATCTTTCATTCACAAGTTAAAATGCATTACATACAGCTGCCAAAAAAAATCTGCTTTTGCATCCTTGTCCAGCTTCCCTGCTTTCCTTATTGATTTACAGTCAGTATAATGAGAGTATGTGGCTGTCATTCAAACAGATGAAAACCTTTGGCATCAAACAGATATCAAGGGGTCCCTGTTTTTTAAAGGAAATATAACCTTTTCTACTATTGCATGATTTCTTGATCAGATAAATCCCATCTTGTGTTAACATTTGAATTAAATGTACTGCATTCTGACCCAAGAATAACAAAATCAAACCCACTCATTGCCAAGTATCATAAGCTTTCAAAATACACTCAGACAGTGCGATGATATTAGTAGGGAAGCAGATATCAGGTTTTGTCTGACAAAGCAAGCCACATAATGGAACACGAGAAGTACTATGCTTACTGACTTCAGGATAAAATGGAAGAAAGAAGCCCTATCAAAAATTATACTAATAATCTAATACTGTACATTTATATGGAGACCTTGTCTGGAATATCTCAAAGATGCTTCAGAGAGAAAGATATTTTAATCTTATCTCTCCATCTAGGTGACTGAGGTAAAGAGGTTAAACAACTTAGACTCAGATTTCAGAAAAGCATTTTCCAAGGTGTATCTTGGCAAAGGCTCTGTAAGAAACTTGGTTGTATTGCAGCAAAAAAATACAACAGTATTTTTTACCCAACAAAGACTGGGTAATTACTAAACTTCACCAGAATTTGGTAAGACAGTGGGCAAAGCTTCACTGTGTGATTGCCTATGATTTGAACTTGCCTGTTAAGCATGACTACTAGGCATATTTAAGTGTTACGAGGAGATACTCAGATGGACTTTTGGTCTTGCCTACCACAGCTGCTGGTGGCAGAGTTGGGAAAAACACTTGGCTTACACTTTTCTTTGTTGACATATTGATAATTCATTTTTTTCAAAGCTAGTGAGAAAAGTTGCTCAGACATTATAATACAATTGATAGGAGGTCTGAATTTCCTGACTTAGGTGTTACTATCCATATATCTATCTATCTATCTATCTATCTATCTATACATACATACATACATACGTATATATCATACCTCCTCTGAGAGGGTAGATAACTGAGTTCTATGTAATAACCTAAAGAATTAACTATGGAAACAAACTCATTCCATCTCTGGTAGTCGCATCGTGATTTCTACCAGCAGAGTCCAGCTGCATCAGCTGTTTCTCTGGCCATCTCTATGGCCCCGGAGTGTGCTCTGCACCAGAGGGGCACATGGTTCTTTCTAGATCTCAGTAAGAAAGACATGCCTACAAATAACATAATTAAATTGCTTTGATAACAATAAGATAAAAATAAGAAGAGGAATATAGACAGCAAGTAAATCTTACACCTCTTCCAATGGTACTGTGGCTTACATTGTCACAGCAGTCCCTCCTGCCAGCATAAGGGTGACTAGCTCTGGTACATCTGGCATGGTTTTCCCAAGATCAACAACTCCCCAAGGGCAGTATCTTCTGCAAGACTCTCAATACAGAAGGAAAATTCCTGACTATAGAACTCCAAAGATGTTTCTCATTGATACTGCAGGTTTTGATTTTCCTCTCTTTACCTGATGATGTTCATAATAATTTGCGTAATCATCTTCATTTGCATGGGGAATACACTCATGCTGATTGAGTGAAGATCTCTTTTTTTTTTTTTTGTCTTGGGCAGATTTTGTTCTTTCCTTTTTAAAAAATCTGTTGTAATACCAGACCTCAGCTTGTTTCCAGAGAGCCTTGTAATGGAAGGCAAACCAGTCGATTTCTGCATTAAATTCATAAGGTTATGCAATACTATGTATTATGGACACTGTAACTGTCTGCTTCCTTCAGCCTTTGTTGTAGGCTTATTGATAATAATTGCTTTACAACACACAAAAAAAAGCTTGAGTAATTGTGTGCTCATGATAGGTCTTGACCCAAACTCATTGAAATAATGGAAGAATCATAGATAGCTTAAATACCAAGGAATGGTTGGTTCAGCTTTGGTAGTGTGAAGGAGATTGGTAAAGAGAGTAAGCTAATTTGTATACTAGAAAGCATCTAGTACAGGAGGTTTATTCATTATCGAGGAGTTAAGGAATTCTTTGTGCAGAAGGCAGTGTCGTTCTCAAAGAGTTTAAGCTCATTTGTCTGATGTCTTCCATATGTAATGAGATGTTGTCTTCAACTATTTTGATAAACAACTACAAAAAGAGTGTCCCTGAAAGTGTCTAGGATTCAGTCAAGACAATAAAGCCTGGATGTCAAATATTTACCATGCAAATGGACTCTAGAACAAATTTTACTCTTTGTATAACTGCACCTGCCACCTGATTAAAGAAAATCAAAACCTTTGGGGGAAATCTGTCCTTGTGCCTTGTTTGAGTTTTTTCTGTTAATGGGCTTAAGTGCTGCTGCTACTATGTAAACAGGAATTAAAACACGGGCTGTACAAATATGCTGCATTTGAAAAATTTCTTTTCTTAAGCTACTCCCTTTCTTGTCCAATCTGGTTAAAACTTAGTTTGCAAATATGTTTTTATTGAATTTATCAGTCTTTATTTTTCTGATATGCAAAGTGGTAAGCTTTTTCTCACAAACTGAGCAAAGTTTTGTTGCTTGTTGAATAGTCTTTAAGTCAGGTCATTTGTATGGGAGAATGGAATTGCACTTCACTGTTTATAGACTGTTATGAATGGCTATAAGCAATGTCAGTAAAATTCAAGATGGGTCAATCTGAAGTTTTTGGAAAAATAGTTTACAAGTAGATCAGCAACTGAGGAACCTGTATTGAGAACTGTAAGTGAATGAAATAAGTGTTTGAAGTTCAGGCTCCAGGAAAGTAGAACAAAAATAACTGACTCCTCAGATCCTTTCTGGTGGGGGAGAAGACACGGGTGACTCAAGGGGAAGAGAATTAGCATTTTTTAAAATTACCCAAGTGGTATTTTCACAAAAAACAAATTAAGTAGTATCATGACTAACATTGTATTGAAAAATTCTCTAGGGTATATAAACTCATTGCTTAGCTGCATGGTGATCACAACCAATGCATTCACATTCAAAGCACTGTATAAGCTTCAGCTAATATCCCTCATTTCTATGCCATTTTCACAGCCATCCTGTGCGTTAAAGGAAAACATTTACCATCTCAAAGGAGTTTTTGTGTTGATAAAAACTTTTATTGAGAAGATGACTTTTGAAGGATCACAGTGGAAGGCATTGCCTAGAGGAAATCCAGCACATTTTCTGGATCATAACCAGAGTTCTTTTCAAGCATCCATAAGGCTGGTAAAAGAAAATGAGAATAGGAATGCACAGCAGTAATTAACAGGTAAGGGAGAAACTTGTTCACTATTTAATTTTGTTGAGCTGAGATACAGGTTAAGAATTAGTGGACTTTTGCATGTTTATGTTGGAATAATCAAATACTTTTAGTGCCTAAATAAGTAAGGAGAAAACTGCAAGGGAAGCTGTAAATATCTAAATAGAGAACAATTTTATGCAGTTTATGATACATTAATCAATACAAAGTTTCAATTTTAATACTAGAATTAATGAGCTCTGTCTTTTCTTCTTGGTAGATATATAAGGCCTGGCAAATAATTAAATGGTAAAAGTAATTTCATTTTTATCATCTCAGTTACTTCTTTTTTTAGCCTTTTACAATATCCAGCTTATTTTGGTGGAAATATTAGTAGTTCTTCCATTAAATTTGTAAAAAAAAATTGCAGAACATTTTTTCTAGGCATGATTTTTGATGTATGGTTCCAGATGTAAGGAAGCTGTATTGTACGTTCTGAGGTTTTCCTATTGAGCATTTCTGAAATTTCAGAAATGAACACTAAGTAGGTCTAAAAGATACAGTATGGGGTGCATGAGAGATGTTTTTGACACAATAGGGTCAGAGAAGTTAAAGACACGTTCTTTGTTGGCA
The DNA here is from genome assembly GCA_035583185.1 of Anabacerthia variegaticeps. Classification (NCBI taxonomy): domain Eukaryota; kingdom Metazoa; phylum Chordata; class Aves; order Passeriformes; family Furnariidae; genus Anabacerthia; species Anabacerthia variegaticeps. Next base: position 26,093,110 of record JAWWEW010000112.1, on the reverse strand, counting down.
ATTTTGGCAGAAATACTGAAACACAATGTGGGAACTGCAAACCTTATGACATTCGGTAAAATGTGAAAGGCTTCATGTCTGTAATATATGACTTGATGTCATGTATATGAGTTGGTAGCTTTTGCACAATATATAATGAATCTCACTTTTTGTCTGAAGTTTGAAAAGATTTTCCCAATTTAAATAACTCATTCTTGAAGTGGGGTGTGAATTTAAAACTCCCTATTGTCCAAGTGCAAAAAAGTCCATTTAATGATGTTGCAAATAATAATTCTGTATTCTTACCTTAGTGGGTCCTTATAAAATTGTAAACCATTTTGAGAAACCTTTGCTATTTAAATGAAGGATGTATAAAAAGAGGCTTGTATAAAAGCAGGGAACCAATTTCCCAGCTGCGTTGCTAGAACTTGAAGTTCTGTTATAGTTTCCTATTACTTTGCTAGATCTTTTATTTGCTGCTCTTGTGTGGGCAGCAATAAATATAACACAACGAGACATTTCTGCTTTTGTTAGCTGAGTTCCCCTGGCTTCCGGTATTGGAATGTAACATTGTATTTTGGGACGCAGCACCGACATTTCAGAGCCACTTCAGAAAAATGTCTATAAACCTTTTCTTTGTAAGTGTGTTTGTACTGCATTCCACTATATTTGCCCTTAGAGAAGTGGGAAGCTCCAATACACTGAGTACATTGTACTGGACATGCCCATTTGATTGGGAGAGGGACTGTCTGCTTCACAGTAGGGAAGGAACCTAAACAGACCAGACAGTGAAGGCACTTAGAACCAGCTGTACTGGATCTGACCAAAGTCTTGTGTTTTGAATAAAGCAAATGCAGAGAAAACTGACCTCTGATATATACTGTGGTGCTGTAGGAACATTACAGCAAAGCTTAATCTTAAACCTTGTCAGAAGAGAGGTCATTAGTGCCACAAAGCTGATTGAAGCACTTGACGCATGATGAGAGGCTAAGAGAGCTGGAACTGTTCAGCCTGGAGAAAGCTCAGGGTCTCTTATCAGCGCGTGTGTTGTGGTGAAGAGGGTGGAACCATACTCTCCTCAGCAGTGCCCAGTTAGGAAAAGAAGCAATGGGCACAAGTTGAAACACAGGAAAATCCATTTAAGCACAAGAAAACACTCTTGTACTGTGACGGTGATCGAACACTGGCATGGGTCACACAGAGATGTTGTGGAGTTTTCATCCTTGGCAACATTCAAAACTCAGCTGGCTGCAGCCCTCTGCTGACCCTGTTTTGTGCAGGGGGCTGGACTAGATGAATTCTAAAAGTGTCTTCCCACCTCAGCAGTCCTGGAAAGCTGCATGCAGATGTGCCAGGAATTTGAGTATCTGCTAATCTGGGTGCCACCAATGCCTGCAATTCTTATCGACCTTTTTCTGCTCTTCATTCTGGTGCTTCCAGACACAGAACTTACCTCTTCATTTTCCATTGCTACGATCTTAGAATTTCTATTACAGATTTCTACAATGCAGCAGTCTTTAGTGTACTCCTTTGGGCTTCCAGACTAAAGTCTGTATCCATGGATTTAATAACCCTTGGTGAACTGCTATTTTCTTGTATTGATTTGTCAAATTGTTTTTTTGAACATATTTATAGTTGGGAGCTTCTTCCTTCCACAACACGAGATGGCAACTAATTTGCAATAAATCCTACTGTGGATAAAGTCTTTTTGTTTGCTTTACAGCTGCTGTCTGGGAGTTTCCTTTAGCATCCTCTAGGTCTTGTGTCAGAAGAAATAACAAATAATGGGCCCATATTAACTTTTTTATTCCAATCGTGGTTTGAAGACTTTAGCGTATCTTCCACCAATCATTTCTTTTCCAAACTGAAGAATCACAGGCTATTTCCTCTCTTCTCTTACAGAAGTCCCTCCATACTGCTTATCATCCTTCTTGCATTTCTCTGTCCTTTTCCTGTTCTGCCGCATGGTTTTTGAGATGTAGGAACTAAAGGTGTGCACAGCGCTGGTGGGCTGAGGTGCTGATCTATGGCATAATATTTTGTTGCTGCTTTGCTCTTTATTAATTTCCTAATAACTCGTAAAATTCCTTTTTTTTTAATATGCCTTTACTGAGCACCACTGTATGAGGGACCTATCCAAAAATGCTTCAGAAACTCTTTCCAGTGTTGTGGTGAGTACTTATAAGCCCATAGATGTAGGGGTTTTTTCCCCTCTGCATGGATTTATTTGCACTTATTAATATTGAATATTAGCTGTAATTTTACTTCCCAATTCTTTTGCAGTTCTTTGCAACCAGGCAGTTTTTACTGCATGAATATTTTGGGACCATCACCAAACTTTACAACTTCATTATTTTCTTCCTTTTGTAAGTCATAGAAATAAAGAATCATAGAATGGCTTGGGTTGAAAGGCACCTTAGAGATCATCTAGCTCCAGCCCCCTTCAGTGGACAGGGACAACTTCTACTAGACCAGGTTGCTCAGGACCCCATCCATCCTGGCCTTGAACACCTCCAGGGATGGGGAATCCACAATCTCTCTGGGCAATCTGTCCCAGTGCCTTACCACCCTCACAACAAAGAATTCCTTCCTAATATCTAATCTAAACCTACCCTCCTTAGGCTTAAGGCCATTGCTCCTTGCCCTATCACTATACACCCTTGTGAAAAGTCCCTCTACAGCTTCCTTGTAAGCCCCCTTTAGATACTGGAAAGTGCTATAAAGTCTCCCAGGAACTTTGTCTTCCCCAGGCTGAACAGGCCCTACTCTGCCAGCCTGTCTTCACAGCAGAGGTGCTCCAGCCCTCTGATCATTTTCATGGACCTCTTCAGCACTTGTTCCAACAAGTCAATGCCTTTCTTGTGCTGAGGTCGCCAGAGATAAATGCAGTACTCCCTGTGGGGTCTCACAAGAGACAAGTAGAGGAGGACAAGCACCTCCCTCGACCTGCTGGGCTCACCTCTTTTGATGCAGCTCAGGACACAGTTGGCTTTCTGGGCTGCAAGTACACACTGACAGGTCATGTTGAGTTTCTCATCCACAAGTACCCACAAGTCCTTCTCCTCAAGGCTTGTATAGATCCATTCTCTGCCCAGCCTGTACCTGTGATTGGGATTGCCCTGACCCAGGTGCAGGTCCTTGTCCTTGATGTTGTTGAACTTCATGAGGTTCACACAGGCCCACCTCTCAAGGCTCCACTGGATGGTATCCATTCTCTCCAGCATGTCAACTGCATCACACAACCAGCTGTTGTCAGCAAACTTACTGAGGGTGCACTCAATCCCACTGTACCGATCACCAGCAAAGATGGTAAAAAGTGCTTGTCCCAATACCAGCCCCAGAGGAACATCACTAGTCACTGCTTTCCATTTGGACATTGAGCCATTGACCACAGCTCTTTGAGTGTGATCATCATTGTTATAGGTAAGTCAGATATCATAGTTTTCAGCTCACTTATTCTTTCAAAGAACCTGAACAGATCTGTGCAGCATTGTGTCCCTATGCCAAGGGGACCTAGACTGACTTTCCATGTTAACCTTATATATATATATACATATATATATACATATATATGCTACTGGTTGCCAGGGTCCCAGATTTTTTATTTTTTTCTGACAAGTTGCCCAATAAGCAAGGTGGACTTCCTGACTTGTACTTTTCTAAGTTGCTCATATGCCTACTCTGAAAAGCAGTGTCATGTTTACCATCCTCCCTAGCTATAGTACTGAGAGATACTCAGGCTGTAAGCTGTACCAGCTAGTTGTTTGAGAATTTCATATTTAAATTTCCTTAGGACCTCTGAGCAAATGTCACCTGCTCTGGCCAATTTGTTATAGTTTTAGAGAAAGACCTTTTCTCCGGACTTTTCAATTTGAGACAGTTCTTCCAGTCCATTCTCCTGAAAAGAAAGAATCCTGTATAACTTTCTCAATAATGAATCACAGAGAAGTAGCTTTTTTGCTTAATTGTATCTTCTGCAAGTGCTCCTATTAGACTGTGATCATCTATCAGCCCTAAAGGCTCTCTGGCAAGCTTTCCGCTTGTGATGTTTTAGAAATAGATTTTTAAGGTTAGTTTTTATTACTTTCAAAATAGTTTCTCAAAGTCACTCTTGTCTTTTCTTACTCTGGTTTTACTTTTGACATACCTTAATTTAACTGTTTTGTGGTTTTCTCCATTGTGTACAAACTGCACATTCTGAAGCATGCCTTCTTGTTTCTATTATTCCTCTTTACTGCAGTGCTTAGCTCTACTATTTTTTTATCCCACTTTCTTCAAAATCTCCAGCTAGCCATATTTTTACAAAGGTGCCTGCAAACAACTCTGTACCACTTGTGAGTAACTTTTGTTGCTTCTATTGTCTTCTTTTTGTTTAATCTACCAATTACTTAGTTCCTGAGTTATGATTTCAGGTTTGACTTTTGAACTCCTCCAAGGAGACAGACTGTAAGTACACCATGATCAAAATTTTCAAAGGTAACATTTTGAATCTCTGCTGGGTTAGAAATTAATCAACCAACAGTTTCTTTCTTTTGAAAGTTCTCTGACCAGTTGTTTCAAGAACGTAGTTACTACAGAAAAGAGCAGTTGTCTGTATATCTGAGACTATCAAACTGCCTCACTCCGTCGTGTTTTCTGTCCCTCCCATGGCTCTGATCTCACTCAGCATGTCTCCTCTGACAGGCTGATGTCATGCTGTCTTTTCCCAAGTACCAAGAGACTCTAAAACCCTTGTTGTCAATGTTTAAGCCCAAACATCCTAAGTCAGTCTTTGCACACTGTTAGACTTCTGGTATGTGTATGGAAATAACTATTTACTTGTGGTCTTCCTGTCTATTTTGGTGCGCACTGCATAAATGGGACTTTATTTTTAAGATGCTATTGAAAAGTCACTTCTTCCTATCAGAGTTTTATTGATATCTGATCTAAATTATGTTTTTTCAAAGGATAAGAGAGTTTTTATTACTTTGCCAGGAGAGGCTGAGTCATTCCAATCTTTGTGCTCTTTCCACAGTCTTTCATTTTAAAACTCCCCTGACAGTTTTCTAACTTTAAGTGCCTATAATGTGATTTTTTTTAAAATGCAGACAAGATATTGTCTTTTCTCTGTAGGCCTAATTCAAAAGTGTCCTTGGTTACTAATTAAACCTTTTTCCTAATTAGTCCCTCTTCCCTGATCAGGAGAGAAAATAGAGAGCAGTAAAACAAAGTGTTAATTTATAGGGCATTTGAATAATTATGGTTGTCTAGGTTAATGCACATCTTCTGTTAAACAAATATCTGTTGCAACAGCTGGGCAGAATCTGGTCTCTCCTGGAGTGGAAAAGGTTGCACCAGAGCTCAAAGTAGGGTTGAGTTAGTCATGTTGCTTACAGCACAACTGGTTTGTTCAGAGATTTTTGTGTTATCTCCACAAGACATGCACTGGTTTATGTAATCACACCATGAATTCCTCATAGGGTACATGGGTAAAAGCAGATACTCAAAATGAGGTTCACAGCCACCAGTGGCTCTATGAGTACTCTCCAAGCAGGAAGTAATTTAAATCCAACAATAGGAAATACAGGAAGATAACGATGGTGGAAAATATGTTTCTCAGTAAGTAAAATATATTGAACTCAAAGCTGGTAGCTGATGCCTCTGTGGGACCAGAATTTACAATTCAGAAAGTTCCTCTGGGATCTGTTACGCAAGACCATAATTTGCATGTCTTAGATGTAGCAAAAGCACTTGACACGAGATCAAGAATGTAGAAATGGAATGCTCATTTTAATTATATATACATTTGCAGGATATCCCAAAGGCTTACCTAATAAATTAGTATTACACAGCATTGCAAGAATTTCATACATACACTGACTTCTTTTTAATATTGACTAGCATCCTAAGTGATGAGAAATTTGACTTTCATCAAAGGCGGATCTGGAAATAGAAATTTTCAGAGAAAGCATCCCAGGCCCATGATTGAAGACAGAACTATGGACATATTTTTTATTTTTTGTGTAAGTACCAATTCATATTGCAGTCAGTGTAGATGTGAAAAATGTGGCCTGTTCTTTCCAGCTCTGAAGTATCTAAATCAGTTTTGCATTAAAAGATTCAAAATTATATATGAAACCTATCTGCAAAATTTTGATCCATTTGAAACTCTTTATGATGACAAAAGATACTTTTCTGGCTGAAAATATAACTGTGTGCCTTCACCATAGGTACTCCTCCTGCAGGTAGATACAATTCCTTAACCGTGGTGTCTCACTGACTGTTGCAACAAGTAATGAGGGCTGAACAAGATGAAAAGATTTGGGAATATATCTCATTATTCTAGGGCTTGTATGTTCAGTAAATGTCCCAAACCATCTGCAAAATATTTTTGGAGTGAATGAGCAAAATGTCACTGAATGTTGCAGTGAGGGAGAAAAGGAGAGTTCATTTCCAGGCTCAACCTGGCTTGCTGCTTCCTTGTAATAAGAGACCATTTCAACACAGGCAGCTTATAAATAAAGTCTTCTCATTCAATGTGGAAAATATTGCACACGTTGTGTAATGTATATGTTGAATAAAAAAGTCCCCCTTGTTGGATTGGCAGCTTGAGACTGCTCCATTAGCTCAACAGCAGAATTGTGGGCCCCTTGGCCCCATCCCATCAACCCTAGCTTGGCTTGGGAAGTTAATTTTGAATTTGGCATGGGCACAAATTTATTTAAGGCAATGTTTGTTAGGTTCTAGCTGGTGGATGGAAAATATCGTATTTGATGCCCAAATTGTGACCTTCTGTGTGGAACTCTAGAAATGACTAAGAATAGGAGAAAATATAAAGTGTAGACATAGATGTATGTATCTCAGCAATTTCAGCTACCATGGCTTCAGTCAGCTAAAGAACCCTGCAATAGAGCCCAAAAGATAAAATCCCAGTCCTACAAGTTCCTATGTGACTGGGGCCTAAAATTCCTTATCAGCAAAACCACTGTGTACTGAATTTACTAAACAAAAGGGGTTAGCAGAGTAAGATTTTGCGGGATCTAAGTTGTTCCAAATTAATTTCTATTTCCCCTTCAGTCAGAGTTTGCTGTCAGGTACTTTCAAGGACTTTTCTTTAAGCATGTGCAATTTTCTCTTCTCTTTTATTAAAAAGAAATTGACGGTGTTTCTGCACTACTAGCTCTATCTACCCTTCAGCAATTTTGCCCTCTTGCTTAGCTCTTTATTTTGTAGATGACTAATATTGTCTCTCCTCATCTTTCTCACCCTCTTCTTGCTTCCAGCTCTCATAACACTGTCATTGCCTTGGTTTCTGTGGCCCACATAGCCTTTGACCAGAGTAACAGTGTTACAGAACCACGATACCATTGCTGGGGAAGCGAAGGAACTTTAATAACAAGATCCTTTTTATGAGAGAAGGCAATCTTTCTGGGAAAGAACAAATAAACTTGCTCTTTGTTTTGAAATTTTTTTCAGTTTATTTTCAGCTAAACCCCATATTTTCCCCATGTTGTTAATGTTTTCAGGTTCCTTTCTTATTTTTTATGGTTGCTATGACCTTAACATTCGTCAAAGGTGAGTAGCTAAAATCGATTTGGTTTAGACATAGCAATAGAATGAGTCATGTCAGTAAATCTGTTCAACCATTTACTGAAGTCTGGAGCCTCAAATGTGTTTGCAGTATACATAGTATACATAGGCTTGAGCGGAGCCTTGCTGATGTCTGGCCTAACAAAGACATTCTTTTGAGTCCCTCTCCACTTGTGACTTATTCTTGCTATGGCTGAGCACTCGCGACTTTGCTCTGGCTTTTGGCATCCACAGCAACTTGGTGAAAGAGCCCTAGGGTAAAGCTTGGTCTGGGAAGGAGGAAGGAAGAGGCACACCCAAGTCGCCCTTTGTGCCCTTGAAGCAGGAGTTGAAGTTGGAGAAAAATATCAGTAGCATTCTGGCTAACAGGTCAGACAAATAAATACATCGACACTTTCTTGAAAGAAATACAAGTAATATAAGCTGTATTAGTTCCCCATGGGAAGCCACATTTGTTTGTTATGATGTCAGAGATGAAGATGCCAAACTTGCACTGTGCCATGCATTATTCCAGCATGTCAGCCCCATTTTTTTTGCAAATTAAGAAAAAGACATGCTTAGAAATTATCTTACATTTCTTTAACTAAAATGCTAGTAACTGGTTTCAAGGTGAAATCAGCTATAATTATTTTCTTTCAGACAAACAGAAGACAACCTGTATCATTTGAATATCTGTGTTATGATTGCTACAAATGACTCCTGCTCAGATATACTGTCAAAAAATTCAAGAACATAAAAATATTTTGTTAGTACTGCAGAGGCACAGATGGGGTAGTTAGAGTTGTTCTGGAAAGCATGTATCCGAACTTCATGAATCTTGTGCATTCAACCGTACTTTTCTAGGAAAAGGACACACTGTCACTGTGAGTGCCCAGTTTTTTTGAGCCCAGTTATCCTAACTACATGTACAAAGAGCTGCAAACAGACTACAAGTCAGCTCTAGCAGTATTTCTAATTTGGTGGTCAGAAAATTATAGGAAATGCTCTTCCACTAATCTTGCCAATACATTTCCACAAACTTTCTCCCAGTAACCACATTACTTCTGCTACCCAAATCACTGTAATTTCTTGGGCAGCATTTCCAAGTGGCTAACTGGTAGCTGTTGAAGAATTTTTTGATATGTAGAGTAGCTGAACTCATGGATGAGTGTCAGCAATTCTTGGCTGATTCTTGGTGGAAGAAAGTCCGGGTGAAGTGCTTGAACTTACAAATGTACACAAATAGGTAACGGTAAAATGCCACTATGTCGTATTTTTCTAGTGAGACTGCTGCAATAAAAGCATATGAAAAGCATGGCTTGGATCTTTCTGTTGAATGATAACAATAATTATTGTTGCTGCTTTTGAGTGAAGGTGTACCTATAAAATTGTATTCACTGGTGCTTCCAGAGGACATGGAGGTTTTGAGTGGCTTGAAGAACACCTGAGATGCAATTTACAAGTATGCTGGTATGGAAAATGGACAAAAAGGCCTTACAAACCTTACACGTGGATCTAGTAAGTAGCCTTGAACTCTTGTAGCCCTTTCAGCAGAACTGGAATGCAGCAATATATATTATCTGAGGCAAATTATTTTCTTGTAATGTGTCTGTCACAAAGACAGCATAGCTGAGCTTCTGAATAAAAATAGTAAACATTACTAGCCAGACTTCAGGGGACTTCTGAAGATTTGTTCAGGCTATCATCTCAGGATCTGAAGCTTGAAGAAGATACCAGTGCAATCTGATGCAAAGTGAAACACCTGAGTTTTGCACACTACTTCTTAAGGGTCTGTGGGGACCCACTGATGCAATGGTAGCTGTAGTGCAACACTTTTAAAAGCAGCCTTGAGCTAGTCTAGCTACTTTTCAGTGTGTGGCACATGCAAAAAAATATCTTTGTACAGGTTCAGTAGTATTCTTTGGCACACTGATATTTTTATAAATTTATGCCTTTTGCATTTAATATTTATATGGAATCTGTTTGTATGTTAGTGTTTGTCATGGGCCAGCTTCAAAAGGTTTGGAATTCCAGTTTCAGTTAAGCATTTAAAAGGTCAGAAGCTTGTCCAAGGCTTATCCAACCTCTCAAGTATGAAAACCCAAAGTGAAAACAGTCTGATGGGAATAACATATTGCCCTCAAACGGAGCCTGTCTTGTAACCCCTTTTGTTTCTTTCTTTTTTATTTTTTTTTCTCTGTCATTCCTGAAGTAGGATCATCTCTTAAACCAGGCCTTAATGCCCTGTTCAGTCATACATTTCCTAAGGACTGATTACTTGTACAAATCCCACAAGCGCTAAACCAGGTCTGCTGTACTCAGGTTTCTATCCTTCTCCCCAGGACTGTTTTATATCTGCTGCATTATGTGATTTTTGAGCTGGTTTATTATTTTTTACATGAATGTGTGATTAAAGGAATACATCTTATTACTGGAGTGTAAAGCCAATAAGGCCGGTGGCTCCTGCATCCAACAGAGCATTTTTGTAGTTCTGTAGAGGCTGCAAAGGAAATTGTGTCTCCTGTCCAAGAAAGTTTGCCCTTACCATTGGCAACTCAATTGTTCCGCTGGGGACACACTGGGAAAGCACTCTCCTCTCTCCAGTGTTACTTTGATGCGGATGAGAGAAAGAGCAAAAGAACAAATTTAAAGTAAAATTAATTAAATATTTCTTTTCTCAAGCTATCTGTTTGGTTTTGGTTGTTTCTTTTTTTTTTTTTTAATTATTATTTTCTTCTTATATTTAAAGTGCAAATAATGGCAAGAAAAATTCCATGGTGACATTTTGGTACTTTCACCTGGAGCCACTTGTAATAGAGGGAAAGACAACTCTTTAAAGGCTTGGTTAGGTTCAGTTCAGGATGTATACAAGTTTTGGATGATTTTGGTATCCAGATCTGAATACACTTGGTCTTTGGTGAACTTCAATTCTCCCTTTGAAATCCAAATTATTGGCTGATTATACTCTAGTTATTTTGGGGTTTTGTCCAAGTTGTTATTTTTGTCAGTCTAAAAACCCATGTGAATCCAGGCTTTGTCTGCCATGCAAAGTCAGCAAAGAAAGGAGAGGGAGACTAGGGGCACAATGGAAAAATAGCACCCAAGTAGAAACAACCACTGTGTCTATTTTCATTACTGAAACGCTTTATTCTACGAGAGCATATGAAAAAGTAGAGTGCCATAAGTTTCATGAATAAGTTCTCACAAGAAACTAAACAATTAGGAAAATTGTTCTGTTGCTTATATTTGTTTTTCCCTTTCTGCCTGAGTGGTAGACCTAACCCTATATGAATTACTGTGAAAGGGAAGGCCTGACAAACTCACTTGCTGAATAGTACTAAAATGTCTCTGGAATCTGGTCTGTGTGAGGAGAGCACAGGCAGTACCATTCCTCCAACTCTCAAACTAGTTTGGTAAATAAAATATGTGACCGCAAAAGGGGAGGGAAAAAAAAAATAAAGGAAAAAGGGATGCAGCCATCAGTCAGACTAATTTAAGGAATGGACACACACCAATGAGTCCATGGTCATCCACAAATGACACCATATTTTAAAAAGGTTGCTTCACTAAAATATTTGTGACAGAAATGTGGCCGCCCATAATAAGTGTGGTATGCTGCCCAAAGAATGCATATTTTTAAAAAATGTACCAGCTAGTAGGAAATTTGTGGCCATTTATCTTATAAACCTGTTTCCTTTTTTAGACTCAGTGGGTCAGAAACTCACTGCTGTAAACTGCACAGATCCTTTGACTTCTATTTTATAAAAACTGAAATCATTGCCTGAAAGGAGTCTAAGCAGGGTTCAAAAACCTTACTTCTGTCTGCAATGTTTTCATCTTTCTATACAGGACAAATACCAAAACTGTATCTGAAACATGAGTTGGTCTAGGCTATTTTACTCCCTTACACATGTATGTTCTGGAAATGCTGTTTTGAAAGAGTTTTTTTGGGTTTTGGTTTTGTTGGGTTTTTTTTTTGAGGCAAAGGTGAGAAATCGTTTTGGAGATTATAGAGGTGTTTCCAGATACAACAGTCCCTGCTTTAGCCTCAGGTGGGGGAATTTTCCATTTCCCTTTCAGCTTATATCAAATTACTTTTCTTTCTTGTCATAGGCATAATCTTTTGATGAGAAAACCTTGACACCAATTCAGGAGAGGAAGAAAACCCGCCTCTGCAGAGTCACCAGAGACTTGGGCTATTACTAATTGATTCTACATGGAGAGCACATAGTGGTGACAGCCATCAGTCTGAAATAGTAAGACAAAGAGGTTTTTACCTTCTTTGAAGTGCTGTGTGCAGGAGCTCTTGGAAATGTAAAAGCTTCTCTTTGCCTGCTGAGGTCTTCTGTGCCACAGGTCATGTCAAGGTGATTTGTTCTGTGCATTTTGGGAAGGATAACAGTGGAGGGATAAGGACCTTGGGGGGACAACCTTTGGGTGTAGCACTAAACTGACTACTTAGGTGGGTGGGAGGCAGTGAGGCCACTTGACCCTGAGATTTTTCTCTGTTCTAGAGCATTTCATGCAATGACCTTACAATGCCCTTATCTAAGGCTTTGATTTCACTTAGAAATCTGTCCAGTGGAACAGTTGGCTACGAGGGCAAAATCATCATTTGCCTTGTCTGGTGCTGATAAGTGAGATTCCCAGTGAGGAACAGGGCGATGCTCTTGTTAATTCAGCCTATGTCCTAGGCATGGGCATTGTAGAGCTGGTGGGAGAAGAGTAACTTCTAGCAGCAGCAAATGGCACAGATACAGAGGCAGAGGAGGCAAGCACACCAGCAAGGTGGTTGGGGCAGTTGCTCCCCATTGCCAGCAGTCTTGGCTACAGCAACTGGTCCAGGCAGCCCAGGGCACTGCAGGTAGCAATTTGCCCTGGAGCAGTATTTTTTGCAGAATGGGCACCATCAGTGGCAGCAGATGAAACCTACAAATGCCATGGAGAGTTGTACTCTGTCTTCCCTACTCTTCTCTGAGTGATTCAGCCATGCAACCCCAGCAACGCCTACATGAGGGTGCAGGAGACTGGGGAGGGTTAAGCATCTTGCTGCTCCAGTAGGCTCATTTGCTGGTGTAATCCAATGTGCTGTGACAGCCCTTTAATGGGCTAGCAAAGAAAATAAATACTTTTAAGAAATTGCTGCTGATACAAGAGAGGAAACTGAGAAGCTGATAATAGTGAGAGGTTATGAAAGGCATATGATGGTAATGCAGTACCTTGGCAGCCTCCTCTCAAAAGAAAACAGGACATTCCTGGCACACCAGGTAACACTTTGCTTTTGAGTTACTGCCACAAAAGGCCGATTAGCTTCCAAAACACAAACAAAACCCCTAGGCCCCATCTTGAGGACCAGATAGCAAAAAATTCAGATGTCCTGTACATGTTAACAGGGGCTTCTGTAAGTATGAAGAGTGATATGTTTGATGGGGTGTCTTTGGTCTGGCTGACCTGGGATCTGACCTTTAGCTTTGAAGTTTGCATTTGTTCATTGTACATTAATTACTCTGTATAGTTATTCTCGAATGAAGCTATAAATTCCATTCTTGTCTTCATATGACCTAAGCATATATTTTGAGAGAAATGACATTGGTTGTTGGTAGGCTTATAAAATGGACTTATGCTTGAAAATGGAGTTTGTGATGAAGGAATAACTGATTGGACTTAACAGTCCTGCATGATTTCAAAATCTAGATTTGAGCCTATATATAAAAAACATTTTTCTTGGACTCATTTCAAGGAGATTTTTATTCCTTATGAATGGCATGATTTAAGAAGGTCTTTCCCAATCAGTAAACTTGAAATTAACGACAGCAGTCACTTCTCAGGAGTTTCAGAGTTCAACTGAAAGGTGTTTTCAACAGCAGTATTTCAAATTATCCTTGTTTGGTGATCGCGTCTTCTGAGCTTTGCTAACATTATTAAAAATAACCCAGGCTGTGGAAGCTGTGTCATGGATGGAGCACATCAATACCCAAGGTTTTCAATGAATAGGAAATTTTGATGTTTTGTGGTTTGATCTGCCGAAAATAAGTGCAACAAAAAATTAGTAAGTAAACTTAGCAGGACTGAAAATTAATTTTTCTTTTTATTCCTACTAGTCTTTTCATTTGACTTCTTCACCAAAAAAATCCAGTCATGTACACAGCTCTGATTCTGATGATGTGAGATTTCTTTTACAAAAGTATTTGCTTATTATGGTATTTTATTTGTTTATGTTAGTAGAAAAGTGAAAATGCTGTGCCTGAAAGGGAAAATATTTGGATTGGAATTGAAGTTCTTTACTACTCTGTAGGCATGAGAGTTGTGTCTCTTGGTAGGCTCTGCAGCCAGATGGCATTCAATGCACTCTTTAGCCAGAGCTTTTTCAAAGAGCCCCTCTGAAAATGGGGGAGTTCTTGTACAAGAAATTGTCAGGTGAAAGTCCACAAGTACTAAGGAATTGTATTTTCCCTGTCTGTTAGACTTTGCTTGACTATTGGAATCAGTTCTGAAATACTTAGGATTTTTTCTGAAACAATTTTGGAAAGATAACATTTTTTTTCTAACAAGATGTAAGGGAAAATTTCCAACGTTCTCTTTGAATTATTTGCAGTTAAGTAGGAAAAGACAATGTGATGTTTTTAATAAACCCATAAAATATGTTGATAGTAAAGATAGATATCTCAGGAGTAAAAAGTAAGGAGTAAAAGTTGGCATGTGTAAAGATCTGTCTCAGCTAATCAAGTGTGGTTTTAAACAATACATTTTGCTTCCTTATTTTTTCCACTGCATAAAGCAACTCTTTTTTAATGTAAATGAGAATTCACTTTATATTGCAACCTCCACCTACTCATGTGTTTGACTGATAAGTTTCTGAAAATAACTCCACTTCAAAAATTCAGTGGTAATTTTTGAGAGCAGGTTATAGGTCCATAGCCCTTGCAGAGCAGTTGCAACCAGTTCAATACAAACTATGTTCACCTTTTGAGATTCATCTATTATAGTATTTATACATGACGACATCAGTGCATCTGGTTTCTCCATAGTGTCAATAAAAAATGTCTCTCTGACTCTGGAGAGGCGTTGTCTTTTGGAGCTTGCCAACTACCAGGGATTAGTTACCTTTCTACAGGGAATGGGTAGGTGGACTGCACCATGCTTTAGGAGGTCACATTCAACTTTCGGCCTTGTGGTGAGCTTCCTGGTCCAGCCCATGGCACGCAAGTGTGGGAGGTGGGATCTCACCATGTGCTCTGATGTATGCGTTTTGACGAGTGTTTCAGGTAGGCTGGGAGGCGATGGAGAACCCACCACCTCATCTGACAAGGTGGGAGCTGCCACTGAGCTAAGGGCTGGGGTGGGGAATACCTTGGAGATCTGTGTCTTTCCCCTCAGCTCATTTTATATCCTTGTGCAATTTGTGCTGGCTCTTGGGAAAACAGGCAAAGGGAAGAAGGCTGATAAAACATTCCCTTAAAAACTCCCTGCATTTCATGTTGGTTTTATTGCTGTTGGGGACTTTGACATCTGGGGCATGTCATGCTCTGTCTTTTTCTGCCCAGCAGGAGAGTACAAACAAACAATTGAAAAAAAAATTTTGCAAAATAATATTACTGTTGGCCTAATTTTATAAAGGATTACATTGCTGTGGCATGTTTCCCTGTGCTCCCTCTGGGAAACTAGAAAGAAATCAGCATTTTTAAGTGTTTTAGCTGGAAATAGAACATAAGGTATTGCCAGTGACATAAAAATTGTCCATGATGGGACTCAAGATACCTTTGCCTTACCTAAATCAATAAAGTATGGCAAGCCCTGGAGAACCATTGATGTAGTTCCTGGTTTAGGAAACAGTAGTGTCTGGTAGTTGTTAGAGTGGGGAAACTGCTATTTTTACCACTAAAAGCGGCGTCCTTGAGGAGATCCAAGAGCAGCAGCCTACAAAGGGATTACAGAGAGGGAAATACTGGAGCTGGGGTTCTGGCCTTCATTCCTTTGATTGAATTACACTCAGTTGCTTCCTGAAGTCCAACCTGGGTCTGGCTCCATCTTTCATTTCTGATTCACGGATTTAATTCACCCAGGCTTTTGGCTCCCCAGCAAATGTCTGCTGATATTAAAGGAAATCCTCCCCTTGGCTTAAATGGACTCTGTGTCAGTCTCCTGAGGCACATGGGCTAAAATGACTTCTGTTGTCCTCAAGAGAAAGTGTGTTGGAGGGAAAGTTTTCCCCATCCCACCCGCCTAGCCTCAGCAACTCGGTTTTCTAGGGGGCTTAAAACATGTCTTGTTGTCTCTATTTTTCTATGTCTATTATTTTCTACCATCTTGGAAACATCAGCTTCTTTATATCCTGTGTGGAACTCACAGAGAACTTCTGTCGATTCATGTGTTATAAATTGAGTTTGATTATGAGCTGCAGTTTGTCAGGATACTGAACCAAACCTTATAAGGCAGAAGTTTTCACTAAACAATTTTCAAACCCCAAAGCTATAGACAATTTCACAGTAAGTAAACTTTCCTGAACAATTCATTATCAAGATAGTAACATAACATTATTTAAATGATACTGGCTGTTTCCCTTCCTAAAACATTAATCACCAATACATGACAGAAAAAAAATCTTGCATATTTTTGTGATGCATCAACTAATTCCAACTGACTTTCTTCACACTTTGTTATTAGAGATTTCTAAACGATCAGTAGCTCCTTCTTCATTCCTTGCACATATTTTTGAAGCCATTTGAAAAAAACCCCAGAAGGTGTGCACCCAAAGCCTCATTTGTGCATGTGATTGATGGTGAAATTACCCAGGATGGCAAGTTTCACTCTAGATTTTTTTGGTAAAGCAAGAAAAGTATGAAGACCAGGCTAATTTGCAGATCTGAGCACTTAAACCGCCTTAATGCTGTGCAAGTCTTACTTTACCCAAATCTCAACTGACATGCTTTTGATTTCTACCTGTAGGCTACCAACAGTTTCTTAGGGTAAAAACTAGCAAGTCAGTTCTGTTCTAGTCACTTTCACAAAGCCAGAGGCATTTGTACCTGTGAATGAAGGGGAAAGACAGAACTAGAGTTAAGAATCTGGGAGTGGAGACAACTGCACTGACAATGAATTTTTAAGTTCTGTTGTGAGCTTCAGCACAATAATTACACTGGATCATTGCTCCCTTGAAAAAGTCTCAAAGAGCAGAACTCCTGAGCTCTGTCACTCTCACTCCCACATCTCTTCTGCATAAAACAATAATCCCTTTAAAGCAGTGATTTTAGAAGGATGACCCTGCTCCTCCTCTGCTTGCTATTTGACATAGATATGTGGGGCTTCTGTCTGCAAAAAACAGTGGCGAATTGCTCCTGTCAGACCTCAGCTGACCTCCTTGGGAAGCAGGTTTCTATCCTCTCCTATCTCTGCCTGATTTTTGTTTCATTTGGGGATCACCAATAGACTCAGTGGTGTCCAAGAGGGGTTTACCTCTGTTGTCTCTCAGCCCTGACCACTGGGTGATGGAGGCAGTGGGACTCCATATGGCACAGCTGGTGTTCCCCTCAAGAGCCCTTCAGAGCTGCCACCCATGGTTGCTGGCTCTGTGTCTGGGCTACCCCTTTGTGGAGACAATCTCCAGGTAGGGACAGGAGGGAAGTGGAGGAACACTACGACCACATTATTTACTTTGTTTCAGAGTTAAGTTTTGCAGTTTCAGATCTCCAACTACTCCTCAGTTTCCTTCAGATTCAGGCCTCTGTCCCTTGTGTACTGGCCTATATGGAGAGATGATTTGGTGACAGCAGCCACAATGAACAGGCACAGATCCTAAGCCCCAACCCAGCCACTCGCCTTCTCTGCCCAGTGGGCTAATAGTGCTTCTGCTGATCTCAAAAGCAGCAAGGTTTTGTTCTATTTTAGCAGCAACAAAAAATGCAGAAAACATTCTCAAATTGTCCATTCCTTGCCCATTATCATGCCTGTGTCTTTGCAAACTGCAAAGCCAAACCAAGCCTGTTGAAACTACTCGTTAGGACTGTCTGTGCCACATTGCACAGCAGCTGCAGTATTTGTGGTGAAGTGATTAGCTGGCTTTTGGAGCTTGGTAATGGGATGCAGACACTTGGACCTCTAGGTTATTTATTCAAGTAGTCTTGGTCAGATGTAACCAGGAGTTAGTGATTAACAAACATCATTGTCCATTTAAAACGAAGAGACAGTAACAGCTCCATTCCCAATGGTTCAGCTGTCTTATCTAAAAAGCTCAATTATTCAGGCACGTGGTACTCTTGTGTCTCTTTCAGTAGAGCCTTAAAATATACTTGGGGCCCTTTTGTTTGCTTGTTTATGATTTTGGCTGTGCCAGGGAGCAAAATTCCCCAGAAATGTATATGAATCATAGTAGGCTGCATGGAATGGAGGGGGTTTTTTTAGGTTTTGTGTTTGGTTTTTTTGTTTTGGTTTGGTTTGGTTTGGTTTGGTTTGTCTGGGGGTTTTTTTGTTTGGTTGGTTTGGTTTTTGGTTTTTTTCCAAATGAATGTAAAAAAATTGCATTCCAAATTTCTCCTGCTTGTCTTTAGGGCCCATTTATTGTTAACGTTCACCAAGGAGTGTCCTCAAAGAGTCTGAGGTAGACACAGCTGCTAAATGGGGGAGCCTTTGGCACTAGGCATGGACTGCTTATCTGTCCTTCCAGGTATAGCCCACAAAACAAAAAGGTTTCAGGAGATGAAGTAGGGATTTAGAGTTCTAAATCAGGAGGAGGAATTTTGTTGGACTGGTGCTGATGTGCTTTGCAGTGTTTCTATGTACCACACTGCAGGGGGGGAAGAGGATACAGATACAGGGTTGGGCTTGGCCTCAGCACAGGGGCCATGCCAGGGTCTAAGGCTTATGCAGGCTTCATGCTGGGAGTCACTCTGAAAGGCTTGCTGTAGAAAAGGGCAGCACTTATTCTAAATGTGCCCTTCAAATGTCTTTGAGTACCTAAGCATTTTCGAAAAATCTGAACATCATTAATTTCCTCTACTGATTTTGCCATGCAAAGGATTGGCAGATGCTTGAGTGTTACCAAAAATCACCAATGCACAGCGATCTGTGGCTAGGCTGACTTCACTCAAATGCAAGTCTTTCAGCCACAGATAGAGTTTTTCATGATCAGGGCTGATCTAGACTGACAGAGCAATGCTGAGCTTCATCCTTTGGCAGATAAACAAAGACTGGCAGGCTTAAAGTTTTCAGTGTAACTGATTTTAATCAATTCAAAATGTATTCAAAAGTTTTAGAATGAGGAAAATAATCCAAGGAGGACAAACATTAACAATTTGATTCTAGGTGGTTAAGATGTCATTCTCTTTCAATCAGCTACATCTGGAATATTGTGTTCAATTGCAGGACCCACTTTACCTGAAATATATTGAATTGCTAGCCAGACCTCAGAAAACAGTGTTGCAATTAATCACAGGGAGGAGAAGTAAGACAACTGTAAACAGATAACTGCAAATGTACAGAGGAAAAGGACTTAGTCTGTGAGAAGCAACATTTTAAAAAAGGAAACATTTTAGGCTGAGCAGCAGACTATCACAGAAACAACTTCGAGGAGCAAAAATCTCATAAAGAATAAAGTTGGACTCAAACAAAAGTGCAAATGTTAGTAGCTCATCCTCCTTTGTATTCTCTCTGTTTGATTTCCATCAAACATCCAACACAATAATAACAGTATCTTCCCCTCCTGAAAGTCAGAGATGAAATAGGAATACATTTTTTCAAACTTCAAAATATTGAAGCCTGTCAAACCTACTAGTTGAATGTGCCCTTATTCAACCTGAATAGAATTTCACAGGCATCTAATCAACTAACAAGAGCATAGGGAAAAATCTGGGACTTGGTAAATCTTGCACTGGAAAACCACACATCAATGTGTTTCAACAGCTGATGAACAAAAAAGTGTAAGAATCTGGAATCCAGGTGTTAGGAGCAAGCATATAGAAATGAGTGATTGGCTCTGTGTTTTAGTCATTTGGGGATCTCAGTCTATATTCACCAGAGATGGTCCAGAGGCTGAGTTCACCAATCTAATTTCACTTGTCTCTGCACCAGTCTGGGAGGAAGTATGGTCCCTAATGTAAAGACCACTGCTTTATTTAGTAAGCCATGTAATCCTCTTGTGTAACATGAGCAATAATATCACATTACATACACTGTAACTAACAAATTACCAAGATTGATATTGTAAATCCATAGAGAGAATGACAATTTACTACCCCCCTGTAAAGAAGCTGTATAATCCAAGCTACAGTTCCTAGCACAGAAGCAGAAAATAACATCATTATGCAATTATCACAAACATCATTTTCATTTCTGCAGAGGTTGTTCTTTTTTAACCTAGTTTTTCAGTCACAATTTAGCCAGCGACCGCTAATAAATGCAAACAGCCTCTCAGAAAAACTGAAGTGTTAACTTGCGATACAGCTGCTAGGAAGAAAAACACTCTGTGATTTCCAACACGTGATTTAATCTTAATATCCACTTATTTTAAATGGGCAATAGTGCCTCACAGCCTAGATAGAAGAGTGATGAACAAACCCAAGTATATTTTCTGTTGTATATTAAAAAGGGATGTGTTTCTGACTCATATGGTAGAAAGATGATTCAGGTTTTATATTTTTCCTATTCTTAGGGTAGAAACCAATGTTACAACAACAGTGTTTGGGAAGATATGCTCTAGTAGTGCCCAGCTGGACCCAAAATCAAGATCAAAACGGAACACACTGTGGGTAAGAGAAGAAACTTTAGCAAGAAAAATAAGTCTCTTTTAGACAGAGATGTGTGCAAATGTATGTGCAGTTTCACAGCCCTTGGATTGCCACAGTCCAACCCTTGACTGTATCACCAACCAGCAGTGTTTGCAGCAAGAATATGTGGGCTCTTGAGTAAAAATCAACCCAAGTCACCATGCTGCTCCCTCTGATTCTTCGATTCCCTTATTTCTTCTCACTCACAGGCATTGAAGTGGATTTCTCTACATTTGAAGGCAAAACATTCCAGAGCTGAGCACTGGAGAAGTGGATTTAGAGTATTTGGGCACTGAAAGATATACACAGGCTATTAAAACCACAAATTGTCCTGCCTGGATTGTTCCGTCTGTTTTGGACAAACCTAAACTGAGATGTTATTGTATATGCCCTGTTCTTGTCCAGTATCATTGTGTGTTGTCAGCCAGGGCAGGTGATAGAAACAAAAGTGCTCCCTATATTTTTGCAGGAAACAGGGGGTCTTTGGGGTAAAAATGTACAAATTTCATTTAGTCTTTTCATATGGAAAAGAGTGACTGATTGGGATTATTTCCCAGCAATAATTTTGCAGGTACACAGGTAAGGATAAACTCAAGTGCTATTTAAATTATTATAAAAACTACCAATACTTTTTAATAGCAGACTAAAACAACTTTAAAGCAGCAATTTTGTGCATGGTTAAATTCTAACCTTTTCCCTTTTCTCTAAGAGACAACCCTCAAACAGTCTCGTATTGGCAGAATGATATATTTCAAAAGAGTGAATGCTGGAGAAGAGAAATCTGGGGTTTGTTCCTGACTCTACAGGTGAATTCAAGATAATTAATTTACCTCTCTGTGTCTTGATTCTTTCCCTATTCTTTTTCTTTTAAAATATTCTTTAGGAGATGGTATTCTATCTTACTATGCATTAATAGGGGCCCCAGTGCAATAGTTTCTCACATGTAAGAGTAATGTGCAGTTAGGAATAAATACAAATGCTATTGCACCCAAATTGCAAATGGTGTGAAGAGGTCCCTTTCTTTGCCCTCCTCCTTTTTCCCCACTATTTTGAGCTGCTATGAACACCTCTTCTGTACCTATATCACAGCATGGTGGTGGCAAGTTGTTTGTGACCTTCTTGCAAGACACAGTATATTTTCTAATCCTATACTTGCTCTTCTGGAATTACTGAAATGGGTAAAACTTTACAAACCCCAAGTGAAACATGTTTAGTATGAATCAAAAAAAAAAAAAAAAAGAAGAAATTGCTCTTAATAGAATAGTGGAACAGTTCAGACAGAAAGTGTTGATTTGACAAGTTAGATCTGTGTGTGAATTTGCTGTCTAACACCATCCTAGCAACATTGTCACTCCTGTCACTGATAATATAACCAAGGACGAGATCTGGGGAGGTAAGAAGCACATTCCTTAGGTCCTTAGACTTAGGTAGTTTATTGGCAGCTGTGTGATCCTGTTAAACTCTGAGATGCAAAATACAGTTGTTTTCAAAATTCATTGCCAGTGGCGGTGACAGATGCTTTTTGGAATGACACCCAGTGAGCTGTGAAACTCATGTAGCTAAGTACTTGTCCACTTGTCCCTACTTCATGTGTTATGGGAATATGTTTGCACTCACACTGTCTATTTTATTTTGTTTTCTATTTCAGCTGGATGAAGTATTTTACAGATGCAGCTTTGCAGTTATTGCAGAAGGTGGTACGCTGAAGTTTGTACCCACACAGTGGGCAGCTCTTCCTTGTTTTATCTGGCGAATTCTTCACCAAGGTTAACTTTTTGTCGGGCGCAGTGGATTTAACTATTAAGTTTATTTTGTCAGACGCTAGAGAGGTAAACATTAAGGAGTTGACATCCCTGACCTTGATCTTGAGACAGGTCAATGTGATCATTTAGTCACACATGAGCTGAAGTTGAGGATGCAGATAGTTCACCACAGTATGATAGTCTTCTTCATCCCCTGTTGATGGGGCATCTGCCACTTCTGGCTGTGCTCTCTTCCCTGAGGTGGTCTGCTGCGGCAATGCTCACATCTCTTATGCAGGTTAAGAAGATGCTCTTAAGTACACCTGGGGATTGTGTGAAAGCACGGGAGACTGTGGGTGATGCCGGTAATGGACCAGAATCACAACACTCTATCATCGTGGCAGCATTTTCCTTGAATGTTGACAGAGGACTTGTTTTTTGCTACCATGGTAGTTTTTCCTATTTTTCTACTCTACATTAAGAATTATTATTATTTTTGTGTTTACTCCTTAATGTATTAAGAGAAAACAGACTATTTTTCTTCAGACTGAAGAATTAGGTCCTAAGGTGTCCTGTTACTGTAGACACATGCACATTGTGTATTTGCTTGCTCTCAGTATCATTTTATTATACTGTATTTCCTCTGAGGGTCTGAAAAAGTCTTTGCAACTTTTCTTCTCTGGCGTTTCTCAGTCTGTATTGCTTCTCATATTGTGTTAAAAAAAAAATCCCAAAGAACATCAAAGGACAGAGGTAAGTGGAGCTGTAGAACAGGGAATGTCAGTACAGGAAAAGGTGTGCTACATTGGGCTTTACTTTGAGTTGCTGTAATGACTCTCGGTAAGGGGCTTACTTTTCAGCTGTGTGCCTTGAATAAGGATTGAACACAGGGACTGTAGTACCACAGGGAGTATGCAAATTCCAGTTAACAGAGGGTTGCTTCTCCTGTAAATCTGGGATAACTCCCAAATCCATTATTAGCTGACAGAGATAAAAGATATTGAGGCGGCCTCAGATTTTCTTTTAGTCTTCCAGATCTGGGAAAAAACATAACCCTAACACTAATCCTAATCCTAACCCTAAATCTAACCCTAAGCCCTAACCCTAACCCCTAACCCTAAGACTAAACCCTTCATTTGACCTTCTTTCTCCTCGTAGTCTGTAAAACAGAAATGAGATTTCACTAGCTCAGAGGTGCACCATAAGTTTCTGTGAGAGGTTCAGAAACTAGAAATAAAAAATTTCTTAATTCTTAAAAGAGGCAGATATTTGTGCCTAGGAATATTAGGAGATAAATACATGTAGACTGTAGAAAAGGAAAGCTTCTGTTCCTTTTCACTGTAGAGATAACTAGCAAAGGGTTTGTCTAGACAAGAGCTTATTTGGAATGGTTCAGAAAAAGTTAAAATGGAGAGTTACTAAGAAGTTGGGGACTGGACTAAATTGCTTCATTTCAGAGAAATTATTTTGTGTTAATGATACATGGTCCAGTTTTAATCCGTGTTTCATCTCACACTTCCAGGAGACCATTCTGTAAATTTAAAAAACCTCAAATAGCCCACAAAGATGAAAACTCCGCAGGTGACGATTCCCTACAGAAGAGGCATTTGTTTTGATTTTGAGTTTCTATTTTGCAGGTCTCCCTTGCAGCATCCTGTACTGGCCTCCTTTTCATTAGCCTTTCAAGTTAATATTTAAACAGCTCTTGGAAGCGTTCTATGCCAAAGTACAGGAAAAAAACAACCCCAAAACCCAGTATAACTGTCACAGCAGGATGTACTCGGGGCTACCAAATGGGTGAGCTGAGCCTCAACCTGGTGATGGGCCCAAGGGAAGAAGGAGGGTGGTGTTGGCAGGCAATTTTATGAAGTGAAGTGGGATGCCTCAGAAGAGCTCCAGCACACAGCACATTGCCTAACCTCCAGGAAAGATCCCTGGGGTAAGCTGGCATTGGCTTTCCCTCATCCTCTGCATATCTTTTGACAGAATTTGTTTCTCCCATTGGCTTCCTTGCAAATAGATTTCAATTCAGAAACTAAACTCGAGGGTGGGTTGCTTCAAACTTCTTTTTGTGGGCTTTTTTCTTCCACTCTGATATATGTGTTTATGGTAAGGGGACAGAAGTGCAAGTCTAAGATTTCTTAGGTTTTGACACTATTTTGTGTGCCAATTCTCTTGGAGAACCGGAGAGAGAAAACCTATTAACAAATGTTAAGTCCAGGTACAAATAATAACCTTATTCAGGCACAAAATATCCCTCTTGGAGTGTGCTGGGCTCTTACCTGCTCAGTACTTTGTGCTCAGTTGTGTGTGAATGGCTGCAGTGTCTGCTTCATCACAGAGCTTTCCTAAATGCAGATGTAGAAGATGCAGAAGTGATACTTTACCTCTGCTTGGAACATCAGTGACTCCAGTACCTTCCCTCTGCCAGGCTGTGGGGCAGGGCAGGGTGGGGAAATGTTGGAGGAGACCTCTCTGGTAATGGGAATCAATCCCTGTCCGGGCAGAGCTGACTGCTCTTGCCACTCTGTTTACTCCAGGATGATCCGTGGTGCTGCAGTGCGGGGTGCAGGTGAAGAGGCTGTATGTGTCCCTCTGGTGGCCGAGGAATGTGTCCCTCTGGTTGGCACTTCTCGTGGAGAGAAGAGGTGCATGGGTCAAGTTAAATAAAGACTTTAAAAGTCAACGGAAAAATCCAGGGTATTTCTCTTTAACTTGGAAAAAAGTGAAAATCGGTGTTTTTAAAGAAGTTACCTAAAACAAAGGAGTGCATTTAATTTTTAATTCTGTTTATGAAAGGCAGTGCTACTGAACCTGACATGATAATGTTGACTAGCATAGGAAGACATGTCATGAAATATCATGACTGCATGAAACACCTTTATATTCATTAATAGCATTTGTTTCCATACTTGCTTAAGGCAGGAGGTGACCAAACTCGTGTAAGGCACTGGCTGTCTGGGATGTGGGGAAGACTCCACCTCCTCCTCCCACCCTGCACACACTCAGATTGGTGGTTTGGGCACACGATTGTGGTGAGAAGGAATCATTGTTTGACAGAGCCACTCTCCTTGTAGCAAACATCATATCCACCAGGGAGCTTTCTCCCTGCACTGTGGTTTTCCCCATAGCAGCAGCAGTCTCTCTGTCTCACATCCATCCCAGGGTGCTGCCGGCCACGCACATCTTCCAGATCCAGGCTCTTCAGCTGGGTGGACTGCATGAGTCTATGTCTGCAAGAAATTGTGGGTAGATAGTTCAGACAGGAAAAAAAAAAAGAGCGCTTAATTTGACAAATCAGTCCAAACCACTAAGGTTATAACTCCTTTTTTTCTTCTTCAAGCAGAACAGTAAAACAGACCTGTTATTGGCAGCTCATTAGTAGTGAGACAGAGGCAATATGTACCATGACATCAGAGTGCTGCTTGACCCACATCTATCATTTTGTTAGAGATCCTTATTCTTGGGCCTTTCCAAATGCCTATAAGACATGTAGAGTGTAGAACTCTGTGGCATAAATAAGATACAGATTTTCTACTTTTGATGTGTTTAGCACATTTTTGTTACTTCCTTTAATACCGCAGACCTTACATTCTTTGAGCATTAGGAGAACAAAAGGCTAACATGAGAGAAAGGGGAAAAAAAGTAAAAAAAAAAAAAGTATCAACTATAAAGTATCATTCTGTTCACCTATTTAACATTTAAAATTTAACTTCTTTCTTAAAGGAAGACAGAGTGAATACCACAGCTGAGTAACTTCAGATATAAAAAGTTCCTTCATTAAATCAGTTGTTCTTTAATTCATAATAGAACTTAAATAAAGAGTGACTTATAGGCAGCTGTTTCTAATATTGAGTCCCCACCACACATGAAAGGAACATTATTCTTACAGCAGCCTCTCTACCCTTGGGTGTTATCAGCCGAACATGTTTTGAACCCACCTAATGCATTTGAGGTAGCTTGGGTTTATTTTTCTTTCAATAAAATAAATGGTTTTGTAATTAAATTTCTGCACTGACTGTGCTTAATGGCTACATTGACAAGTGCTAATGTATGGGAAGAGAATGAGTTTGAAATGAAACATGCTGTTTTCCAATCTGCAAGCAATTTTGCACTGGGGCAATCAAAATCTTGTGCCAGTGAAACATTTTCATTAATCTGCTAACTTAGCGCACACTGCCCACTCAGCAGCACAAGGACACTTTTTTTTAGAAAACAAAAATATCATGAAGTGAGCCGTTGTTTGAAACCATTTTGTGGTCTCTGGCAGCAGGGCCTGTGGAAATTCGCTGACTTTACACCATGAAATGTTGCAGCTGTCTCAAAAGGGACTGGCTGCTTCAATGTTTGAGTTCTTGGCAATAACTCAGCTTTCAAATCTGTCTCTTTTTTCCCCTTAGCTAAATTTATTTTTGAATAAATCTTCTCATAGAAAATTGAGAGCAGCTATTACATATTTGGACTTCATTTATGAAAACCACTTCAAGTCATCAAGAAGTGCATCAATCCAGCTCTAATGTTTACAATACTTTCATGACTGGGAAGCTAAACAATACTGTATTTCCCCCATTATTTTAATTTAGGTAGCACTGCATTTAAACACGAATGTGACTTTTTAAATATTTTTTTTTTTATTGCCAGACCAAAAAAACTAGCAAAAACCCAACTCATCAGAGATTTGCTTTTGTGTAACTTGCTGGAAACTCCCTGCAGGATCTGGCCACTAGAGGGGTGGCTTTCCAACAGCTGTGCTTTGCAGCATCCCAGTGCTCTTTTGTCAGGGAAAAGGCTTAGCTGAAAGCATGCTGAAGCTGTAACACCTTACATAGGCATATGGGATTCCAGCTTTAAAAAAAGTACCCAGAAGCCCAAAGTATCCAGGCATACACATATATACTTTTTTTTTTTTTTTTTTTATTGTTGTAATGTGACACAGGCACAGTTATTCTCCTTCCCTGAGAAAAATGTCCCAGAAGTAACACAGAAGAAATTAATCATCATTCAGTCTTTAACAGAATATACTTTAAGTCAGTAGATATCTAGAATCACATTGTTAAAGAGGATCACGCTGTTTCCTTCATCCTGTGCTACTTCATTTGAGACAAATCACTGCTCAGTATTTTAGTCCTTTTGCAGAATTTAGAGTAAGAGAGCTACAACAAACTAAAATGTTCCTCTTTTGAACAGAATAATGGAGAGAAATATTGCCCTGGTGCAGACTACTCCCATCCAGCAGGAAATTGTACCCTGGGGGTGGATCATTGGGAGATGAAACATCGTCAGCAAAGCATTGTGTGATGAGAGGTGTGTGATGAAATGACAAGGATCAGCCAATATCAGTGATATTATAGCTTGTAATAGTCATTCTCATGAGGCTGCTCCATCCATGCTAAATAAACAGAAGTTTTTCTGTTGGGAGTTGTAGTTTCTGTCAGAACCCATTAGTCAAGCCCTAAAGCCAGGGGAACGTACAGTATGGGAACTTACTGCATCTTTTCTATTTAAAGGGCGGTTATATTTAAACAAATTCAGAGTAGTTGGCTCTTTTTTCATTCCTGTGTCTTCAGCATGGCATCTGAACTGTGGAACTGAGAAGTGGTGTGGAAAACAGGTTAGTGCAGCCAGGTTCTCTGCACAAGGCACTAGGCAAAATCACGGTCAGAAACTCTCTCTCTGAAGTTTTTAGCAGAGGTGAGAAAGTCCATCCACTGGACTGTGCAGTTTAAATGCAGGGCTACACAAAATAGGCACTAAAGCAAACTAAGACATCACATTTTCATTCTTCAAGTCATCTTAGTCACCTGATGAATTCTAACATAATTTAAAATTAATAGGTACTGAAAGATTGACTGATACACAGGTATAGAAAGGATGGAATGCTGATTAAATGTAGCAACATTCTAAGGCGGAACAAACTCTAGGAGGGGATGCCTAGAGGGTAGTGGAAACAGTTTAATAATTGAAATACAGTCTTCAGTACTTCAGTCTTCAGATGTGGAAGACTTACCCAACAGCAAGAGCTACTGATCAAGAACTCCAGAGAAACACCTCGCTGGAGTGTTGGCTGAGTCCAAAGCGGACAGACATCCGCCCCTGGAGCTGGCAGAAGAAATCAGCATGTGATAATGCAGCAGGTGAGTTTATCCAACAGTAAATTGCTCAGGCAACAATATGTGAGGTGTGAAGGCCAAGAACGTTAGCAGGACTGAATGGTTGTTCCAGGGGAGAGTAGGGCAGTGAAGGTCAGAAGAGGTACCTACCACTATGTGGGCAGGCGATTGTGAAGGGAATTAGAGATTTTCTGCAAACTAAACTCTATTTCTAGACAGAATGGTTCCTGTGCCTATGATAAAGGCAGCCTTGACTTCTGTTTTCCATCACTTCAAGAAGAGGAGTTGGGCATACCCATGTTGGTGGCAGAAATTTAGTATACTATGAAGTGTCAGGTTTATTTTAATTCCTAATGACACAGGATGGAAGTGTCAGTTAGGTTATAAAACAAAAGAATACAACACGTACAAGCAACTTTTGGAAGGAGTATATTCTTGGTAACAAAGAACTTTAACAACCTTAATATACATTTTGAATTTCTTTGTATACTCAGTTTAGAGTTTTCATGCAACCAATTGTTTCAATATATTCTTTCTATGAATTATCAATTAGAAGAAAAGCAGAAGAGATCTAGAGCAGTATTTTGAGGTGCTGCACATTGAGATTTGTTGCCAATTATATTGCCATTACGTGACAATTAGTTTTGAAACACAGTATGTCTGCAGTGCCTTAGACAGAAGCAAAGGATTTTTTTAATGGCAAAATTTTTATTTTATTGTACTTAATACTAAAGTTTTTATTTTTCAGACTTCATTTCATGCATCTGAACACTGTGTCCAATCCACAGTGTAAAGCATCTACAGTTACAAAGGGCACTGTCCAAAAGAAGTGCTAATTTCTAACAATCCACCTCTTGAACTGGTTGAAAAAAGACTTGGAAATAGTTGTCCACAAAAACTAAAGTTATCATGTAATAGTGCCTGCAGGGGTTCTGCAGCTCTTGCATAATTTAGAACAAATTTGGCACTTCTTGAGGTAAGTCCCAATAAAGAATATAAAGCGATCACATCTGCCAATCTGCATGCCTGAGTGAGCGCTGCAGCATGCTCTGGGTTGGGTTTATGCTTCCCTATAATGATCACAGGCCTCCACAACAAAATTTTGTCCCTCTAGTATATCCCTTGGCAAAATTTAATTTCATATCAGGCATGCCCATGTACCACACCAGATGCCTTGAGTAATCTTTATCCTGGGATGGTGTCCCTCCCACGGGTGCTACAAATATCAATAAATCTTGGACTGATTTTCCAGATTTATGACATCATCTTCTGTCACAAAATAGAAGTTCATAATGTGAAAAATGTGTTCCCATTGATTGCATGAAGTTTAACACACTGGAAATTTTTACACAGGGTCTGAAGTATCAGTGAGTGTGAATAGTTATGTTTGTCATTCTTTTACACTGCATGTAATGTTATATTTTCATAATTAGGCTCTTAAAAACCCACATATGTATAAGCAGTTGGTCCTCCACCTTTGTATTTGTATAACTGTTTGAAAATAACTATTATCTTTAGACGTTAATTCTTTGGTAAATCTTGATTCCTTCTGGTGTTGCAAAGAGAAAGCATATTTCTTTTGTTTTTCTCCATTCACGTGACCTGATGAGGCAGATGGATGCACTGATGTTAATCAAACAACAAAGTGAATTTAAAGCTTAAGCCAAAGGTTTTAGTCACATCCAGGAGAGTCCTGTGAGATGCTGCAAAAGTCACCTTGGTTTCTCACTGTAACTTGCCAGAAGTAGGATAGACATATGCTTTTTAAGAAAAGTAGATAGGTTATAGTTATTTCAGCCTACCAACGTGTCATTATTTCATAATGATGCTGTGTATGGACTGGCAGAATCGTAACAGTAGTGTTCCAGCTAATGGCTTTGTTGATTGCATTTCACCTCTGTTACAATGTTTTCACATAGAGTATAATTTAAATTATTTTTCTCCTTTATCACTTTCATAAATCATTATTTGAGGGGGAAGCTTATCTCATATATTTTATTACCTGTATGAACTCTCTCATTGACAAGAAGAGGGGGCTTTGCAGAAGCACCTTTGCAGAAAACTTACCGGCAGACTCCTCCAAGTTGCAGTGAAAGCCTGAGAAAAAGCAGAGGTGCTTGTTCAAAATCTAGGAAACAAAAGATTGAAATTGATATAATGGGCTGGAGGCAAGAACTGACTTCTAGATATTGAAAGAAGGACGTATGGAGGGAGATTGTAAACCACCCCAAAAATTATTACTGCTGGAGAAACCCAGAGGGGAAAACGAAGGCAGAAAAAATACCTCTAGTGAGACCTTTAAAACAGATTCATGAAGTAAGTCTGTCTTTGGCAAAACTAGAAGAAAGTATTTTACAGTGTTCAAAACACAGAACCTGGGGGCGGGGAGAAAGCGTATATTTGTGTGGATGCACCACAAAAGGCTGTAGCCCAGAGAGTATTAGACCAATGCAGATATTAGGACATACAAATAATTACTTTGCTGCCACTTTAATAGCATTTTCTCTAATCATTTTGAGATCAGATTGTGCTGTTGTCAAGTTACTTTCTTTGAGAAGTTTCCCTCTGTCTCATGTAATGTGCCATGGTGGGCACCTCACTTCCCAAGAGTCCTCAAAGCACAGCTCAGCAACTAGCTTGAAGGCAAGGAGTGAGAAGGGACTCTGGGGTACTGCATCGATAGTAGCCACTGAGACCTGAATATGCAATAGCTACAATGTCAGCGCATGTCTTATTTCCAAAATGCTGTTACCCAGATATTGTGGCTCAATAGGCCAGGCAGCTGTGCTTCCCTTTGGCAGCAGGAAGCTGCCAGCTGAACCTATTTCCTCCTCCATCTCCCATTCAGGCATTTTCTTCATGAAAAATCACTCCCTTCTCTTTGGGGTATATCCCACAGAACTGTAATTCCAACCACCTTAAAATTCAGTTTAGTTCTGGTGTATGGGAACAGTGCAAATGCTATTTTGGGGAGTAGAAAGTGAATTATTCTGCAAGTCAGTCAAAGTATTCCTCCTGAATACAGCTTTCCATGCAGTTAGGTCAGCACCCAGCAGCAATCACTCATGTAGGCTTTGCTGTTAACTATTTTCTCCTTTTGTTGAATTTGAATGATGACTTATTGTTATTACATATTCATGTATACTCCTCTAGTTCCAAGAGGTCCTGGTCAGAAAAAATTCTAACAAATGCCATGCTACTAAAGGCAATCCCTTTCTGTGGGTCACAGATGCAATAGAGGAGGGGGATATCCAGCATAGGTAGTGCGTTTGTACACAGATGTTATGTTCATCCTCATCTTTTCCCTGGCCATGATAGAGACATGAAATTAGTGTCAACTATTCTAAGCAGTCTCTTAAGATATCATGACAAGCTCCTACAGTGGCACAGTAAAACTTTAGCTGGTAAATTCACTGTCTCTGAATTGGAAGAATCTGTTCCTTTCTACTAGGGAAGAAGTTTGAGTTGTAGCGAGAATAAATATCTTTTAGATATCACTATAATAAAATGCACTGCTATTCCTAATTAAAAAAAAAAAAAAGAAAGAAAATAAAAGAGAAAACTTTTGGTTGCTCACTATTGCCTTCTGATATGCATACAACATCACAGAACCAAGAGTGCTAGTCTGTCTACTCTTGGTTGTACTTCAGATGTGGAAAAATGATACAAACCCAAAACTTGCAGAGTGTGTTGGATATTTAGAAATGTATGAAAGACATAGAAATCATTGGCACTGAAGCAATGGGCTTGTAATATCTGAAGTAGTTGATTTCTTTCCTCCTGTGGCAAACATCCAGCTCACAAACAAGGAACTCAAGGTGAAAGCCTAAAGGAGAACCATGCACAAGCATCCTTCTTCCTTATCAATGCTATAATTAGTAAAGAGCAATAGCACTATCAAGCTCCAGATGAACAATTACATCCCAGGAAATTCAACCAACAAGTATCCTGTTATAAACAGTCACATCTGTGTGGTACCACATAAGTATGCACCAGTGCCACCTAGCCAATCCCCAGCATATGTCACTTGTATTGCTAGGCAAACCATGAAACAGCCATTTATAAGTCACGTCTTCTACTTGCTTGAGGAAGCATCTGGAAGCAATTATTTTTAAAATTATATCTTTATGATAAACTTATTTTAATCAA
This sequence comes from Anabacerthia variegaticeps, assembly GCA_035583185.1. Classification (NCBI taxonomy): domain Eukaryota; kingdom Metazoa; phylum Chordata; class Aves; order Passeriformes; family Furnariidae; genus Anabacerthia; species Anabacerthia variegaticeps. Next base: position 26,060,824 of record JAWWEW010000112.1, on the reverse strand, counting down.
TAAAGTGAGAAAAAAAAGGAGTGAAATATAAGAGTTAAATGTACTTATATTGGCCATATAAACTGTACAGAGTTAACTGTTTATCCAATGGCCCTGTCATCATCAAAGCTGCCCTGATGTGATGTCCAGAGAAAGTTAGAGAAACCAGCCATCTGTGGAATAACTTTCAGAGAGGGGAAAAAAACCCAAAAAAACAAAAACAAACCCAAAACCCACACAAACCCAAACCCTTAGAAATTCGTTGAACCAAGCCAGATATTAAGTACTAAAAATACTGTTATCTCCAACAAGGGGTATTGTGCATTCTGAGAAAGCTGCAGTCTCAACGTTACAAGTACATAGGCCTCCATCCAAGAGAGAGAATTTTGCGTGTCTCAGTTTGATGGTAAAGAGAGTTCAATAAAAGAAAAAGGCTTCCTAGTGCAAATCTTGTATCACATCTAGTGTAACGGCCAGGGTAAAATGAATTCTGGTTAATGAGCCTTGGAGTCCCCCAAAGCAAAACCTGAGATTCAAGCAACCACAATTTTAGGAAGGTTTGTATTTCGATCAGGATTTGTGCTTCAGTGTCATTTCTACACGGAATGGTAATACTATGGCCAGAAAGAATCACTGGAATTAGGAGAATTTTTTCTTCCTTCAGTGTTACTGGAATTGTTTTAGGAGCACTAATGACATCCTCGACCCTCTGAAGATAACAGGAAGTCTCCTGTGACTTCAAAAGCGCGGGGATTTAACTCTGTAACCAATGAAAGATAAGGCTGGAGGAAAGGGGTAATATTTTAATTAAATCAATTGTCTGAAGTGCAGTTCTCATTGTCACTAGATGGTGTAGCAGAGTAGCTTTACTTTGGATCAGTAGAACTAGAACTTTGGAAAATATCATGATAAGATGGTGCTTTTTGCGGGCAGAGCAGTCCATAAAACAGGTCTTTCTCTCAGGACAGTTTCTGTTTGCAGTTCAGTTATGATGATCTTCCCTGACACTATCTGAAGCTGAAAGAATATGAGTTCTGCCTCCAAGGACTAGCCTGATATTGGTTAGTTTTAGCTAGCTATGTCCTAGCCAGACACATGCAACATCCTATTTATTTAGAAAGGCTGAGTGTTACAGTCGAGAACAAGAAATGTTACATTCATCACATGAAGGGTTAAAGAAAACTTGTGCAGATAATTCATCCAGTTCACCAAACTTCATACTTAAGCTGTATAGAAGGTAAAAAAAACGAGGATGGTTTTAAGTATTTTCTGTGATTCAGAATGAAAAGTTTACATGACACTAATGAGAGATGTTTTTTTCTCTCCCATTCTCCTGTTTCTTCCTTTCCTCTTCTTCACCACAGGTGGAATAAAAAGCAGAGGCAGTGATGGAATCCAGTGCTGAGGTGGCCATCTAGGAATCTTTCTCAAACCACTCCTTATTCATAATATTAAATGATAAATTTCCTTTTAAGTTCTCTCAGCAGCAGTTCAGTGACTGCCAGCAGTTCATTACCTGTCTAAAATCTATGGCAGACAATTTCTAGCCTGTACTTCATGTAGTTACTGGTATATCCAATTCCACACAATAACAGGATATTTCTGCTGCTTTATACCTAGCAGTTTTAGAGCTTTAACAATAAAAATGTCCTTTTGTTTTCAGAAAAAGGCCAATTCTAATGCTAGAACATTTCATGTGTTCTTGATAAGGGAGGCTCATCAAAACATCCAATATTGGAGTTCAAGTCTGAAGCAAAATTATCAGATTGTCCTTATTGACTTTGACCATTGCTTGGAAACTAAATTGTCTAAGTTGAGAGCACAAATAACTCAAGGATTTACAGTATGTTTTATAATTTGAGCCTATTGCAACAATACAAAGATCTTATGCTTTGAGAAGATAACGGCACGTGTTCATTTCAACTCTGATTCTGAGAAGAACTTAATAAGATCATTTATGAAATAAATCATCTTCGTAAATAATTAGAAAATTGCAATTTTGAGAACACTACAAGAATCCTGTGGCTGTGTACTGAATTGTACTGGGCTAAGATTAAAAGTGTGTCCTACATTTTTTTCCTCTAGGAGGTTTCCTGCCAGCTCTAAGACAGGATATGACTTTGGAGAGAGACAGAAGTCAAATTCTTCTGCAGTTCATGAAGCCATTATTTAAAATCCTTTAGAGAGAATAGTAAGAAACAGAAGTAACCAAAATAAGGCTAAGTGCTAGTTCTCAAATTACTAAGTCTTCATATATTAGAATATATTATATACCACACTTTCATTACCTTAGTATATTCTATAATTTGTTCTGGGAGTCAAATATGTCAAAAGAAGGATAGAGAAATTCACGGATGATGAGATGACTGGCAGCAATCCTGAGGCATGACTCTCTCAGAGACTTGACATATTAGTTGAAAGGGTGAAACTTTTGGACTCTGATGATATCAGTCACAATTTGTGTCTTACTGATTATTGACTAAAAAACAAATTAATGTCAGAAGACAATTACTCTGGAGCTCATACCTGGATCAAATATTCTTGAGAACTCTATATATGACATATGAATGGACATGTGAATGTTGATGCATATTTGGGCATGTAAGAGCAAATTCTTCAAGAAAAATTGTGTCTTTCTCAGAAAATTCAATGCAGTTAGGTATAAATGCAGATGTGAGGTTAGTAAAGAGTGAGACTATATTTTTCTGTTTAGTTTCTAGAAGAAAATAATCACACTGAGCAACTCTTTTGAGTTCTGTAAAACTATGGCAAACTAGACTGTGCTAATAATAAAAAAAGGGAAAGATTCTCAAATGACAATTCTAATTCCAGGCCACTAAATCCACACTTATTTAAGCAATTAGGTAATTTTCAAGATTTTTTTTTCTTCCTGTCTCTGTTTGTGTATGTAGGTGTATATTTGCCATATACACACACATATACACATACATATATCTAAATATGTGTTTTACTTGGGGGAAAAGAGATGAGGGCAGGGTAGGGCAATTTTTCAATACAATTGGACAATCTGTGCTGAGAACTGAGATGAGTATTTAGTTTTTAGAGTCCAACTAGGGGACTGAACGCATTGGGGTAGGAAATACAGTCCTGGAAAACTGAAGATAATCTGACTTATTTTTCAAGGATTTTGAAAACTTGTTTTATAGACCATTTTGTCATTATTTGGATCCACTTCTCAAGTGGTTAAGGGAGAAAAGTCTGAAAAGATCTGAGGATGATTGCATCTGGGTATTTTGGTCCAAACCCTTCTAATATGTCACCCTGAGATGTTAAAAAGAGTTTTTGGAAGGTAGCGTGAGGAGTAAGGAAGATGCTAAGCTGTGCATCTCAGACAGGAAGAAGTAAAAGTTATTATCAAATTATATAACTGGGTGAGGATGGATGGCATTGGATGAAGGTGGTGTCCTGGACATTTTGTATGCATTGCAAGAAGGCTTAACTGTGTGAAAGATTGTGTCTTGAAGTGTCCAATTTAAATTAGTGCTTGAGGGCCCATTCTGATGTCACCGTGCTCGAGATAATATTATTGAAGGCCTCCATTGTCAGAGACTAAAGAGACTGTGCCTATCAAAATGGAAAATTAGTATAGGCATTCACATAATTAAATCCACTAATCCAATCATAACTGCACAACTGCTGCATCCTGTTACTGTCTGGAAAACAAGATGTGTATCCCATGAGGCAATCACAGAGGGCAATATTTTAAGATAAATTCCATCACTTTGTATATTAGAATGCTTCATTATGAGCAACCTTATATTCTAAACTTCACATTTTATCTCAGGAAATTAAAGGAGACATTTTAAAAAAGCAAAGGAAGGAAAAGTTTTTGAGCAATTAGTTCCATTTTACTTAAGGTCTTTTAAAATGTAGAATCTCTGTTAATAAATACTGTACATGATCAGTTTTGAAGTGTTCCATTACATTTATCATTTAAGACACATTCCTCTGCATTTAAGCCCCAAGGAAATTTTGGTTAGTACGGTGGAGGCTGCTAGAAACGATAGTTAACCACTATCACATCCACTACAACATCTTGCTACGACAGGATTGCTCTGAGTAACATGCTTTCAGATTTAAATTTCCAAAGTAAATATCTTGTGCACTATTTCTGTCCTGAGACCTTTCCATAGTCCACTAAGCTATCTCACCCACACAACGTTTTTCGCATATTTGGCCCTTTCTTAGAACTGCTTGTTGGGTCTATCCAATACTAACATCATCCTTCTCTTCTGCTTGTGAGGCTTTGCAGAAGTGTGTTTGGTTGTTGGTCCTCTTCCTTGTTGATAGCACCACTGAGGATGAAATCCATGAGTGTGTGACCTGCACAAGCAGTCAGAAAGGGCTACTATGTGTTTGGCTATGTCTTAAAGCTTCAGGTGGCATGCAGGCTCCATGAAGGGCTGCTCTCTCTCCTCAGTCGCACTCATACTCTGCAGAAGACTGAGTCCCACTTTCCCACCCCTGCATGTTAAGAACCGTGATTGATCAGACGAAGGACAACATCTAATACCTCACACATCTGAGAGTAATTTTCTTACTCCTCCTTCAGGTCTGCCCTGCACACCTCTCGATTTCATTCACTTTGGGAGGAGCTGGGACAATGGCAATGGCTCCTGCCACTACCGTTAACATTTAGAATACCAACAATAACCAGTTTTGAGGGGAATGGGAATATGAAAAATTAAAAATTCTAGAGAGAACCATTAGTAGGATTATTATTATTTTTTTGTGTGACCCTTTGGGTTAGGATATTTGATCCCAGTATCAATAGCTTCTCTGTCCCCAAGGCAAAAATTTAGTGTTTTTGCTTTCTGAACTAGTTGCTATTTATAATAATATGTGTACCCTTTATTACAATCTTTTTTTTTTTTTAACATTTTATGATGTGTGCTTATTAAATGAAATGGTAAGTCCAGCACTGGCAAGTCTCTTGTGCACTTTTTTTTCACATTTCCTTTCTTTTGGCAGGTCCATGAAAAGGGAGTAAGTTTCTGTGGGCTGTGCATGCTTTTCCACCCTTTTTCAGGATTTGTCACATCTCCTGGAAGGCCTTATAACTCACAAAACATGATTTTATATCCCAGCAATTTGCCAAGTCTTGTCAAATCCTAACATTTTTGTTGGCAACTATTTCCATCTCTCGGCTGAAAGGGAGTAACTTAGATCATCTAGCCATAACGCTGTTCTTTGGATATCTTTTGAGGGTTGAAGTGTTAGTTTTGATACATGGGTTAATCTCTGCTTGCAAGGAGCTGCCCACTATATGTCATGTCCTCACTCAGTGAATCTTTTGCAAAGTGGACATTCTGCTTCATCAGCTGATTTTCCAGTTTTACATGTCTGCACTTGGAGTCCCACTTCTTTCTGAAGAAAAATTATCTGAGAAGAGAAAAAATTAAAATTAAGTAGAGGTAATCCTTCATATTTCTTTCAGGTAACCTTTTCCTTTGTTAGGTACAGTTGCAGTCACCTCTACCATACTCTAAGGGAGACTATACAATGGGCTATGTGTTCACTTTTTTGGAAGATGCTTTTTCATCCTGTTTATTTTTAACACATCCTTTTCCCCTTAGTGAAGCAACAACAAAACTTCAGCTCTTGGGAGTGGAATAGGAGTAATTTAAACCTTTAGGACAGGAACAAGCTTAAAGACAAGTTATTTTTCATTATGGCTTGTTCAAACCCCTCTGAGTGAGGGAAGTTTGGATTGTTTTAAATGCCTAAAGAATAAAATAACTCATCTTTTGCACTGAACACAGTTAGTGGTGACCAAAAAAAAGAAGTATGGGATCTCCTCAGGTAGGATTTGTGAGGACAATAGACAATATTTATTGGGTTTCGTTACTAGTTCCAATAGAAGTGAGAGATGGTAATAATAAGGAGTGCAACAGATGTTAGATTGCTACATCTAGTCCTGCCATATGCTCTTTGTTATGAGTCATTCTGGATGCCATCCATCCCTGTACCAGTGGTTGCTGGAAGCATCAATCTGTAGTGGGAAGGGTGAGTGGAGGCATATGCACAGAACAGCTGGAGGGGTCTGCCTATCTCCTCAGCTAGTTCAGGAGGGGGGGGATGCAAGACCCTGGCTGCGTTTACATTCACCACCATCTATACATGACCTGAGCCATGCTGGGTCCCACTTAATTGGTACGCAACAAATGAGGAATCCATTCCTGGCAGTTATTTTTAGTTGCTCCTTGTGACATCTCAGGATAGCAGTAGCGTCTGACCTCCATCTGAAATGAAGCACTCCTTGCCCTTTAGCACAGTGTTTCCTGAATTCGTTTCAAGCATGGATGTATTCACCAGCCTCTGTCTGTGTCATATTTTCAAGGGAAAATTAGGATGGTACATAGTCACACTTAGTCATACAAGAAACCCATGGTTAAATTTGTACCCCAGATGGACTCTGTCCTTTTTTCTTCCTGTTTGAAAGCAAACACCCTGCCTTCTCTTGCACTAGTTCAGTCTTGTGTATCAGCAGTGGGGGAGAGGAACAGATGCCAGAGGAGCTAGAAGAATAGAAAGAACAGGCTGCTGCTACCTCTGATGAGAATCACCTCAGGAGATCATGGATAAGAGACAGCTAAAACCAAATTTTCTGGAAGATATCCAGTAGTTTTTCAGTATCAGGAAAAGTTGACTAGTTGTTAAAAACCAAGCTGTGCACTTTAAAATTGGGACTTATTTCAGCAACGAATCCTTACCTCATGATAAGTGCAAGCACTGAGCTGCCTTCACTTCTCTCTGTCTCTCCCTTCTTTCCTTAAGCTTCCTCACACCCCAAGGGAGAAAAAAAAAAAGGTCTATTTTCAGCTGTGGATACATGTGTCTCTAGCTGCTTGGTGAGAATTAGTAATTGAGATATTCATCTGGTGAGAGCGAGCAAATTGGCAAATCCCCATGCACCTTTGCTGTGCAAGGGCAGAGCTGGACAGGCACACAGTGGGAGGTAGACGGCCCCAGTTGTCCCTGGGTCCCCAGGACTCCAGCACAAGAAGAAGGAAGCTGTTGTGGAACAGAGAGGAAATGGGAAGCTATTTGCTTTAGAGAATTTCACGCTTTGCTCCAGAAAACTGGCTAAAATTTTGCTTTTGAGGGAAAACATCAAGATATTGCCAGAGTGGCAATATTTTTTGTTGCTTAAATTAGCTTAGTGAGGACCCAAATGGCTTTAGTTCCTTGATACGTGTTTAAACTTCGGTGAAAGTGAGTCATATCTAGTGTGCTTTTCTTTTCTTTTTTTTTTTTGGGGGGTGGAGGTGGGAGTGACCAATCTAATTTTTACTGCCTTGTACCCTGCTGTGCTGGTTGCAGGGCACTGCAATCCAACCCCTCGAGGTGCTGAGTGGTTCTCTCAGCACCTACACATCAGCATGGCCTCTGCGCTCAATCCTGAGCTGTGCTTGACTACATAAAGCCTCTGGTCTTTGAGGAAAAGCATAACACCATTGTGTCACAGAACTGTTCCATTCTGATCTACAGTCCTCATTCTGGGCATGTTTCAGAACCACGCAGAGTACCTGTGCACCTTCAGAAGACACAAATGTCTTGGTCCAGAGAAATATTTCTAATTAATTTAATAGATTGCATATTATACACATGGTGATTATTTTTTTCTTTCTAACAGATTAAATTGTACCAAATTTCATATTAGATTAGGGAATGTTACACTTTAACAATTCTTTGTGTGTGTGTATATTAGATTTGAAATGTTTATTTTGGTATATGATCCAGAGATTTCACCCTCTGCATCCCTCTCACACTGTGCTGAAGCCAAACAATGAAACTTGTTCTTTTAAAGTCACAATCTCCTTAGTGTTGTTTGTAGCATGGATTTGTAATAGGGGGACATCAGTCCCCTAAACAGTCAGCCTTGTTTCTTTCACAGGCACTGAATGGGGTATTTTTCAATGAGAGGTACATCTGCAAAACATCCTTTCATCAGAAAATGCCTGTCTAAAAACCAGGGGGTTTTTTTGCTATGTATGAGCAGCATTTGGAGGCAATGTTTACCATTACCATGCATCCAAGACACCTTTTTTTTAAAGACTATATAATAGCAAATGCACATGGCTTTATGACTCTAAATTAAACTGACATTTGGGCAAATTTGCAAATATGTTATTGTAAATATGAAACCCAAAAGTAAAAGTTCATCTGAGTGATTATGTACGTATGTATTTACACACTGAACTTTTGGTTCTCATTTTGGCAATCGTAGGCTGGATACTTAATCTGTATATTTCCCTCCCTGGCACTGGGATGTGTTTCCCCTTTGTGGAAATAGCAGATATGGAATTTTACAAGTCCACTCTCTCTCTTCACTAACGGGCTTCACCTTTTACCTCCATGAGCTGAGGATCTTGATTTTAAATCCAGGGTTTAAATCCAGGTTCAGACACTGCAGGCAACCTAGCCAGAGGTGTTCTCATATGGACCCAAAACCAGTAGCAGAAAAGCCATGTATACAATCATGATTTTATCCTTCCATGCCATAATTCTTCTTCCATCTTTACTGAATATCAATATGTCTTTTCAGTTTTTGTGATAATTGGTGACTCAAAATAATTCTCAAAGAGAAATGCACTATTTCCCTGGGACAGTGGTGTATTTAAGTGTATTTTTATGGTAGATGAGGTTTTGGTGTGTCATCTTTGAAAATATGGGCAAATGGATTATTTCTTTGATCCAACAAAAACAGCCACACACAGGAAAAAAAAAAAAAAAAAAAGGATGCAGAATTCAGGGTGTTGCAAGTTCACTCTCAGAGCTAAGCTGTGGTCTCTCTGTTTTGCTGTTGCCAAGAATGCACGCCAAGTCATTGGGGTTGACCACGTTTTATTACCTCTGTTTTTGCTATTCTACCTTATTCCTGAGACAAGTGGGAAAATTGTGTCTGAAAACTGTCTTTAAACCCTGAACTTCTAGATTGTACATCTTTAATAAATACTGGATGTGTTCCACTGCTGTGCGCTGCTGTCTGGGCCTCAGCTTATTAGATACTGTTTTGAAATCCATAATTATAACCAGGTTTGTGATGGGTCACATGCCTCCGTATACAAAAATTTCTGTCATCCTGATAGAGCTGCTATTTCAGAGGAAACCAACCAATTCAAAACTAGCATTTGAATTTTAGCTTTACTTGTTTTGGCCTTCCTTACCTAAGGTGTGAAAAATGGCAATTTCTGTATTTCTGGGAAATTAATTTTCGACATTGACTTCGGGCCAGTAACCTGAAGTGCTAACCTAGTCCATATGTCTGACTAGTGAAGGTTGAGTGAAAAGTATGAAAGTTCTAGCAAAAGTCCATTTTTCCTGCTCCTTTTGGTAAATTGCAGGATTCCATTATACTGACGATAATTCACAGTTATTCCAGTCGGAGTGCTGATCCCCAGTGAAGCTGGGATGAAGGTAAAATGCATGAAATTTGTTCCCTATAGATGCTGCTTTTGATGCTGAGCAAAACCTCAGTACTTATGATTTGCACTCCTGTAGTATTTGCCATCTTTCTGCCCCTTTCTTAAGACTATAATTCGTGCCTGATATTTTCTTTTTAAACTCTCTCATTTTAATACTCATTTTGTATTTTCTTAAAATAAATTCTGTCACGCAGCTCTCCTACTTCCTTTATTGAGAAAACACTCATACGATGGTGGAAAAAAATTGAGAGGGAGGGAGAAACAGAGAAAGGAAACAGAAATCATAACCAAAAAGTTCTCACCGATTATTGAAATAGTCAGTGTTCCCTTGGGCTGAGGGAAAGCAAAAGGCGCTTTTACAGTGTCTCGGAATATTTTTCTTCTGCACAATTCTGACTTTTCACCACATATTCGTGCTACAGTGAGAGAAGGGAAGAAAAGAGAAAGGACTCAGTAGTTTTACAGTAAGTTTTTCATTAACTTTCATAGCAACACTTGCTAGTAACAAATCCCAGGGAATATTAACATTAAGGGTTTTTAAGCTGTTGTTCTAGATACTCTTCTGTAAAATTATTTAACAAACATATTGTTTTAGTACTAATGGCTTCTCCTCCTCTGCAAAACCTCTGTAGCTTAAATTGTGTGGTGTCACAGTGACACTTTTAATGTAGAGTCATTACAATATTTAGTACTATGTTATTCCTGGTGGGAAATATTTATGCATTTGTAGAAGGCTTCAGCAAGCCTCAGCTCCACTTTTCAGCAAGATATTTAAAGGCAGAAAAGAAACAAATAAAGACAGTAAAAGTCTCCAGTGAAGAGCCTCTGTACAGTCAGGAGGGACTTTCCTGCAAATATAGAGCATCTCCCTGGAATAAAGCTCAAATTATAATCAGAGATCTGCAATATTTTAAAAAATTCTGTCTATCAGAGACTGGTTTTTGTTGTTGTTTTTTTTTTTTTCTTTATGAGTTGACTTAAGTTCAGAATAAATTGAAATCAGTCTTGAGATTCGTATTTGTTTCACTAGACTTTGGATCTTGTCAAAACAAGTCACTGGCAAAAGTCCTTTCAGGTGTCAGAGAACACAAAGGGTTGATACCTTTGCAGTGGTGACTGCAGAGGTGAGTTGTGGACAATTGACAGGGCAGAATCAGGCCCGGAGGTGGAGAGGGGAAGGACGTAGCAGCTTTCTGCTCTGCAGCAAGGTATTTTGTCCTGTTTGAAAAACTGACTGTATTCCTCTACAGACTAAAAAATATGCCACCAATATGTTGTTCAATACTAAGGTATAAGTAGCAGTAAATCACTGAGCTCCCTCTACCAGAAAAAAAAAAAAAAAATAAAAATACAAAGGCTTCCCCCTACAATTGCCAAACGACTACCTGAATTTGCAATTGTAGCATATTTCTCCTCTAAAACTGCTACCAATCTTCCAAATACAAGCAATAACTACATATGGACACGTTTAGTAAATCAGCAAGAGAAGACTGATTGCTGGGGAATGTTTTGTTTCCAATTATTTTCTCTCTAAAATTTAGAATACGAGATAAACAGAGTAGCGAAATCCCACTGGTTTATCCCTGAGTATACACTGATTGACAAATGCTATTAAAGTTGCTTATTGAATATTGAAAGCAAAAATCTCTTCATTGATCTGCTTTAGGGTTGCATTTAAGCATTTTGGGTTATTGTGCCATTGTGAATAAAATATTTGGAGCCCCTTCCATCAAAACTTTGCATTTTACCTTAATTTCTTTTATTCCCTTTCCTAGTACATGAACCTGATTTTTTTGTCCGGACAATATACAAGATATATTTCTCGTGTCCAATATATATGGCACTTGTTAAAACAGCTCCTGACACACCAGCTGATTTTAACGGGGGAGGCTAGGAGATGCACCATTATTTCTTATTTCTAATGTGTTTCTTAATATGAAACTTACCATTTTCTGTTGTGATGCTGACTCAGCAGTAGGTTTATTTCCAGAATTACTAAAACAACTTTCCTCTTGGAGTAGCAAGGGACCCATGATTCACTGGTAGGGAATAGCGAAAGAGAGAGAGAGGCCTTTTTTCCATCTTTTAATATTAAAAAATAAACTAGTAAGAGTTCATAAAACAGTCCTGGGGAATTTCTGTGTAACAAAAAAAAAAAGTAGCACAAGATCTCACATTTCACAGGCAGATTGAACACAGCCATATTTAAATTGGGTTGCATCTTAAATATATAGCTTGCATTATTTTACCCATGTTGCAAAACAAGATTTAGAGGGATCACTTTTTATTTGCTTACACCTACTTCCCATATGTCAGAATCAATCACTTTTTCAGACAGATGTTTTCTTACTCATATACTGCAGCAAAGTGACATTTTGTACATATAAACTTTCTTTTGGTTCCCAGCATTTAATGACTGCTCTTTCCCATCCTGAAGTTTTCTGTTTGCACTTAAGAAAATGCTAGATTTTTTGGGACACCAAAATAAGCAGTTATTCAAGCATCCTCTTAGTCTGTGCTGTTGTTCTTTTCTTCCTCTGTGCTCTCTATTCTTCAGTGATGTGATGAATATCATCTCAATTGAAGGTCTGGAGTCCCATACCAAAACTACTTCAAGCAATTTGCCCAGGTACCCTCTGACTCTTCTTTCTCAAGGGCTTTGTCATGATTTTCCATGGCACCACTCAGCTGGAATACTCCAAATTTTGCAGCTCAGGACCTCACGGTCAGGAAAGACCTGTATACTTCCACAGAACTCTTCATATCCAGAGCAAAATGCAGGTTTCAATTCTGGTTTTGCTACGAATATATAATGCAATGTAGGCAAAATATTGAATCCTGCCACATTTTTTTTTTGGTTTTTTTTTTTTTTGCACAAATATGCTTTCCTTCTCTGATTTTATGTTATTAAACTTATAAGATTTTAGTGGCAGGAAAGGGTTTTTCTGTGCACACACACAGAAAAAAGTATTCAGAATTGCAACACGTACGACTAATTTGAATAAAAATGCATCACTGCATCCATTCCTTGAATGTTTTTCAACTGCACATTTTGCATACAGAGTATTGTATTATATTATACATGCACAGTGTCCTTCTCCATCACCTTCCCATTTTGACAGTGCGTTGTTTATACACTTAAACAACACATTAATAGAGGTTTAGAAATAAAGCTGTTAGAGGTTCACTGTTATCCCAGGGTATTGTGTTCATTTTCTAATAAGTGCCTCCAGTGCACTGGGGTCCCTAATCAATGTAAATATTGTTTAAGATGAACGTTGCAGTGGGCATACCATGGAGCCAGACCACCAGCAGAGCACTAAACAAGGACAGATGTGAATGCCAGGATAAAAATGAAGACATTCCTGAAGTGTAAGTATGTTACTTATAACATATCGGTTTATAGGAAATGGTCATGTAAAAAAAAAAAACAAAAACAAAAACAAACCAAAAAAACCAAACAAACAAAAAGAAAAACACCAAAGAAAATAAAAAAACACCCAACAAAAACCCAAACAAAAACTTCTGGAAAATAAGAAAACGAAATTAAGTCATTGTGTTAAGATACCTTTTTATTTTTTCCTTCTAAAATAGCTAACAGAAAGTGTGTGATATTCTGGTATCTTGAATTATTAAGATCTTACAGACAATCATATGTGAATGACTTCACAAATGCACAAAGGTATAATCAGTTCAGTGGTTATCTGTACTGGAGCAAAATGCATTGTTTTATTTTATACACATGGCTTTCTCTCAGAGGTAGTATCTTTTGTAAGACTGGAGGATCTAATTAGGGTAACAGACAAATAGTTTCATGCTATCTCAACAAGGCTTTCAAGGAGAAGCAATTAGACACATAAGTTTTTTTCTAGTTCTAGTAATTTATGAAGATCATCTGATTCCTACTTCTTGCTTAGTAGTAGATCCATATTGATTAATTCACTAGCTGTCAACTTCCTTGAGCAATCATACAGTATGTTTCCTGCAGATATTTATATATTTTTGTAATCAAGCTGCTCTCTACACTGCCCTGATTTGGAGATTATTGGTGACATTTGCAAGGGATTTGGAGCCCCCATCACACTGACTGTTCATGGTACTTCTACACACACTGCCTCTCCCTGTGAGGGCAGGGGAGATGGCAGTGCCTGCTGCTCTGGAGCTGGCAATGGCACAGGCTGACCTACATGGGGCAAGCAGGGGCAGGATCACCTCTGGGGCAAATCGGCAGGATGACGATCCCTTTGAGGTTGGGGATCACGTCTGAAGGAGGGCAGGGCCAGGGAGAAAAGTACCACAGGGTAAGGAGGAAGGGGAGACAAGTCAGCAGATGAGATAGTTTGGAAAAAGCACTGCCTTTATTTCTATAGGATACCAGGGAAGATGCAGCCCTCTCCATTTGCTAAGGCAAAAGGGATCTCATTTTTTCTCATATGACCGAGATGTATTTTCAGAGTGGTCAGTCTTCAAGAGCACCCAGAGCTGGAAGGTCTCAGCCCCTAACCTGCCACTAAGAGCTGAACCATCTCTGAAGAGGGAGTCTCTTAAAAGTCCTTGGCCCAAAGCTGTAGTTTTGATCTACATAACTGTGAATGCAACAAATGAATTTAAAGCAAGCTGCAATGCTTGACAGCAGGTTTGATATCAGTTTGTCATTACTGCAGAGTTCTTAGTGGGAGTCTGATTAAGCTTCAATATTAATTTCTGAAATAGCAATGGCAAAGAATCTGGGGGAACTAGCATACTGAATTACTGTCTAAGCCAACAATGACTTAGAGCTGAGTTGATTAAACAGTATGGTTCGGGATAGGTCAACAGACTTTATTATTCATTGTTTTCCCTTTTATAGCAAAATCAACTACAATAGCAGCCTTCTAAAATATGATTAGCACAAACACTATTGTTGTTTGACATGGTGTATCAGATATAATGATTCCCATACCAGATCTACAGATTGGCTTTTTTTACTTTCTTGATTGCATAATTGAAAGCAGCAGTTTTATCCTTCTTCTACTTTTGGTGGAAGTCATTCAATAAATAGTACCAATTGCATTACAGCTTGGAACTGGTCTGATGTAAAAGGCGCTGCATTTCACTAGCTCTTGCCCATGCAGGAATACTCTCTACTCCACCAAGACATTACATTTACTTTTAAGAAAATAACTGGAAGTATGCTGAGCACATGTCAATATCAAAAGCACCATGTAGGCTGCAGAAAAATCACTTAATGGCTGAGTTATCCTGTATTAGGTATCACCCTGCTGGGTGGTTATTCATGTCAAGTATAGGGTGCAATATTAAGAGCAGTCACTGCACTAAAAGAAAAACTATGTTTACTCTTTTCAAAATTTATTTTGCATTTGCCTAAGAGTCTGTTCTTACTAACATAGGTTGTTTTACCAAAACTTAGGGAAAGCAGGACTGAACCCTAAAAATGGTTCACTGTTAGAAAAATACACCCCTTTCCCGAAAACCGTATACCTATGATTGACCATATGCATGTGAATATTTCCATGACTACAGAGGATATTGATTGGTCCCTGTGGGGCTACTCATGTGTATAAATGCTTGAAGGATCGAGCTCTAATCTTGCTCAATATCAGAGCTAATTGCTGCAGATACTATTGAAGAAAAAAAGGAAAGTTGTCTCCTACTTGTGGCAGCTGAGGATGTTCCATGAATTTTTTTCATGGGATGATTTGTTACACATTCAGTATTTTTAAAACAGTCCAAAGAGAGTGAGTAACTATTTATACAATTGAATTTAACAACTATGAAATATGTGTTATGGTGCCAGTTTGAAACATATTCCTAATAGCTAGTTTTATATATGATGGACCACCAGGAAGCTGCCATCAGAATAATACTGCGCCTTCTTTATACATTCCCTACATTTCTTTTTTACTTAATAGATTGTTTAATAATACTGCAATCAAAACTGAACAATAGAGATTAATGATTTGATGTAAGAACACTTCAAGGTAAAAATTAAACATTAATAACATTCCAACTGGTGATATACAGTGGAAACCTCTCAAGCACGTAAAGAAAATTTTTCAGAACTCTTGTAGAAAATCAACACACATAGAGTATTTGAAAGGTGTGTGTTATGAAGAATATTACGAGGCAAAGATTTCCTTTTCATGGGAAAGATACTACAAAACAAAAAAACATTATAAAAACCACAAACAAAAATGAAAAAAAAAAAAAAAAAACACCGAAGCCAAATGAAAAAAAACAACAACCTGAATCTGTTACTTCAAGGAACTCCTCAGAGGTAAAAGAGAGATTAAAAGTGACTTAATCATAAACCAGTAAATTTTGTGAGGAGAAAATACATTTTATGTACTTATTTTCTCAGTTATTGTTGCATGAGAAAATTTCCGTGTTGCAGAAACTGCATGAAACAACAATGTCATATTTTTCCTTAATGCTCTTGATTTACTGGATTCACAAAACATAAAGCCAGAAGCTATTCTTATTATGGACTCATTCTACTGCTAATGCATACAGAGTGTTTTTTGTCTAAGTGTCAGTGCAAAAGAACTTCACTTGATCTGTTTGTAAAGCAGTAGAAATGTTGCCTGCAAAAGGGAGAAATAATTGTGTAAAAGTTTACAGCATCATTTGCCAAATGAACAGCTCTCAGCTCGCGTTTGTAGATTCAGCACGACCCTTTGAAAACACACTCACAAGGAAGGAATGGGGTACCAGAGAAAGTCCATTGCAAAAGTATCCTTGTGCAGGTGTGGGGAAAGTTCCAGCTCCTACTGAAGTGCTGTTGCTGCTCTTTTCACCATCAACCAATATTTAATTTCTCCCTGGTGGCCAGCTGCTCTGGCTCAGTGGGCAACAGCGGTGCAGGTATGCCTCTGCTTCCCCTGCCTCTCCCATCTGGTACACACCAGCCCAGCAGCCTCTGCCTGTGTCCTGCATCAGACCCAGGGTTTCTCACCCAGCACTGCCCAAAGATGCTCCAAGCTGCCCACAGGCACCCTGAAAAAAAGCCAAGCAAAATCCCATTCTTCTGAATCAACAGCAGAAAGCCGCTGATTTCCATGGAGGTGGAGATGGCCCTTATTGTGGCTTTAGGCTTTGCAGCCACTTCCAGTAGGCAGCACGGGTACTCTGGCAGCAGAAGCCAGCTGATACACTAAACTATGCTCAAGCAGTGTTTAGAGAAATAGTAATTACTAACATCCTCTCTCAGTCAAGCCGACACTAACCAGGCCTACTGCTAGGTGTGTGTATATACATACTCACACTCAATAGATAAATAGATACGTGCATATACTCCAGGAAAAATATCTCTCTGTAAGGTGATGAGGTCTCACTTTAAATCAAGTACTTGACACTAATAAAAACAACGTCTTCGGCTAGAAGATCTCGCATACTGACTGGCTACAAGGTAAGCCACTATTAAGCAACCCTTTATTTTCTGGACACTCTATTCCTTTTTTCTATATTGCAAGTATTCTTTGCATTTTCACAAATGTTTGTATACTTAAAACTGTTAGCTTTGAAAGTTTTTTTGGTAGCTTTTTGTTTTGGTTTTGGCTTTTTTGGTGGGTTTCCTTGTTTGCGTTTTTTGGTTTTGTTTGAGGTTTTTTTTTGGTGGGGGGATGTTGCTTTAAATGAACATAATCAAAGGAAATACAGTGAAAATTGGGCAGGAATTGCATATGTTCATATTCTGTGGTTTTAAAATGACCCCAAATACTGACAACTTAACTTTAATACTATCTATCATTACTTCCTCCCTTCTCATAAGGGATTTTACTATTCAAACTGTTTTGTCTGATTTCTTTTTAAAGGATTACAAGTATGAGGTGAAATCATCAATGGCATCCACATGAATTGGGAGATGACCAACCTGATTAAGGTGTCAAAGTACTTCTTGCAGAGGGACAAAGGCTCATTAACTATTTAGATATTTGAAAAGTTTTATCTAATGGTACTATCCAATATATTTCCTCTAATTTTTTAAATACTGTCAATCAAATCATCAGCAAGTAATTTACCATCTCTTAATAGCATGCAATTGCTAATTTATAATAAACACATGTATAACAAAATACCACTTGATGATTTGATGAAGTAATCAAATAGTAATTAGGGGAAAAAAATCTTACTAGGCCATCTTATTGCCTACAGATATTTGTTGCTACCCTTATTAGTAAAAAAATCAAGTATTGACAGTCTATAGGAATGGTGCACAAACAGATTGTTGATATCTACCCTAGAAATACCTTCAATAGAATTACATAGCTGATATTCGTTTCTATCAGCATTTGTTAGAATATTGATTTCTGGAGAGAAAAAACAGTGAGTGATTTTATGGAGACAGAATTAATTTTAAAAACACATCCAACTGAATATATCTTGTTCTCTGTGGACTTCATTTTGCTCTCACTCAGTGCTCAATCCTGTAAGACATTGGACAAACAATGTCTGTTTCAGCAAAATACTTAAATGCAGATTTCACCTTAATCCCATCAATTTTATTGAAACCACACATTTACAAATGCTGGAGAGAAACTTCAGCAGAGCTGCACATTAAAAGTGAGAAACTGAGTATTCACTGCAATTTGCTCGGAGAAGAGTAAGAACTCTGCTCAATAATTAGCAACTGAATTAATCCCATTGAAAAAGGACTAGGGAGTAGTCTTTTCCTCGTGTCTTTCTTTGGATGTTTCTTTACGTTTTCAGTAATATTTTTAGAACCTTTTCCTGCAAACATTTTTCTACGTGGGTAATTCAATTCCTCTGATAAATACTACTGAATTCACTAGGGCTAGATTCAAAAGTGAAGTTACTTATCTGGGCAAATGCCTCTAAGACGGGGCTGTTAGGCAGCTCCCCATGACAGTAGAGAAGAGAAAAATAGCCTTAGCCTGTGGGACTTAGGCCTGGAGGATTGGGCCCATAGCCAGTGACATCATAATATTTTTTTTTAATAAGGAAGAAAACCCACGCATGAGTGAAACCATATGGAAAACTGAGTTAAGGTGAGGAGGTTTTAAATAATGCTTATTTATCATTTTGAAAGAAAAAGAATCCTGTTCCTGCCTATTGCATTTTATACTTTAAACGTAGGGACTGATTCTTTTGCCAAAATTCCTCTTCTTGTCAAGGGGAAAACTATCTGCTTAGACTGTTGCAGGATCAGGCCCTGAAAACTCGTTACAAACTTGTTGGCAAAGCTTGCTCACTTCCACCTCTCTCTCATTTTCTGTTTTTCCTATTCCTGCACAGGAAGAAAATGAAAAGTTAAGCTAAAATACATTAACTAATATCAGTTTATTAATTGGAGAATTCAACTTATCCTTTTTGCTGTTCATCTGAAATTAATTAAGTGTGTAGAATTACAAGGTGGGTGTACCACAGGCAGCAGTCCAGGCTCAAGTTAATCAAAAGAGCACATGTTGAATGCATACAATTTAGTTAAGGTTAATCCAGTGAAGATGATCCCTCGCTGGTCCTAATTACTCTAGGTGATATATTGTGGAATGGGAAAATAGGAAGGAAGGGAAATTTTGTCCTGCTGGTCTACCAGGATTTTCTAATTAAATTTAGTAGACTATGCACAGAAGCAAATAGTTTCAATTTAAAGAGAAGACCACACTCCAAGGGTGCTTGTCTGAAATGAATGTAAGGAACTTTGAGTTAATATAATTAAGTATCATACCTTAAAAAGTTAAAGCTGGTCATTTTGCTTTTACAAGTTTCCAAGCTGTCGGGAGCACTGAGTCTCTCTGAGCGTTTCAAATTTGATGTAAATTTTTTGTTGGAATTGTGATGTTACTACATAGCTCTGAGAAAAGATATACATTAAAGCAGGCCTGGTCTGGTGCTTCATTACCCTCAGCCTAGGAGTAAATATCAGCAGAACAGAGCTAGTTTGCCATAGAAATAGGCTAGTGTTATATTAGCAAAAGCCTTTTGATTTAATCTTCTTTTATTATGCCAATTCAAAAGAAAACAAAGGAGTTTCTGGGACTCTTTGACTTCATGTTCTATGTTCATTACCTCATTAAGTTACTTTTTCTCCATGTTTGTCCTTTGTTTCAGCTTTCATGGAAACTTATGAAAGCCTTTTTTACCTAGGTGTATGCATATAAAAGTTGTCAAATAATTTGCCCTATTTTTCAGGTCAGTGATATATCGCTGTTCAAGCGGAGGTATCTGTTTCTGATTTATTAACATTTGATCCCCTGGTTTCCTGCCATTGATCAAGACTAATACTCAGCTCAGCTGATGAGTTTTATATGACATCTGATATTGCAGGAAGAGAGAAAAGTTAGTGCCATTTTTAATATTTTTCTATTTCAAGTTTTCCAGGGCCATGACATGCACTCAAAACACCTAACAATATTGGGCAGTATGTATTTATATATATTTTTTTTTATATATATATATATATATGTAATGATTCCTTGGGATAAAAATTTTTGGAAGTAAACCAAGTATTTATCAATAGAACAGATGTTTGCTCGGTGTCATTCACATCCTGTAAACTGTATATACATTTACACCCTACCGCCAAAACATGGTTTCACCCTACTACTGACCGTCTGTCTGCCATTCAATCTCTAGTTAAGTCACGGTCAATAAGGTCAACTCTTTGGCAACATCTGTATTTGATCAGTTCACACAAAATAGGAGCCTTCCTAATGCCTGACTACCCTGAAGTATTTTAAGAGGCAGCATATTACAATAGTTGATTCACTGCTGCTGCAGACTCTGCACTTGGAAGATTTTTGCCTCCTCTGAGGATCTGAAATGGGAAGATTAAAATCCTTTCTAGCAAAATAAATCTCTGAAATGAGCAGGTTTAGCAGTGGCATAGTTTCTAAACTGACAAGAAAAGTATAGCAGTTTCTTTCCCCGAGTGTTCGATCCCTCAGTGTAAGGATTTGGGTGTGTGATATTCTATATTTTAACCCTATTCTGCACATGGATTATGTTTAAAGCATGTCTAGGTTGTTGCAAAGATGAGAAATAAAGTCAGAGGATAAAACTATCTGCAATTTTACTTCAAAAACCAACAGTGGGGATTAATGCACCCAATTGTTTCCCGTTGGTGTTTCCACGCTCGGCACAGGCAGCACTTTCAGCAAGTCGGTGTACTTTCCTTCAGATGGGTGAATGCAAATTCTTCCCTCCAAGAAAGCAAAATATTCTGGGTGGAATCCTGGCCCCACTGAAGGTGATGGAAAATACTCTGGCAAAACTGAGCGAAACAGGATTTAACCTGATGTTACCACTGCATTATTTCAATGCTGAGAGCCATCTGAAAGTACAAGGTTAGAAATTTGATTCTAAGCACAGTTGGACTGAAGCTACTTTATTGATGTTCCTGGGTTTAGAGCAAACAAGAATAAAATCTGGCCTCTGGGATTGGGATCATGGGATTTTTTTTATTTTTTTAAAAATGTTTGCTTAGGAACAAAACATTTGACTCAAGACATTCAGAAAAGAAAAAACAGTGGCCTCTGACGCCTTTATGTTTCTGCATGGCAAGATTTGGACCTGACTACAGATGATCATACATGGATAAATATTGCCACCAATGCTTCAGTTATACTGCTGGTCTTCCTGGTCATGTTCAACACTGAGAAAAGCTTGCACACTGAAATGATTTCTCTCTGCTGGGTGCTGGCAAAATTAGGACTGAACAGCAAGAATACAGCAGCATCCCACTACCAGCCACTAGGTTCAGTCCTTAAAATGAGACTGGTCTTAGCTGTACCGTGGGCAAGGGGTAACTGTGAGCTTGTTGAGACTCATCTGATGAAAGGTTGACTTTTTAAAATATTTTTATGATGGATGTTTTCACAAAACAGGGAGTTGAAAAATTATGGGGCTTTTTGCTTTTTCTTCCCTCCAAGACAATTCCTTTTTATTTACTTTCTTTCATGCTGACCTTGCAGTGAAAGCATTTGACTAAAAAACATAGCAAGGAGCAGTGCAGCTAGTTCTGTGAATAGTTGGGATAAAATCTGAAAGCACCTTGAAGCAGTGAAATCAATGCATTATGTGAATCTATTTTCTTTGCAATTTTAGTTCTCTCAAGTGTTCTGGAAACCTCAGACAAAGCTTTCCATAGGTGCACATGTTTGGTCTGGGGACTGCTCACAAACAGAAAATTCAAAACCCTACTGAATATTAGAGGATTATAGCATGGCTCATGTGATCTGCTGACACACAGGATTCACAGCAGAAAATATTCTCATCCCTCCCTTTAGTACTACTTGCATAACGTTGGTAGAATTTTCTAGTACTTGCTACGGTGTATTAAATATACTTTAGGTTTCTACACCCCACTGTCTTGTAAAGCTGCCTTAATAATCCTGTTCTGAGAATACAATATTACATCTGTTTTGAATTTCTTTATTAGGAGTAACTCTACCGTACCCATAACTTTCAGTAGCACAGCATTTTGGTCATTTAGAAAAGACAAGGGAAATGTAGCCTGAGATCCTCTTCTGACTAGTCAGAAAAAAAGACAAAGGTTTACAAATATTTCACGACTCTCTTGTCAGAATAAAGAAAATAGTTTTCTTAACTTAGACAATGGACTGTTACTGATATAGAAATATTAAATTAAATCAAAATTGTAATGAAAACAGTGGGAGAAAGCCTAATGCCAAGTTAGCTGCAGACAAAACAATTGCCAACAAAGCCGACAGCAATTTAGATTTTTATTTCACTAAAACCTGTGTCCAGTTCTGGTCAGGTTCAGCTGGTTGTTGTCTCTTCAACTGACCGCTGCATCAGGCTCCAGGCCTTAGGGGATGTCACCTTTGAGCTGGGAATGTGTGAAAACCAGATGACTCATTACACAAGAAATTTCCTTAACAAAATATCCCAAAATCAGTAGTCTAAGAAAATAAGGCAGTTTTCACAGTGTAAAATTCATTGAAGTATTGACAGATGGTGTTTCTGAGGTCTCTTTCTTCAAGTATTTTCTAATGGGCCTGATGGATTGGTTAAAAATGAACTCGAAAGGTGAGAGGTGCTGAAGAAATACTAAGGAAAGCTGAGAAAAGTACGATTTAACAGTCTCTGTCCCATAGAGGGTGTTTCCTGGGCTTTCCTTAATGCATTCAATAAAACACAGAGGAAGAGAAAGGATGCTGGACAATTGTAATAGAAAAGAAAGAAGCCACAGATAGTAGCACAATCCCATTTTTGCAGTCCTTATTCCCTTACATTTGAAGAAGTTGGAAGCATCAATGAAAACAGAGGTAATAAATGTGAAAGTAGTGTGATTAAAAATATAGAGCTGGAAAATAACAATGACATTCATGGGAAAATGTAACCCAGTACACCCAGGGAAACGTAATTTGAAACACAGACATCCAAAGGGAGGGAGAATCCTAGAAAGCAGCAATGCTGAAGGAGACCTCAGGGTCAAATTAGACATGAATTTGCAATATGATCTAACAGCATGACCAGCCAGTGTAGTTGTGTTGTACAGAGAGGGGCGTATCTGGGAACGTGAAGGTCGTTCTTCTTCCTGACATGGCTCTGACCACACCAGGAGCTGTGTCTCTGGTCATTGGGAAGGAATTGAAAACAAGGGAGGGTTAAGGAAAACAGAGAAAGTGGAGTGGCACAGAGTGTCTATGGGCAGAAATGCAATAAAACACCCTCTCAGCATGTTCCTAAGGCTTCAGGCACCAAGTACCTTCACACTGGATCTAAATCAGCTGGAGGTGACGGCAGTTTGCCTTCTCCCTGTGCTCAGAACTGCCCCTGTGTGAGCCGCAAGGTGTCTCTCTGCCCGAGACATAGAAAGTCAGCAAGTTTGGGTCCCACTGACCTCACTAGTCACTCACATTGGCTAAGAGTCTGCAGACCACTACCTTTGGGGAAAGCCTGGCAGGGACCTGCAGAAACTGGCCCCAAAAAAGCAACGATGCAAATCACAACTTGCAAACCCTATGCTATTTAGCCAGAGAGGGATGAGATCTCCTACCACACAGGACCATCAGGCTGAGGTCATGGGCTGCCCTGCACACTACTTGTGTACCAGCAGGAGCTGGGAGTGGCAAGGGATCATGTGAGAAGGGGTATAAGGCTGAGCCTGGGCACCAGGGGGACATCCCAGCTCTCAGCCCCCATGCCATAGATGAAATTCATTTCACACTGACAAGCTGGTGAAACATTTTGATCATGATGAGCAGAAACCAAAACTCAAGACTGCTCCCTTCCACACTCCCCCCAGTAATTGTTTTGTGAATAAAAGGGTGAAAAAAGGTTTAAACTCTTGAGTGAGCATGCAAACCTGTATTTCTCGGACAGCTGCATCTAAAACAGCTCATCAGTTTGCTTTGCTAAACATTTGGAGCCGTATTCTCTGGTCCGTTTGAATGACTATGGTGAAAGGCAGGTTGTGCTGGTTTTGCCTGGGACAAAATTAATTTTCTTCATAGGAGTGAGTATGGGTCTGTGTCTTGGATTTGTGCTGAAAAGTGTTGATAATACAGAGATGCTTTTGTTATTGCTGAGCAGTGCTTACACAGCATCAAGGCCTTTTCTGCTCCTCATATCACTCCACCAGCAAGGAGACTGGGGGCACACAAGCAGTCAGGAGGGGACACAGCCAGGACAGCTGACCCCAACTGACCAAAGGGATATCCTACACCATATGGCATCATTGTCAGTTGAGAAAAGCTGAGGAAAAAAGATGGAAAAGGGGGGAACATTCAGAGTGATGGCCCTTGTCTTCCCAAGTAAAAACCATGCATCAGAGAACCCTGCTCTCCTGGAGATAGCTGAACACCTGCCTGCCGGTGGAAAATGGTGAATGAGTTCCTTGTTTTGCTTTGCTTGCACTAATGGCTTTTGCTTTACTTATCAAAACATCTTTTTCTCAACCCACGTTTTTTGAATTTTACTCTTTCATTTCTCTCCCCTGCCCTGCCATGGCAGCATGAGTGAGCAGCTGCATGGGCTTTAGTCTCTGCCTGGGGTTAAACCATGGTGCAGATGCACTGGGAACGCATACACAGAGAGCTACCACATCATGCATGGAGAACTACCTTTACACCTCCCTTACTCTGTGTCTCTCCAGGCACTGCTTTGATTTCCTAGAGGAGCTCACAGAAACCCTCTAACTGCAATTGCTCTTCCTCAAGTGCTCCAGCAGTGGCACTGTTATGCCTTGTCTCATCGCCTTCCTGCAGAGAGGCTGCTCTGGTTGGGGAGAGGGGCAGGACATGTTCCTTGGGAGCCCCAAAGCTGGCTTGAAAGCAGCAGGACATGGGCCATGCTTCTTAGCATCCTACATGGGGAAAAGAGCAGCTCTCGAACACATGTCAAGTTTTTGTGTTACTCGAAGTTTTCAAATATCTATTTTTCAAAATTATTCCATTAAAGAATTCAAATAGAATAAAGCTACTCAGTATTTTTAATCTGGTGTTTCTTCTTGCTTTCTGGTATCTCTATCAATAGCAAGATATTTGGCTATTATGCAGAAAAAAATTTAAATTTCTCAACTGAGAAAGTGATTTGCTAATTAAAGCTAGGGTATGAAATCGCAAATGATAGTTTATAAGGTCAAAAATCATTTTCTTCAATATGACAACAGAGGTCAGAAATGTAAATTTAGATATATACAATATAAATTTCTAATACTGTCTATAAAAATTTTCCATATAGATGAATGCATAATGTTTGCATATATGGAAACATAGATGATAGCCACCAGAAACCACAGAATTTAATAGAATTTCAAAGGAGGCTACATATTTTATGTCACTGAGGTCTGGTGAGAGGAGTCATTGTGGGCTGACTTTCATTTTTTGCTGTTATTAAGAGAAAAGAAGTTCGAAGCAAAGCTGCAGCATGAAAAGATTTTTTTGTGTGCAGCCAAGTTATTAAGATGGTAAAGTAGTATTTTGTCCAGTAGATGGCCAATTATCTGTTCGTGCAAATGAAAAAAAGATAGAAAGTTCTTTGCCTTGCCATGCCTTGTCTTCCCTTCCGTCCCCTCCCTTTCCCAAACAATGACTTGTGCCAGGTCCTTCGTCCAGCAAAATGTGTTCACGTACAACACTGGGTGTGACCAACAGCATCATTTGGCAAAAGCTCTAAAAATTACAGCTATTTCTCCACTTACTCCATCTTTCTCCAAGCACTTAAGAAAAAGTTAATTAGGTGATTGTGCCTCAGCCTCAATATTTTGAATGTTGTTTTTCCCAATGCATATGATTTTTATCTAGAGAATATAATAGCTAGTAGACAGGAGATGAATGGCCAGCTATTATCAGTTTCTACACAAGTAGTATATCCTATGATTGTCTGACAAATTTAATTAGGATAATTCACCAGAAGAATAATTAAAAACCCAAAATAGTTTGCACTAGGTCCACCAATGTTAATCGCTACCTTAGAGATCACATTTCATTCTGTCAAGCAACAGTATTTAACTAAATTAAATGAAATCCCACTCCATTACTGCTGAACTGAAGAAACCTTAGCCTGGTTTATTTTCCTGGTGTGCAGGCAGTGAGTTCTAACTCAACTGTGCAATGCCTGTTGTGGAAAGCAATCTCCAAAAACTCTCCAAGTAACATTTTGCACTGATTTTGAGCAGCTGAAGGACAATGGAGAAGCAGAAAGAAATAAGGGGATTGCAAACAGTCTCTGAAGGGCTGTACAAAAAAAATCTTTGTTCCCCCCAAAAATAGTGCGAAGACATAAAGGAACACTGAGAAATGGTGCTACTGGTAGTCTTTTCTGGTTTTCTTTTCATCTAAGACCTAGATCTGTAGAATAAGTGGTCCTTTTAGCTCAGTCCCCTGTGCAGGCCAGTCTGCAATCTTGGGTCTTGCCCCACTGTGTCATGGGCAGTCTGGGTCAGCATGGGGATGTCCATCTGTCCTGAAGGCTCTTTCTTGAGGGCCTGAGGTTTGGGCTGGCTTGAATTAGTGACCTATGCTCTGGATTTTGAGAGTCTCTGGGTGAAGTGTGTCCTATTAACCAGGAAGACATACAATTGAATGAGATCTGGGCACTTTTCTCACTCTGGATCTACTGAATTGCTTTTCATGGAGCTGAACACTAGGACAAGGTACAGTGGCCCACCTGCAGTAGCCAAGGTATCCCAGTGCTGCCCACCCTGTGTGTGTTGGGGAGAGCCAGGGTAGGCTCCTGTCACTAGCTCAAGACATTAGTGCCAGAGGCACCCAAGCAGGGCTCAAACAGGTCTCCAGGAGCTAATGTGGAGAACAGGACATGTCATTCCTCCTGTAGAAGATCCAC
>JAWWEW010000112.1:25996753-26034022 GCA_035583185.1 Anabacerthia variegaticeps | reverse complement strand
CCCAAGCAGGGCTCAAACAGGTCTCCAGGAGCTAATGTGGAGAACAGGACATGTCATTCCTCCTGTAGAAGATCCACAGGGAGAAGGTGCTTTGTAAAGTAAAAATTCAATAAATGCATACCAAGTTTCTGAATTTTATCTACTATTCTAACTGCTGAATCTCTTGGTAATTCCCATGATACTCCCAATGTCATCTTCAGCAAAAAACCCTGTGTGAACTTTTCTGCCTGTGTCCTTTCAACTTTATTGAGATGTTGCACTGGGAGAAAGGTCTTGCTTCACAAAGCAGTCTCAACACAGGGAGCAAGGAATGGATCATGAGTGTTAATTTTTTTTCCTTCTTTGGTTGCAAGAAAGACAGGAGATTGTCATTGCGAAGGCTACATAATGACCTGACTGTTACTGGTCATCGTGCACCAACTGAGTGTAGGGAAAAAGTGACTTCTCTCTAATGCCAGACAGAAAGATAACATAAATTAAAGACAGCTTCTTTCTAATTTGTTTTAACCTTCCATAAAACAGGAATAAGATATCCACCATATTGTTAGTGCTATAAAGGTTATTTCCCTAACGTTTGCAAGGGGTTTCCTGAGCCTCATTTAGAAAGTTTTGGAGATGCTGGAGTTGTTTTACTTCAACTCTATTTGTAAGCTAGAGTACTTTTTCTTCTTTCTAGTATAATCATAGGCACAAACAGTATGTTGAGAAAATGAATCATGAAATTTCTTAAACTAAAAATTTTATGAGCTTTGAGCTGTTGACAAGGCCCAAACTACCAAAACAGGGATTTTAGTATATTCCTTTAAAAGATATATTTTCATTTTGATATATAGATGATGTTAAGTCACTGCAAGAAACACCTTGCTGTCTGTGAAGGAGCAAAAGCCAGGTACTCTCTGAGTGGGACCAAGGGTTGGGGTTTGCAGTTAGACTCTCATTAGCTCACTGAGGTATAAGATACTTGCACAGTTTTAAGGATGTCTCCTCAAATGTTTTCCTGGTACTTCTGAATATTTTCCACACTCTGAGACATTTTACAATAAGGAGGAATTTGCAGCCTTCCTTCCTACCAGCTGTAAGCAGAAGGGGAGTTTGCCACAACCTGTGAGAGCCCTGATGGGTGTCGGCTATTTAATGTGAATTATGCCATCAGAAAGCTGCTTTTCAGAGGAAACTGTGAGAGGAGAGAGCCTCTCTCCACAGCCAAGATGGGAAGGTAAGGACTTTCAAATCTTCTCTTGCTGCTTTTGAACATGTACTTACTCCTTGGTATTTTGCAGTCATGTTGTTTTAACGGGAGCATGGAACTGACTTCTTTTCTAAAATCTTGCTGATGATATTAGATGGTCAATGATGAGATTATTAGCAGTATTGCCACAGGATTTTATGAAACATTAGGAAAAATTTAAGTCAAGGGTGATTAAGCTGCCTAGATTGTTTTGTCATCTTAGCCTGTTTTCCTTTGATTCACTTTTCATACTGAAGTTCTTTCCTGTGCAAATCCTTCACTTGAGTTGTTTAAAGCATTTCACTTGTTTTTCCCCTGTACTTTAGTTCAGGAAATGTTGCAGTTCTTGATAGACTGTTTTTTCTGTCTCCAGAGGTTTCTTTTGAAAATCAGGGAGGAAACAATATCTCACATTCCTGATATATTCTGAAAGTACTGACTTTTCAGAGATTACATAGGATATGCTTTTTATTAATAGGATCAGGAGAGGCAGCTTCCTAATCATTATAATTTGTGGTTTTATCTGAAAGTATTGTTCTCACTAAAATCTCTTTAATATCATGCTAAATTATAAAAACATTAATTAGGTAAGTGGACATTAATCCTCCAGCTATGTGTAATGCACCCTTTGATGTAGCCTACTTAGGAGCTTTAGGTCTGCCCAGCATTTCCTTTTCCCCAAGTATATTATTTTTTCAATAATCCAACCAGGTATTTTATTGCGTTTCTTTGGTGTTACTGTAGGAGAATAAGGTTCTAGTCGAGTGGAAGTTCCTAAAACAGCCAGCTTCCAGGGCATGAAACCCTTTCATTTAAGGGGGTAAAGGTCAACTCAACAAGAAGTTGAGTCATGCCAAAAGCAGGACAAGTGTTTCCCCGGGGAGAGAGCAAGCGAGAGTGAGCAGAAGAACATCACATAGAGGAATTCCCTGCCTGAGAAAGGTGTTTTGGTCTGGAGCAGGTTGTGGGTAATATGGATCACTAGAGACTGCTGGATTTTCTTAATCAATGCTAGTCTTTGGCAAATGTGGAAATAGTCATTAAATCATCCTAAAATCATAAAGCAAATCATCTCTAGCTTCTGGACTCTCTAGTGTGTGTTATTTAATTAAAACCAGGGAAATTTATAATGCTAGTTACAACGGCATATCATTACTGTATTTTTTCAGACGTCTCCAATTAATAACAGTATTGGAGGTCATGCAGATTTCAGTGTGTATATTTGGTAATCATTCTTATATTTTGTTGATTATAATATTAAAGAAAGCATGTGTGCAGTGCTTAGCACTTAGAATTCACATATAATAAAATTACATAATATGCTGAGTTGGAAGGGTTCATCAAGTCCAACTCCTGGTCCTGCACAGGACCATTCCCAAGAGACACACTGCGTGTCTCAGAATATCACCCACATACTTCCTGAACTCTGTCAGGCTTGGTATTGTGATCACTTCCCTGGGGAGCCTTTTCCAGTGCACAACCAACCCGACCAACCTTTTTCTAATATCCAGCCTAAACCTCCCCTGACACAGCCTCAGGTCATTCCCTCAGTCCTGTCACTGGTCACCACAGAAAAGAGATCAGTGCCTGCCCCTCCTCTTCCCCTCCCGAGGAAGTTGTAACTGCAATGAGGTCTCCCTTCAGTCTCCTCTTCTCCAGGCTGAACAGACCAAGTGCCCTCAGCCGCTCCTCACACGGCTTCCCCTCAAGGTCCTTCACCATCTTCATTGCCCTCCTTTGGACACTCTCCAATACCTTAATATCTTTCCTATATTGCAATGCCCAAAACTGCCCACAATATTCAAGGTGAGGCTGCCCCAATACAGAGCAGAGAGGGACAATCCCCTCTCTTGACCGGCTGGCGATGCTTTGCCTGATGCAACCTGTCAGCATCATCTGAAAGAAAGTGCATAAACATGTGCGCATGTGTGTGACTGTATGTATACATGTGATCAGGAGAAGAGGAACAAGAAGGTGACAGTACTTGGTGGGGCGGCATCCTCCAAAGGTCATGCATTAAGAAAGAAAAATTGTTTCAGATATTTCACCCACTTATTTTCTAATGAGTACAACAACATAAGTATATTATGAAGAAGAAAACTATCTTGTACTATGTATTATTTTTATGACCTTCACACTGAATTTGCACTTAGTGTGGGTTAATTTACTTGATTATACAAAGGTGAACAACAAAACCCTCCATGCAAAGTAGACTGTGACAATATGATTTTTACCAAGGTGTTACAAAGGTTTCAAGTGCTGACAGCAGATTGCAAATGTGATTGATAGTTGTGGGTGTGAGATGTGTATTCACAGACAATGTGAGCAGCTGATTATACTTCTCATTTCCTACTGAGTGTGGTCTGCTTCCCTGGGACATACTCCTTTTGGATGTTTAAGAGCTAGAGCAAAGATCCTTACGGTACCCCAGAAAACTGGGTCGGAGCTTGGTGATAGAAAAATGCTGATAGATAATCTTGGACGGTGACCTTGAGATTTTACAGTATCTTTTATACCACAACCAAGTATTTGCAGGTTTATTTCATTTTTGTTAGCAACCCAAAAGTGTGAATCCTCATTCTGTAGTCTATGTGGCAAGACCCATACTGCCTCAGTCTGGATGTTTGTCCAAAAAATGCCATGGAAACAGAACTAATCATGAGACCTTTTTTGTCATAACCCATTCCGCCTCAAGTTTTCCTCCTTGTGATCAGTCATTAACCAGCCAGTTGTTATTAAAGGACTCTCCTCTTTTAGTCCAAGCACCAACAATATCACCCAGTAACATTCAGCAGACTTGTAGCTGTAACCTGCCAGTGCATTCCTGTTGTGTAATGCATTCGCACATTCCCAGCAGATTCTAATTTACTCCAGCGATGCCTAGATGAATTCGCACACAGCACATTGTAATACAAATGGAACAGTTAAAATAGATCACACATCTCTCTTCCATCTCAATTTCAGTCTAATGTATCATTGCAGCTTATTCTGTAAACTGTTGAAGCCATCTTCATTCAACTGTAAACTAAAGAGACTAGATGTCTATCAGACGAAACCAAAACACTTCTTGATTAATCACAACCTCTTGACCTAATGAGTGATAGCTGTGTTAAAAATGTTGTCATTATCTAAATGGAGTACCCAAACGTCCTGCAGATCCTAAGCAAATTGACTCTCTTCTATTTATAAACAACACTGGAAGATGAACTCCTGGGTTTATACTGGAAAAGGGACATCATTCATTTTTATCCAACATACCTGCTTTTAGTGATATTACCCACACACGCAGGTTTTAGAAAATCTTAACAACTGAAGTGGTTTATATGCTTTTAAGACTAATTTTGAAGTTTATGTGTACATTCATCACACCGAAGCTGGGTGCTCAATATCTACTCAAAATGCACAGTATTAACAGTACATGTTAAAGTTCTTAGGCTTTCTGTTAGATACTAAACATCATTAGCACTGGATATGGAATTCTGCCTTTTCAGAGTTTGTATAAATGTTATTTGCTATGCTGAGGGCATTTTTCCAACACATAAAATGCACATCTCTTTGTGTGCATGACAAAGTGATGAATCTTTGAAAAGCCAGTTTTATAGCTATGTATTGCCAGTTTTTTGATTAATAATCTGGTCACATTCAAGTAAAGATGCTGTTACAGGAAAAAAACCAAACAATACACAGATATTTTTTTTCCTGTTGCTTTTAAAATATTGGCTGTTTCTTTCTACATGTTGTTCCAATGAAGCCTTGAGAGAGGAGGCCTGGATCGCACATGTCCTTAATTATTTACAATTCTTCTCTTTCAACAGATGCTTATTTGTTATGATATTCCTAGCAGGTACAGCAGTTCTTTCCTGTTAAATGAAAAAATGGAAAAACCCTGAGAAATTTGTGCACAACTAGTTCTTGTGCTGAGAATAAATACGAGGTCAGTCACAAGTTTCTGCTTTGGAAAATAATCGGAATTCAATGTAACTAAAAATCCCTGTTGGTGAATTGAACAGCAAAATCCATTCCACATTTGTAATTTATAGCTACTACTATTCACTGCAGGGTGAAAGAAAATCCTTAAATAGCAAAGGCCTTTCTCAGCCTGTATGGGGAGATCTGCTGATACACACAGTGCCCTAAAGCACTGTGGCAGGTAGGGTGTGTTATGCCCCACCTGTGACTGCCATGTACCAGCGCTGGGGGCAATCCTGCACCACAGCCTGGGCAAGATGCTGTGAAGCAAGCTACAGTATGCTCCTTCCCACCACGTGTGTGCAGCCCAGAGTCAGCAGGACCTCTAGGATTTAAAGCTTCTTTCTCACCTGGTGGTGGATTTAGAGATTAACACCTCACCAGGAGCCTGTTCAGAGGCTACAGAAGACTTTCCTATTTCTCCCTAATGCTTTTCTTTTTTACATGCCCAAGGTTTACACTAGTTTTTTTGCCTCAGCTTGCCCTGAGGCTGCCTGTTGAGGCAATTGTCCACAATGACACCATAATCTTTCCTTTGAGTTGTTGCTTTGCAGGATAAAACCTCTCATCCTCTAAGAACAGACTGTATTCCTCAGTCTCCCATTTAATACCTGAAATTTAGGTGTATGAAAATGCACTCTGTCAGATTATGACCATTTAGTCAAGTGATCCACACCCCTCTGCAACAGTAATTTCTCCTTTTCAGTATTTCTTGCCTCACAATTCTCTAAACCCTGTGCAGATTTTTCCAGCAAGGACTCTACGACACTATTCAGATCTTCCATATAAATACAAAGCAATGCTGTATCAAGAGCTGGTCCTGCTGGAATCTCACTGGGAACATTGTCTGATATTTCCTTATTATCAGCCACACTTCAGACATATTTGCAATCTAGTTTTTAGCTAATGTGACCTGTGCTTTTCCATTCTAATATCTTGTGACACTAATCTAATGCCTTGAAGAAGTGAAAGTATAATATAGCAGTGCAGTCCTCCTTTGTAAGGAGAAGTAATTTTATGGTGAAAGGAAGAAGTAACTTCATCTGATCATGCCAAATTTCCATGAGACCATAACAAATTATGTTATTCTTGTTTTTGTCCTTAATTCTTTATTGAACCACAATTCCACTCTTTCAGAAATAATAATTCATCTAAAAAATCCTCAGGCCTAAAAGCACCCATCTGTAGTTGCTCTAATATCTAAATTGTTCTAATATTGAATATTTCCAGTCTTCTGGATTTCTGAAATACTTGCTGCATCCAAGTTCCTTAGGTGGTTACAAGGAATTTAGTTAGTGTTTCCAGGCTGGTGGTGTACCAGGAAGTTTGACTGACTGATCTGAAAGTCCCTTCCGACCATAATTTCTATGAAATCTTTGAAGCTGACTTTGGCAATATTACAAAGGAAATCTGTAAGGAATGATGAACCATTCTCGACTGAGACTTCGCACTGTGGTTGTGCCTGCAGCATGAGGAAGAAAAACTTTGTTCCTGATGAGTTTTACCTTCACCATAGACATTCCTTGTAACCAAATCTGTTCTTTATAACCCTCCACAGCATCACTAGAATACAAGGCAAGAGTGGATTTTATGTGATTTGTTATACCAGCCTTCACAGAAAAAAATAAGTTTCATAGAAAATTATTTTCCTGAGGTATATTTTTTTATGCTATCAGCATAATAACACACTCACAGTTCTCAAACTCCAAAGGTGTTAGTCTTGTATTAAAGAACTGTTCCCTTATGTTTACCATTGTGACATACTAATTAGCAAAAAAAAAAAATAAAATAAAATAAAGAAGGAAACATTTTGTTCAGAAATTAAATGCTCCAACTTTTTTTATTTATACAATACATAGACTATCAACATAATATTATATATTATATATGTAATATTATATATTATGTATGCAACACAATATATGATAATACATATGCAAATATATAAAATATATATATTGCACACATATATACTGGATTTACCAGCTCCTCAAAGAGCATACTGATGTTGCTGCCCATAATGAATCTGAAGCATGAAGAAGTTTTCCTGACCTAGAATTGGCCAGGTAGGTCAGGCAAAGGTAGAAGCTTCTGCTGGTCCTTCACAGAGCTGTTCAGCTCCTGATAGACAGCTGGTACTGCCATGAGTCCGGTAGTGCTTAACTTATGTGTAGCAGGCTGTTGCAGTATAGAAGTGTGAGGTAGTTTCACCAGAGTTCATTGTCAGGGACAAGCAACTGCTTACCTGCACTGTCATAACCTTCACTTAAGGCCTGATGCTTTCATGAGCTGTACTTGCCACCAGCAAAGGTCCTCCTGAAGCTCAGCTCAAGTTCTAACATTTCAGGTTAATAGATGGGCTGATGTCTGATCCCCATTTTTACATTCTGCTATTAACCAAGCCAACAGAAAGTTCCCTGGATCAGTGAAATTCATGTTGAACAAATAGTAGATAATTTCTGTAGGTACCATGAATGTATTTAGATGATCACACCTCACGTGGCCTGATTTGTCTAGTATTGATATTACCTATCACTGTGCACTGCAAAATATGTTGCTTTGCATTCTTTTGTTGACTCCACAGGTACATTAACTAGTCCAAGATGAAGTACTAATGTTCAGCTTGTGTTTCAGAAAAATTCCCCAGACAACTTAACTCACTGGGAGTACACAGAGCATATTGCTGAGACATCTGTTAAGTAATGCCACCTGAGTCCCAAATTATCTTCTACAAGCTACTCAACAAACAATCTCTTCTACAAGCTGCTCAGGTCCTGTCTCTGGTAGCACAGGTAGGACAGCAGCTCAAAGCAGGCTCCATGGAGATGAGTCACCCATTGCTAACTAATGATCCAAAGTTGTCATAAACTGCTGCAGAGCCCAGTGCTGAGATACCCAGACTCTTTGTGTGATTCCTATGAACTAAATAACTGAGAATGGCTGTGATCTGCTTGCTTGCAGTTCTCGGTAGGAAGAGGCCTGGGCTGGCTGTAACTCATGCCACTGAACTCCCCTCTTCTCTGCCTCTTCCCCCGAGGGACCTTGGCTTCAGAAAACACCTCTCAGCAAAGCGCTCTCCTATGCCAAGGTTAGGCAAAGAGTGGGCACTGGCCCAGAAACTCCAGGCCACTCCTGTGCCGAAAGCATGCCAGTACTTAATCCCATGGAACATTTTGGGAAAGTGGTTGAGTACTAAATCTAATACATGAGCTGTAAGATCTAACAAGGCTAATTAGCCCTGTCCCACTCTTGGCCATATTTGTCTTGTCTTGGTGCTAAATATTATCTGCTTTCTGCACTGTGCTTCTTGGGCCTCCAGGCTCAAGGAGCTCTGGTTCTCTCAGGTGCTGCATCAGACCTATGTCAACTCTTCAATAAGTTCATTTAGGATATGAAGTGCCTGGAAATGTCTGAGTCAATGGATCTTCAGGACATGTATTTGATCCAGCAGGGTCAATGATGGGTTAAATTAACACGGGCACATAATGCATACATTTGGAAATGTAGAAAGCCCAATGTCCTCCAGGACTTGGAGATCCAGGAGTGTTGTGTGGAAGACTTGATGTCTTCTGTACAAAGTTGCCTTGAGGCTCCAGACTTTAACAGTTCAATCTTTAGTCTGTGTGAAAGAGGTTATATTGCTAGGGCATCTGTGCTGGGCTGTGCCCTGATGGATGGTTTTCCCTCAGACAAGGTCACTCTATGCAGAATGATCTCTGGAGCCTCTTCCTGCATGATGCAGTTAATCTGCAGCCAGGACAAAACTCTGAAAAATAATCAAGAGTTGAATACTCTGATTTTTTATAACTGATGTTTAATTGGTGCAAGAACGTAAAGCAGTATCGCTCCTGCTTGTCCATGTACAAATCTGTAGGAAACCCACTTTTCAAAGTGGAGTTGGAAGGCAAACTACAGTCTCTTTACAGAAGCAGAGTTGGGAGAGTAGATCCACTAAACATTTAGCTCCACTTTGGCTCCATGATCTGTCTGATGGAAGTACTAGTTCAGGTGCAGACAGTGGGGGTGGAGGGAAATCATGTTCTGTATTACTTACACATCTCTAATTTCAAGCTGCAGGTTTTGGAAGTAAAATAATTTGCCCCCCGCGTGGTATCTGTTTCTGGAACTTATTATCTGCTTTGTTAAGTTCAGCTGGCATTCAGATAAGGATAATTTAATTAGACATCTTAGTAATCATACAAGCATACTTACTGCCACAGCAGGGGGTGGCTTCTTCAAAACAAACCCCTTCACATATTACTTTGGACAGCATGTTTTCCCTCAAAAGATTTCACATTGTATGCATGTATGTGTATTGCCTCCTTTTTCTCAAGATTTCACATTACATGGTGCTTCCCCTTTGTGGACTTTGATATAGTTTGGGAATATTCCTACCTTGAAAAACTTCCTGTGCTTGGGAGGTGTTCCTTTGAGAAAATGTGCATTATACACCGATGGTCCACTTTGAAGACAGTGATAACATCAGGGGGTTGCTCTGAACTGGAAATTTTCTCAAGCCTGGGAGGACATTTCCCTGAGACTGGGGGACATACATTGAGCTGACATTTCTTTGGGAATCTGCCTGTTGCAGAGATGTCCTCACTTACTTCATGCTGCTTTGCAGTTTACAGTGTCATCCTATTTTCCATCTGAAAATCCAGGGAGAAGAGCATGTTTACAATAGTTCCATTAGGAACAGCTTGAGAAAGGGTTTAGTGGGAGAGGTCCAAAAGTGAGTGGGAAATGGGTTTATGGCTTGTGCTGCTGCTTAGTATTTTGCCTGTTCTCATATTTGCAGAACTGCTTCAAACTCTCTGGCAATTGGAATCAAGTTGACATCTAATAGATGAACAAAGTAAAAGAATAAAAATTTGTATGACTTAATTCTGATGAACTTCTGGGAGATTAAAAAAGAAATTGAATTTAAAGTGAAATCCAGCTTCTGCAAATAGCCCATACTTTAGAAAACAGCTAAAATAAAACTTTTCTGAAAACTTTCCTAACATTTTGACTACTCAAAATCTGTATTTGAGTTTGAGACAGCAGTCAATATCTGTGTGAAAGAGCAAACATGTTGCACCGGAAACTTCATAAAAACAATTGTCTAAACTGGAAGCAACTTATTCAGGAAAAAAAAGGCTTGCAAAGAAGCACAAGCCAAAATATTTAGGTTTGGCTGAAGTAGCTATGAGCTTGATCATTATATGTATACCATGCAAGTAAATAGTTTGTGGGTGAGACTAAAGCCAATGTGAACCTTTATGTGGAAAATACTGCCTATGTGGGTATGGAAAATAGCCCACTTAAACTATAACTGTACTGAAAATGTGCAAATAAAACCTGAATATAACACCCATGTAGAAGGGCTATTTCTTTTATACTTCTCTGAGTATGTTCTATGTTATTCTCAGTCTTAGACAAAATGAAACTGTATTCATATTAATACTTGAAAGTAAACAACATATAAAGAAGTAAAATATTTTCTTAAAATACACAAAGTAACAGTGGAAGAAAAAAAGATGTCCAACTGAAGCTAGACCAATTCATTTTGCTGAGTAGGAGGCTTGGCTGAAACTACTAACTCCTTTTTCAAATATGCCAGCAAGATACATCATTTGAAAGAAAGACACCAGAGTATTGAGAAAGCTATTCATTTAATGTACAATTGTTTTGGAGATGACATTAAATTTGTTGATTAAGTTTCTCTGCATTAGACAATTGGAGTAATGGAGCTGAACTCAAGACATACTGGAATTGGGGAGGTTTCATTTTTTATTCTCCCTTCTCACATCTTTCCTGCTCCCAGCACTCCCACAGATGGGTGAGAAGAGACTTAGTGGAGTCCCCTCTGCACTGGAACTGCTTTGGTTTTAGCATCTCTTGTGCTGTGGAAGTCCACATCTGTGATCCTAATAGTAGTTTCCATCTGTGACACACAGAGGCTCCAGTGATGTCCAAGTGATGTAAGTCTCAGGTGTAGAATGAACATATATAAAGATAAAAAGCTATTAGACAGGATCCAAAACAGGACTACAAAGATGGTGAAGGACCTATAGAGGAAGCCATATAAGGAGTGGCAGAGGACACTTGGTCTGTTCAGCCTGGAGGAGACTGAGGGGAGACCTCGTTGCAGGTATGACTTCCTTGTGAGGGGAAGAGGAGGGGCAGGCACTGATCTCTTCTTTGTGGTGACCAGTGACTTCACCCGAGGGAATGGCCTCATGTTGTGTCAGGGGAGGTTTAGGCTGGATATTAGAAGAAGGTTCTTCCCCCAGAGGGTGGTTGTGCACTGGAACAGGCTCCCAGGGAAGTGGTCACAGCACCAAGCCTGACAGAGTTCAAGAAGAGTTTGGATGATACTCTCAGACACAGGGTGTGACTCTTGGGGTTGCTCTGTGCGGGGCCAGAAGTCAGACTTTAATGTTCCTTGTGGGTCCCTTCCAACTCAGTATATTCTGTGATTCTATGATCCTATGAACAGCATTAACTACCTGCCACTGCACATCAGGCATGGAAACCAGGGAGGCAAACCCTTCCTAAGGTAACTAGCTTTATAATACTGCTTCCCTTTTACTGTTACCTCTTGGTGTCACACTAGCTTCTGAAAGTAAATCCATTATGCATGCAGGAGCAGAAGTGAGTAGTTGCAGGACGCAGCCTATACAATTTAAAATAAATAATCTCAGTTACACAGCAGCACAATGTGGTCAGTCTCCGGTTTCATCTTCCTTCTGCAACAAAGTAAAGGTGTTATCCTCCATGTGAATGACAAAAAAAAGGATACACAACATATCTGAGCAATTCTATGTGTCAAATACTGACACGACCATGAAGGCAAGCTGTGGATGAATACCTTATGAGTACTACTTGGTTGACTAATAAAAAGAATCTAGAGTCATTAGCATCCATAATGATATTGGGTTTATGGTACTCTAGCCATTGCAGAAATAGCCCTGTACACATACTATTTCTTCCTCAGAAAACTACTGTAGTTCATGGAAAGACTACTTCCCCTTCTCAGTCAGGGGAACATTTCTCCTCACCTTTCCCAGATTTTGTGAAGGGTGCTGAAATTTCATGCATAAAGTCCTTAAATCATTGCCTGTTCTCTGCTGTCCATGAGGACATCTTTAGTGGAACTGTTTCGCTTTTATTGTTTCCAGAATCTTTCTTTCTTATCTTCATCTGCAACATTTGAAAACACTCAGCACCACATGGTACCTGGAGGTCTGATAGTACAGATACTTCACACTAATACCTATTTGTTGCATTTACTTTTATACACCAGTCCTGATAAGTTCTGTCTCACAGATTCAAGAGGATTTAGGATCTTGTCTACTGCCCTAGGCAATAACCACACTTGCTTGTAGGACATGCTAAGCTTTTGTGCAGACGTTGCAGATATTATGGCTCCCATCTGTTTGGGAGATGAACACTTTGTGCTACAGAAATAGTAGTTCATGAGATAAGCAGATTCAGAGAAGGCATTTGCATTAGGGCCCATGTCACTCATGCTATGTCACGTTTTTGAGGATGATATCATGTGTTATTCTTTTTATGAAAAAAAAAAACCACAAACAAACCTAAACCAAACACAAAAACACAAACACAAATTTGAACTGTTTACCTAAAGTGAATTCCATATTTGAAACCTTTAAAGTCTAGATATCTTCTTCACATATGCATGTGGATGATAACTTTTCATTGAACTGACAGAATGATCAGTGGGGAAAGTGTTTTGGCCTGTCCTATTCAGCAGGCAAGGCTTAGTCATCCTAATGCTCCTTTCTGCCTAAAAGTTTGCTAATGCGCTTGTATTTATCACAAAACAATATGTGGGATCAGTTATGAGTTAAAGGGAAAGAATTTAAAGGTGAATTAATAACAGTGACAGCTCATAGAAAGAATGAAAAAATCTTGGCATGAGGATGACTATGGCAAAACAGAAACCATCAAGATGTGTGTAGGAAATATGATGCAGACAGCTTTCCTATGGATTTTGTAAATGGAGGATGAAAATGTTAGTCTCACAGAGGAGACAGAATGTTCCTGTTTCCTTTGCAGCCTGTTCTTCCCTCAAAACACAGGAAGAAAGTGCTTAGGAGAAGGAAAAAAAGTTGTGGTTGTAAAGAAAGTGATTAGGCAGGAATGGGGCACTGAATTCAGCATGGAGGACTCCACTCAACCCTTTGAAGTTGCACAGATGTAGGGTAGGAGCAGTGAATCAAACCCAAGCAGGGGAAGGCTTCTCAATATTGCAGTTTAAAATTCTCGTGTGGTTGCTACTGGTTCCAGATGGCAATTAGGTATTGGAACAGAGTAACAGGGCTTCTGCTTGTCCAGCAGAAACCAACTGAAGGATTTTAATGGGATCTGGTATTTCTACTGAAGCAAGTATGCATTCTGGCAGTTAGAGCAACAGACCCATATTATAAACTAGTGTAAATCGTCAACACTCTGATGGAGCTATACGAATTCACACCAGCTGAGATTCTGACCTATTATAG
This sequence comes from Anabacerthia variegaticeps, assembly GCA_035583185.1. NCBI lineage: Eukaryota > Metazoa > Chordata > Aves > Passeriformes > Furnariidae > Anabacerthia > Anabacerthia variegaticeps. Next base: position 26,020,318 of record JAWWEW010000112.1, on the reverse strand, counting down.
TAGATTTATACAGTAACAACCTCCTTGTGCCAAAGATTTCAGTATTCCAGAGGTGGTAATATAGTCTGCCTGTCTATGGACAAGAAAAACAAGGAAGAGGAACTACAACATGTAACAAAAAATCATCAAAGGTCAGTTCTTGGAACAAAGTAAACTTGCTTTCAAAAGTAAATCAAAGGCATGGCCCATAAAAAGGATCCCTTCATCTAAACTTTCTGACTTGCTTTTGGAAAAGAAAAAAACAAAAAAAAAACAAAAAAAAAAAAGAAAAAGAAAAACAAAGGCAAAAAAAGAGTTAATGTAAAAGCCAGTGTCTCCTTTTCTGGTTTGCTCTGGCTCTTGTGCCACACCCTTCATTAGCAGAATCATATGCTAATGAATAATGCCTTCATCTAGTAGCACATAAAAGCAGTGTACCATGTGTGGCTCATGCTGTCTTTCCCTACGAAGAAGTTTTGCTCAGATTTATGTAAAAAACCCTTTTTTGATGTTTTATTATGTGTTTAGTAGAGAAGTGAGGTTGGGGGAGTTTCTTTGTGCTTGGAAGAGAAGTTAAAGAGGTACATGGGATTTTCTGCTGTAACAGATATTCCTTCCAGTCTTAGTTTGGCTTACAAAAGGTATGTTTTCCTCTAATAGGTTAATTCTTCTGTAGCTTGTTTTTGACAGTGTCAAGAACCTAAAAAAATTATGAAGATCCAAATATGGACTTAGCTATTCAAGATTCATGAGCTCAGAAGTCACCAGAAAAATGGTCTGCTTTACAATGAGTGCCCTAAAAGCTGGGTCCTGACAGTTTCATCTGCAGAAAGATGATAGTCCGACTGGGATTATCTTCACTGAAACCAGTGACAGCAGTTAGGTAGATAATAAATCCACAAAACAACTTTGTGGACCTTTTTGCCACCGTTGGTACATAAGTCCTCAGCACCTATGAATCTGCAGGTAGCTATATTTCTGAACTGAAACTTCCTCCTAACACAGAAAGGCTAACTCAGATTGACCCAAATCATGTTGTCACTAAGCAGCCTGACCCCTAAACCTCATCAGTATTTACAATAGGTTGCTATTCTCACCTGAAGGATGCATTCAAGTAGGTGCATGAATAGATTCATATGGAACTATATACTCAATTCATCCATGACATAGCAAACTGAGAATTCAAATCCATTCTGAAGGGCTTTGAACCATGGGTTGCAGAGAGGTTCTCAAACACAAGGCAAGAAGACACTCTCAGATTCGAGGTCTCCTTCCACTGACTTTTTCATTTTGCTGCCATAAACATTAGTTAATCCATACATGGAGGCAGTGAAAAAGTGCCTATCACTTATTAGATAGGATAGTTTTCAATATAAGAAGATTTTCTTCACTAGAGCAGCTCTGATCCTGTTCTCCTCACCTTCCCTAAGTGACTCAGACACCAGTCTATAGAATGATGTTCTCTTTCTTTCTCAGTCATTGATATTTAATATTTTAAGCAAATTGGGACAGCCTTCTCCAGAAAAAATGAGAGTATCCTCCCTACAGATGTCTTAGAGATCATATTGAGGGCAGCCTACTGGGAGTGAGGATCATATTAAGCTGAGACATTATAATCTGTATCTCCTGTACTTCATGGAAACACTTAAACTTCCCTTTGGGAAGGAAATGGGAGCTTGTTGCTATCCCTTCACCCAGCTGCATTCAAGGAGTAAGGGTCTTTGTGGACAGGTCCCACCAGGGGTGGTTCAGGGCTGAGCATCCTTACCTAACATGAGAGCCTCCATGGCACAGTGGTCCTTGGCAGGGGTTTCAGCTGGCTACCAGGCTGTTCCTCAGTTAAGAGGGTAGCTTTTGTGAAACCTGGTAGTAAGCACCTGACTCTACCCAGGCATTGTTAAGTAATTTTGGCCCTTAGTGACTGACAATGCCTTTTCCTAGGTAGCAAGACGCCTAAATATATGGTTATATCAAGCTGGGAGAAAGGTTGTAAGCGATTGTCTTTTCCCAGTGACCATGTTATTTAATACACTTCATTGCACAAACTACAAAAGCTGTTTATAAAGAAGCTAAAACTAGCTTCTATCACTGAGATGCACTTTCGGGTTACTGTCTTTCTGGGATGGGAAGAAGGACCTTGAACGAAGCGCCTACACAGGCAGCTCACTCCCCCTGAGACATAGTATCCAGAGCTCAAAGTTTAGGCCTTTTTTGCAGATTTGTATACAGCATTTTCTATTTTGTTTTCTGTTCCTTTCTCGATAGTTTCTAACATTCTACTTGTTACTCTGCAACTGCTAAGCACTGATCTGGCATTTTCACTGGACTACCTACAAGAACTACAAGAACTCTTTTTAAGTGGTAATAGCTAATCTAGAGCTCATAACTGAGTGTGTACAATTAGGGTTCCTTGCCCCATGCATATTACTTTGTCCTTCATAAGTACTGCTATTACAGCACAACCATCTATCAGCCCTACAAAGTCTCTGGCAGAATTTCTGCAAAGGTGTTTGAAAAAAAATATTTTATTACTATTTTTTTATGCCTTTAATGTGCCGTTCCTAACAATCTTTTTGTTATTATGAATTAACATTTGCCTTGCTAAGGTTTATGTTCTTTTCTATTTTTCTTCATTGCTCCCCAAGAGCTTCACTGTTTGAAGGATTTGTTTTTACCCCAATTAGCTGCCCTTAGTATACTATACAGCCATGCTGCCTTTTTTGTGTGGTCCTTTAACATTTGGTTTCTGGGGGTTTTTTTAGATACGTAATATACAATTACTGGGAAACTTTAATAGTGTGTATAAAAATGGGATCTGCAAATTTTTATTCTTTTGGTTGCTCCTTTTAAATTCCATTTTAACAAGATTTCTCATTTTTATGTACTTCCCCCTTCTTAAAATACAATTTTGGCTGTTCACTGCTATAGGAATGTTGATTTCAAGCGCTTTATGGTCAGTCTGAAAGAGTGATCCTTCATTTTGAAGGAGACCTTAGGTATTGTTTAGGACTAAATAAAAAATTGCTTCTCCCTCCATGGATTAGCCTGCTAGATGGTGCACAAAGCATGTCATTTATGGTAGCTAAAACTTTAGTCTTCTGCCAAGGACCTAGCTGGATATTTATCATATAAGGGTGCCTGAAGTGTTTCTGAAGGGCTTTGTGAGGAAATGGTGCACAGAAAGGCTCTGTGAAGCCACAGGGAGAGTCTTGCATGTAAGGCTTTCCTCTGTCTATTTCCCACTTGCTCACGAGGCTACTGCCATGAAAAATGTCCCTTCCCTCTAGTATGGGTTGCCACCTCTGCTCTCACCTGATTTCACTGAAAGCAGCAATGGCTGAACTAACAACAGTTAACTTTGTGAGCCTCAGAAAGCAGAGGAAAGCCTCAGCACTCTGGTTTCAAGTTTTCTGGTTAGTGGTGAGTAACTCTCTATTCTGGCATTGCAGTCTTCAGGATGGATGGATGGATGGATGGATGGATGGATGGATGGATGGACGGATGGACGGATGGATTGACAACATGTGATATGTTTCACCAGGAGTAGTTTTTCCACCCCACCAAATCCTACCTATGGATTAATCCAGACTCTTCTCAAATCTCTGTGACTTCAGAGGAGAGCCTGGAAAGTTCTTGATGTAAAGAACAGTGTTTCCCTAACACCTTAAATAAATTGAGTTTTTCCTGAAAAATAAACCCAAAACATTTTAGTCAAAATCTAAAGAATAACAGGTTGTTTTTCCTCTTATACCATTTTCATCGCAAATGTGTAACTGTAGTATTGGGGCTGGAGGGAAGAATGTTTGTATCGCATGATGTAGAGCAGACATCACACAAATTAGTCTAAACAAAAGCCCAGTGATGACATATTACTTCTTTTACTTATTTGTCCTAACAGCAGTTATTAATTTTAGATCTAAGCATACAATATGCATATTCTTGGAGTCTGCTTTACTGCAGGCATTTTATTTGATACACATAACTATTAAATTTGAAGTTGCTCAGAAACTACTGCCAAATAGCAATCAAGCAGTTGAAAGAACATGGCATATCCAATCGGGTGTCTGCAACAAAAAGGATGAATGTTTTCTCTTGTTCAGATATGTGCTTGAACTGTGAGAATACAGTCCTATGCAAATTCTCCTGTGACCCATTTGCAAAAGGGCTCAGAAAATGAGTCTTGAAGTTTGGTGCCCAGGGACTGTAAAAAGTCAGCCTGGTTGATCCAATAGCTCTCCATACTAGGCTTTGATCTTTCAATATATAAACCGCACAGAGTCCTGTGGAAACATTCCTTGTAGCATAAGAATTATTGAGGGAAAGGGATGAGAAAGAAGGATGGAAAGGGCAGTTCGTCTGAGGGTGTGGTGCTACCATTTCTGTGGTTACAGTAGCAGAAAAATGCCATTTCTCTTCTCTCAACCAGAAGAGCAAGGAGTCTTGCATGGAATTCGCAGTGTGAGAGTACTCATCCCAAAATCTCAGGAATTTTTGAAAAGTGAACTCATACTTAAAGTCCTTGGTAGGCTGGTAGCCAATGTGCACTTCCTCTAGAAATGCTGACTGAAGCCTGGGAAAATTAGCTGGACACAAGATGTGATAATTAAATATTGAAGTTGATTTATGCGTCTTGATGACTTGCACTCTAGTACAAGTTCTCTGGTACTGTTCTCTAGATGTAAAGATAGTCATGGGGCTATTATTTTTCACTTTGTTAACAGTAATTTCAAAGCTCTGACAACTTTCAGAGATAAAATAGGTCAGACTCTTCCAGGCTGGTCATGTAGCTTCTTGACTTTCTGTCTAAATTAACATGCAGTCTCTGTTCTTCTCAGTTGACTCTGTTGGTGCAGTCTCAGAGGCAGACATGACTGAAAGGGATGACTGCCTGGGCATTGTTTTACTTCAGCTTGAATCCCTGTGTGGGGAAGGGATTGGACTGGAAGTGGAAGGGAAAGGTGCTGATGAAGACCAGAAGTCTGACATCCTTTACTGCTTCCCTGTATAACCAGTTGTCTAGAACTGTGAACTCATGGTTGGAGACTGGATTATTAGTAGTAACTTCCAGTTCTTGGGCTGAAATGGTTATCCTGCCTTGAAGCAGGTTGTGCAGGTATTTCTTTCAAAAACCGGAGCTTATCAATAGTACCATACATACCAAGACGCCCCAAAAGACTGTATCTTCCAGCACAGGTGTCATTTGGAAACTGCTGGGTGGGTTCATTTTGGATTTATGGACTCACTTCACTTGATCAGCCTATACTTGTACATCACAATGTCAAGGGAAGTTTGGAGACTTAAACTGTGCTAAAGATACAGAAAACTATCTGAAAACTGTCAAAATTTCACATCTGATAAGTGATTTGTTTCTACAATGCCATCTTCTTTGGACCTAGCTGTGATGACAAAACATCACAAATTCTATAGTTTGCAGTTTTAAATGTATCTAGTATTCAACCTGTCATAATAAATGGCTATATCAAGACCCACATGGTTAAAATCAATCACAACTGGATCATGATTTAACAACTAAATGAGTCACAACAATCAAATTTTTTTTCATTTGTAAAACACGAAAGTATCTTATTATAATTTAAATGCTAATAATTTTACATAGGTATGTGCCAAAGTACTGATATTAGTAAAGTTTTCTTCTCAGAATTCTATTAAGGGTGATACTTAGGTCTGACAACTGCATTCATTTCTCAGTCACAGAGTTCAGAAGGAAATCAGTACAGACAGAAAAACTGAATAGTGAAGTGACTTGCCTGTGACTTTATTGCAGGTCCATGTTGACTTTCAGGTCAGCATCCAACTCTCAGCTTCACCTTGCTGCTTTTGTGCATGGTTTAAGAGGACACTAACTAATCACTGGACCCAGAGGTTCAGTTTCATGGATCTGGGGAGGGAGGTCTGAACAATAAAGGGAGGTTGTTACTCAGAAAGCCAGTGGCAGCAGCCTGAAGACAGCCTGAGTGCTCTGAATTGCTGAGTCCATGCCAGGTGAGTAATGTGAGCAGAGCACCGACACAGACATACAACTGAAGCTTTTGCATTTTCTTTATAAAAATAGAGCATATTTTCCAGTCATTTTTACACATTCCTCAGTGAGACATTGAAGGACTCTGATGGCTGGATGAGCTCAGCAGTCACAGTGAATACATCCACTAATGTGGGCAGAAGAACGGGCCTGAGGCCATATAATTGTCATCCTCTGCATCAGCCTAAGGTCTGTGGTCCCTTGAGCTCAGTGCAAGGGTGCAGCAGTTAAAGCCTTTGTTGAGCCAAGAGTTGTGTGGGTTTCACCAGAAGACCTAACTCCGGTCTGCCAGTGGCACAGCACCTCTGACTTAGGCACACCCGGTTGCAAAAATTAGCAATATTAAACCTATTTTACTGTGGAATGCTATTAAAGAAGAAAGATTTACCAATAATGGTCCACAGCTTTACAGAGAAGAGATAGGAGAACCAAGGTCAGTAAAATAAACACTGTTATCATGACAGAATAATCTCATCTGAGTAACTCTGCTCTTTTTTACCTGGCTTTTTGTAACCATGAGGAAAAATGCTGACAGGTCTGTCTCACAGAATTTGAAAACCATCTCCCATCTGAACTCCCTCAACAAGGATAAAAGAGGGATTTCCCTCAAATCATTTGAGTAGCAGGGTGTTTTATGACAATAATCTTCATTTCTTCCATAGAAAAGACTATGAGTTCAGGCACCTCCCTGAAGGCAGGGTATTGATCCCTGTGAAGCTCACGGTGAGTCAGAAACAAGGAGCAGCCACAACGACATGGAGACCACGAGCATCAGAAGAGCAGAGCTGGGTCATTAGAGATCTGTCTAAAATTCTGTAGTCCCTAAGGACAGCTGAGCATCCTCAGCTTCTGATTCACCCTTTGCAGGATTAGTCTTATAATATTTTTAATGGGTATCCATTCTATTGCAATGTATAGGAGTGCAGTGACCCTTAAATGTCAGCATCTAGCATTACATTAATTCACTCTTAATGAAACTAAAGAGGACTCAGAGAGTTTTGTGACCAAAGGCTGTTCACTAGAATTGCACCTTTCATTAACTGACTTTGGAGAGATGAAATGAAATTAACTTTTTGAAATATTTTGATATTGGATACACTGAATTTGCAAGCAGCAAATCCCTCTGGTTCAGACCCCAAATAAGGGCTTCTGATGATTAGGATATAAAATGAACTGTGAAATCCTATACGTGTAATATCCCTTTCCTAATGCAAATCAAATTTGCTGCCTTGCCAAGTAGTTTGATCCTACACAACACAGAAGCAGGGTAGCCAACAATAAAAGCTCACATTTAAAAGATGAAATATTGGTGGTTATACAGAATGGCCTTTCAATGCTTAACACCCGTGTATAAATGTGAATAGAACTTATAATTGCCTCATGGATTTCAAAGGGTGAAAGAAAAATACTTAAGTGACAGGGATGTGCCAGAAAATAAGGCTGACACACATCTTTCCCTCCTCACTGACTTTCAGAAAAAAGCCCTGGCTAAATTGGGTTTGAAAGTTCAAATCTTGGGACCCATCGTGAAAATCTACCACTACAGTGCGTCAGGTTGTCTGTAATCCTGAATGGACCTCTGAGGTTTAAAATAGCTCTTTGTTTCTAGGGATATTCAAGTGCTGCCTGTGGCATTTGAACACTTAAGGTCTCCAGGGCAATAACTTACATAATTCTTGTTCACCCTATGTACATTTAAGAAGGGGATCAATCGTCCTGCAGTTCTGCTTTACTCTTCAGTTACCTGCAGGGGGAAAAAAACACACAGTATGATATGAAAACCCCATTGACTGCATTTGTTGCTAATTAAAACAAAAACCTCTTACCGACTTTCTAGGACATAGACATAAACTGTTACAAAGCACACAATATGTTAAATCCATCACCATGACAATCAGAATCAGAGAGGACTTTTGTCTCTAACATTAAAGAAGAGACTGTTCATGTTAATGGACTGGAGAAAGTGTACAAGAACAGTTTATCCACCTGAAAATATAGCCTGCAGATCACTTCCAAGGACAGGAAGTCCTATTTTGTTCTGGTGTGTAAGTCCTGGTAACATATGCAAAGAGTATCCTAGGGAAGCTCTAAGTTACACATCTAATTTTTCATAATTTAAAACTGCCTGAAATTTGATGCCAAGAGCAGAAAAATTTAGATATTAAAACTTTTTTTAGTGAGAGGGATTGCTAAGGAAATGGACAAAGAAAAGAACAAATGCTCTCAAAAAACATGATTTTAAAACTTTTACAGAATCAAACTTACATTAATAGGATTAATTATTGTAAAATTGCCATGTGCCACTAGTTCTCATCAATTTTCTTGCTTGATGCCGTGTAGGTAGGGTTTCAGCAGGGCACAGGCATTCCCATTTCCACTGTACTCCTTCGTGGGTAAATGTTTTCCTTCTTCAGATTTCAGACAAACACCCCCAGAACAAGTACTTGCCATCAGTGAGAAGTTGCCTCTTGTCCTTGTTTCCCAAAGGTTGAATTGCATTAACGGGAGCAAAAAAAAATATGCAAAATGCCCTCTGTGTAAACATTTGAGGTAGATGGTGTGAATGCCGAAGTGGGCATTCAGTTGATGCTTCACAAGCAGAAAGGAAGTTTTTGGAGTGACTTGTGCTCCACCTCTCTAATTAATTGCAAACTGGATTTGCTGATGTTGATTTTCCTTTCTTTGTTCGTTTGGTTGGGGGTACTTTTTGTAAAGGGGAAATATGTGAGAAAATGTATGCATGGACTACATGTCTCAACGTACATATGTCTGCATAGCTCCACTGCTGTGAACTGTGCTGGCGCTGTGGCATAAGGACATAATCCCATGGACCTCTGGACTCCACTTTTGCCTATTGAGACCAGCACCAGTTGACTCCCAGTCTTTCCGATCACTTTTAAGTTTGAGAGCAAAGAAAAAAGAAAAGAAAAAAAAAGGCCAACAGAGAGGTGTAGGACATGGCAATACAGCAAGGGATTCCATGTAAATTCACTGTGCTCAGTGCACTCATCTGACCTCTCTCTCAGGTGTCAGGAGAAATAGCTGTGAAAGATGTTCACTGAACTTACCGGAGATAGGTTGGTTGTGTTTTGGTGAACAAATTATTTTTTTCCCTGTCAGTGACAGAGAATAAAAAGCCATAGATCTGAGGCTATATACTCCACTTTATTCTTGTTGAACAGAAGAAATAAGAAAATAGTTGTCTGTAAATCCATTTCTTCTCCTTTTTGCTTTGTGAATTGTTTGTAAACCTGCCATATTTTCCTAAGTGAAATTATCAGGCAGGTTGTCAGCAGGTTGTCAGTAAGCAATAATCAAAATTTGAAATAAACTGGATAAACACTATTCACAGAAATTAAGAAATTAAAATTAAGAATTCAGGAATTAATCTCTGGTAATATCTTTTAAAACTGCTTAATATAAGTAGTGTCTGTGAGCCTTCTTTTCTGACAAAATTAGTTTGAAGAGAATCACAGCAGATGTGTTTTAAAATGTGATCAAATACTCATAGATTTTTTTTTCCTGGAGCAATTGCCCTGTCCTTCTTTCTTAGATAGTGGTTAACTCTCCTTCCTCACAGAGAAACATCACCAGGAACCTGCTGATTCTCTTTTCACAGTTCTTGGATATGTAATTTCACACATAGAGAAGAAAAATTGTGTGAAATGTTGTAACTGACATTGTCAGTCAGCAGGAAACTTGAAAAGAGATATTGAGATGGAGCTGTGAAAAGTGACGGTAGTGGAGCAGTGCATTTTTATGTGATAGACAGAGCTGTAGGGCGCAGGCCATTGCAGCTTGCAAGGGGCAATCTTTGTGTTACTGATATCCCCAGGGCTGCAAAGGCCGAGTGCTATGCTCGGAGAACTGATGGGCAATTTGCTAATGTAGCAGTCTGAAAGCAAGAAGAGGCAGCCTAACCGTGAGGGCCAAAAAGCAACACCCGGGATATGTATTATACAGCTATGTTGTCCCTCTCACTATTAGGTCTAGTAGCTTAAAGTGACTAGTTCTAAAAATCAGCTTTTTCCTACACAAATGTAAAAAGCTATAATGAGATTTTAAATTGGAAAGTTTTGCTACTGAAAACTAACACTGTGTATATTAAATAAGTCATGCGATCGATACCACTGCACACATTTTAAATCTGTGTGCTTTCTCAGGTATTTTACATATGCTAGAAACTGATGGTTAAAAACTGAAAGAAGTAAAGACTACCATCTCCAAAAGTACTTTCTAATTTCAAGAACAACCCCCAGAGACTTTCCTTAGTTTCCCTTGCTTTACTATAATTTTACAAGTCTCAAAACAGGAGGTACATTTCCTAAATCTTCCCCGCTGAGCCTGTGACTTATAATCGGCTTAAAAAATAAAATAAAATAATATAAAATAAAATAATAAAACATACACTTAATTTTAAAATATTGTCCTACTGAAAGTTAACACTATTTTATGGTATCATGCTTTCCATTTGTTTTTAAATCTCCTTTTCATGTTTGAGCATATTGTTGATATATTACATTTTGTCACCTTTAGGATAGATGCTTTGATTTTTTTCCTTTTCACATCACTTTCATTTTAATTACAGCATTAAATAGAATACAATTTTATTTTGTCGAACAGAAAACTTTTGGATAATGTGCCACTTTCATTTGCAGAGAATGCAGACATTTTTTGATTTGACATGAAGCTAAATTTGGAAACCTCAGAAACATTTGGGGAATGAAATTAATTGTCCTCCAGCCAGTTTTACTGTCCAGGCTAGTCTGGACTGTTTCCACAGCTGGTGATGCCAAGAGGTTCTCTGACCTCTTGCTCTAAAAGTATTGTTTCTATATTGCATTTCAGGCTGTAACCCTGGCATTGCCCATTTCAATTTCTTTTGTACTTAATGATTCTATTAGTATACAATTAAGATAATAAGAATAATTACTCCTTTTTTATATAGCACTTCATGTGTTTATGAACAATCATACACATAAGTGTTATTTTCCAAATCATTTCTCATTTTTGTTGTTCTCTTCTGAGTTCTCCAATTAGTATGTATTTCTTTTGTAATGTGGTGCTCACAACAGCATGCAGCGTTCCAACTGAGGCTTATCAAGTGAAGTAGAGCAGAATAATTACCTCATTTCTTTTATGCGTGACATTCTTATTAATGTGACTCAATGCTGAGCATTTGCCTTGTTTTGCCACAGTGTTGCATTGTTGATTCATATTCAAATAATTAGTCACTGCAAATCCACAGGCTGCTCTGTAAGTCCATGTGCTAGCACGGGCTATCCCTCAGCTGCCAACGGGAGCAGGCAGGCACTGCAATTGTGGTGCCAGGCACTGTACAAAAAAAAATATGCAATGCCTCCTCCTAACCTCCTCGCCTTCCCTTCTGCATACATAGTCTCCAGAAGATTAGAAAGAAGCACTAGAATAATGGAAACTGTCCTTGTCCCAAGGCAAATATTACTGGAGCCACTGTAACAATAATCATTAAAAAATACTCATTTCTATTGTTGTTCCTGTAGTACCCCAGAGCTCTAATCTAGGCAGTAAGCTGTGCCAGTGCAAAAAAATAAAATGAATGCAAGGACTGTGGTAATGCTGGATATTTGAGAGATATCTCAAGACAGATCACTGTCATGAAGATTCAAGGGATCATTGCCATTATTGCTATAGTTCTGTTTGGGCTTTGTTCTTCATGCCTGCATGCTGGCACTGTCTCCCTGAACTGGAAACAGGTATTTTTGGTTCCTGTATAGGTCACAGGACATAATTTTCTTCAAGTATGGTCACAGAAGTCTGCTAAAATTCTCCTAGAAGAGCTTGTGGCTTTCACTGTGTTCTGAAGCATCTGCCAGGAGAGAGAGGATTCTGCTGCCTGAGAGACTGCAAGGCCTCTCCTTCCCAAAAATACGCCATAAAGAAGTGTAGTCCCACTGACACACTGGGCAGCACATGGTTTTATTTCAAAATGAGCCTGGCCTTGAGTTCAGAGAATGAAAAGTTTGTGTCTGTGTGGCTTTTGAGAGGTGGCATCAAATCCACCTGGTTTCCCTGGCACAATTCTAGGCAAGGCAACTTTGAAGTTCACTCGTGTAAACATGTTCTTAATTTTTGCCCTAGAGGCTCAGGTTTAATTGCTTGAAAAAGGCATATACACAGAGAAATTAGTATTGTACTTAGCTCACATTCCCTCGCAGGAAGTGTACTGCTTCCCTGGAAGTGATAATGGTAGAGGGATGTTAAGGTTTGTCATGGTGACTTATCTCCAAAAAATGAGATGAACCAAAATAACTGATCTCCTTGTTGTCCAGTTTCTCACCTCATTCCTGGGTGGTTTTATCCATAAAAGAGACAGAGCCTGTAATAATTCTGGTCACGGTATCCTCACCCGAGAAAAGCTGTTCTGCAGACGTGGATTGCAGGGATTTGGCCCATATGATTTGAAGCAATGACTTGAACTTGGATCTCCTGCCCGGGTGAGTGCTCTGAAAAGAAGACTGTTATTGTCCCTCTCCCTTTGGTCTGATAAATACATAATTATTTCTATAAAAATGAAGCATCTTCAGCAGAATAAAGTGAACCCGAAGGCCTAGGATGTAGAAATTCAGAAAGGGAGTCTTCTCCCAAACGGGCATCACAGGAACATGGTCTCACACACTTCCAAAGAACTGTATAACCATCAAGACATTTTTATTCTGGTTTAACTCTGTTTCTCTCTGTTTCTCATGTAAAAATAAACAAAATCTTCGCCCCTCCTTGCTAAGGAAAATTATTTTTCCAATAATCCTTCTAAAAACCTCAGTGAAACATGTATTTGTAGAGTTATTATTGATGATCAAAGATATTCAAAATTAGTTCAAACCCTTCCCTCAAATAAGGGACTGTCTTAAAAATGGGATCTGCATGCAGCATAGTAGAATTTGTTGCCTAGGGAATCCTAAAGATTTTCTGTTTATCTCTGCTTTTTCTTCTAAAAATTAAAATTGAAGTACTTCTGATATTGTACAATCACAGGAAGTAAAACCTGGGCAAAATGCAAACCATTGCACCATAATGTCTTCATCTCGCAATAACATAAACAAGAATTTTCAGACAGCTGGAAAAATGCAGGGGCAACGTCTATCAAGGCATGTTTGAAAATACTAAGTACTTCAGATTACTTTCAAAACCCTGCATGTGAAGTATTTTACAGCTGCAAAGATAACTGATTTACTAAGAAATATAGTATCAATAAAACCACCTGCTATGTCTGGATCCTTAAGGTCTCTGTATGCAGGGCATAATATTAAGAAAAATGTCCCAGATTCACACTAAAAGAATTTGACTTGTTATGAATTTGAGTCAGTAGCTACAATGTGTCTTATGATAGGAAAGAAAAATGGCAGACACTGGTTAAATACTTTAGAAAGTAGGGTTAGATTCCTCTGAGATCATGAATCCCAATGGAAGCACTGTTGATCTAAAGATCACAAAGAGATGGGACCGGGTCACGTGTTGATGCAAATGAGCATAGTTTTCTTGACATTGGTGGACCTACTATGATTGATTCCAGATGAAGTGACGAGATGACTCAAGTGTGCTCTGCCCTCCTGAAAAGCTGTTGAGAGATGCAGTGAGATCACTACAGGGGTAGTCTCATCAGAGGCAGCTAAGCAGTACATTGTACCCTTTAAACAGACATTGAAAGGAAAAGAGCATCAGCATCTCTCCCTCTGTTGATGGAGAGAGAGGATTTGGTGGTGTACTCAGTGGTTGGGACTTTGGAATGGAGACAATAAAGGCAATGCTAAGTGACTGACAGAAGCAGAAAGAGCACCAGCAAATTATCTCAGAGGTTGTAGTGGTCCGCTGCTCTCACCATCTTCGGAAAACCCCTGCTTTCGCACATCTTTAAATGGTCATTGAGGTTTGGGAATTGTCCTGTGCAGGGGTAGGAGCTGGCAACAGGAAGGAGCAAAGATGAGGCTTGCTCTAAATGCAGTCAAGCTACAGCAGTAGCACAACCAAGTAAATTTTAATAACTAACTAAAGCCAGCACTACCTACAGTTTAGCAATATTCTTTTGGGAGCCAGCATGGGCTGCTACCCTATCTCTAGACACTGAGTAAAAATTCAGTCAAATGGGCTGAGCTGAGCTTCATGGTGGTGTGGCTGCTGACACAGCTAAGCCAATTTACTGATGTTCTCTCAAATGTTTTTACCTTAGCACTATAGATAGACCAAAAAGTTACTGCAGATACTCATCAGTGGTTCCAGGACTATCCAAAATATCTAAAAGCTTGGTAATATGCTCCCTCTGGAAATAAAACTGAAAGGCATTTATTTGCTCTGAAAGCCTCAAAGCACTGTAGTAAATGAAATCACTCCTTATTTGAAATGGCAGTACCAAACTGCAAAGATACAAGTAGTCTTCTTCACGGACTCAATAAAAGCCAAACAGATTTTTTTTCCCTAAGTTCTGTTTTTCTTTTTTTTCTTAGAGCACTATTTACAGTATTTATAGGCATTGCAGAGCCTTTACAGTTGATTCAGCTTCTTTATAGGGAGCTGCATACCCTCTGTAACTACTGCTCTAGCATTATCCCACATTTGCCCATCAAAAGAGGGTTTTCAGAGTAACTCATTTTGCTAATATTGAAACAATTTACTAGTAAACTACCCAATTAAAGCTATATTAACTAGGATATTTTATCTGACTCTTATTTTCAAAAGTCAACAACCCAAGTACAAGGAGACTAATGACTTAAAATTCAGCCTTCTCTGTACAACTGATGGAGTTTTGTTCCTGGGCTATCTCCTCCTCATTTCATTCAGCGTGAATGGCAGATTCCTACACCGTGTCAAGTTTCAGATCACCATAGAAACAAACTAGGAGGCAGTTTCATTAATCATTTAGAGCACAAGAAGTCTAGGTCAGTCTGATTGCAGCATATAGAGTATCATCCTAGCGCCACATGGGACTCAGTTGATTTGAATTAAAAAAGATTAAGCTGCCCCTAGGACGCTCAGCATCATCAGTTTAAGTTCTCATGTAACAGTGGTCTCTGGAGCCACATGGATTAGGAGACTGAAGCTATGCATTTATTTTTCAGGGCTCAGTGAAACATTAGATGAGTGCAGGTGTCTGAGGGGAAAAAAGGACAAAGATCACATATAGTTTTTTAGACTTGTTGCTGTTCTTTTGAAACTGGAAACAATAACTCAGTTTTATTTCTCCAGTGACAGTTACCACTCTTTTTCGCCCATGCAAGGGTACATCTGTTACCCAATGTTTACAATTTAGATTTATAAAAATTTTACACTATGAAGCATAATTTTAGCACAGAGCTGCAAGTTGGGCATAGAAGTTTACATGAATGCTGACTTTTTCTTCTCCTGATGGGGTAAAAAATGCCTGAAATAAATACCGGTGACATTTTAGTTTTGCTTGAAAGAAGATTTATTGCTCCCAGGAAACTGACGTACAGGCAGCTACAAATCAACTTGACTATGAAATAGTTGTATATGTACACCACAAAATGAGCCCCCCCTCCAAAGTACTCACCTTATTTATGGGTCTTCCAGTACTTCAAAGACCTTCAGTAACTTAGTCCAGACTGGTTTATAGCTTTGTAGAACTAAGATATTTCAAGGGGAAAGTTGTAGGTTACAGTATATTTGGGCTCTTTCTCTTGGGGGTCTGAGAATCCCATGATGCTATATGAACTGTTGATCTAAAGCTTATTATAGCATGACTTCCTAGAGTATAATTCTTAAATCTTTTAAGTTATACAGTACTGTCTTTAATCCCAAGTGCTAAACCTTAAAACAGGACAAGAGTTCCAAAATTCAAAAGTCTGTGAGTTGATGTAATTACACTTTGTTAAAATACAATTCACTTACTTGTCTGGGTTGTCTATGAGCTTTTCCAAATTAGCTGGTTTAATTTTCAACAAATGTTTTACATAGAAAAATCAGGAAGCCCAAGTTACACTATTCTTCCTGGAGAGAAAAGCAGTTCTATGGACTGTTGGTCCAATTTACTCAATAACCCAAAAAACGTCCACACTGTGTATATTACCCATTTGCCCCTGCTGTGCCAGTTACCTGGGCTGTGATAGTATCAACAGTGAAGCATCCTGTCACAGCACATCTGGGGACAGAGAGACCATGTCAGTGCTGTTTCGCTGATGTACTGTCGTTCTGGGGGTTGCCAAGAAGGAAATGTCACTATGATCAAGCAGTGTTTTGAGAATTTTCTAGCACAGTGTGAACAGACTGATGTGGGAAGGGGAAAGTGAGTATTATCGCCACCTTACACAAGCGGAAGTTGCTATGGAGTCATGCTGGGCGAGTTGCTGTAGGCCATGACAGGGAGCATGGACCACCACTGGGGAGTTGGTGTCTTCCTGCCTGGTACTCAGCCCAAGTACTCCTATTTACAGCTTTCTGTCAAATGCCAGGAAGATGGAAAACACAGGAACTAAAGCATACACAAAGAGTCCTGATGGAAGGCACAAAACAGTTGATGTTAACTTGCATTTATTGAGTGCCAGCAATGTGCTGGTTGCTATGCAGACAGAAAAGAAAACACAGCCCCTACGTTGCAACATTTCGGGGTTTGCCACCCAGCCAGTTCTGACCAGGCTGGAGAGCTTTGCCATCCCCTGGTCGCCTGTGTGGCAGCTGGATTTGCCAGAGCTAGGAGGGTGGCTGTGGCACTCCCACCTGCCAGCACCAGTGATGGTGGCCAGGCTGTGTGTTTGCTGAGCTCCAGCAGACCCCCAGGTGAGTGGTGGTCACTATACTCACGTTTCACTGCCCCAGTGCTCTGGACCCAGCAGGTATCTTCAACCAGCCTTCAGCCACAACAAAAGCCTGGGGTCTGAAGAAGCACAAACAGCCCATTCACAATGTAAAGCAATGCTGAGCCAGTGGTGTGGGACTGGCCACTGCCTCCTCCACCTCACCAGGTACTGATGTATTTCGGCTGCATATTTGTTTCCTGTGATTCAATATCACTTCTCCTTAATTGCTCTTTTTCTAATTCGAGAACAAGCCTCTTTCCCTGTAGCCACTGTTCCAGTTTCCAGTGTCCCACAGTTAGAGGATGGAACAGGAGATCCCCTTCCTGCAGCTTTCATGAAGGGCCCTCTGTTCTGCAACAAGGTTGCAGCAACCACACATACGCCTCTGCGCCCCAAAATGGGGAGCTAGCTCAGGCATGTCAGGGGCTGTCCATCTCTAAAGGGAGCTGCTGCTGTGGGTTGTTGTAAGTCTTGGATGTGCCAGTTTATACATATCTTATTTTTTCTCTTCATCTTATGGTCAGTGGTGATTTTAAGGCCAAAACCTACCTGCTCATCTCTACAAACACTTTAGCAAAAGTGCCATGGAGCTCAAAAGGAGATAATTTCATTTTTCTGCCAAACACACATCCTCCTGGACAGACCTGAGAAGCTGCAATTTTGCTCCTGGGCTCCTGCCAGCTGGAGGGAGACATGTCAGGTTTGCATTGACACAGAAGCCCATGTGGGGTCCCTGAGTTCCACTGCTGCCCAAAGACATCAGAAAGAAGACAGCTTTTGTATAACCCTTTATAGCTAAGCAGTTGTGGCAGTACTGTTTTTTAATAACCATTTAGCAAAATCAATTGCTTTAGCATGAATTGCCTACAGTTAGTTTGTAAAAGACCTTTTGGCACAAAACATGAAAAAAGATACACAATCACTGTCCTATGTAAAGCTAATATAAAACATTTCTAACTCATTCCATTGGCTGATTTTGTCCTTTTTTCCTGCTTTAACTATAGTGATATAATAAAATTATGTTCTTTTCTTCATTGCACATGGAGTGGGGCAGAGCTACCGCAAGATTATCTGAATTCCTGCACACAGATCCCCATCTGAACCACGTGCTTGTTCCCAGCCTTTCACTGTCAGGCATAACCAGTGCCTGACGTAAGCAATAATTTGAAGATGCTGAGGCGTCAAAAAGGATCTGAATCATTCTGACAATCCTTTTCCCATTCAGCTATTGTCCCACAGCTCTGTTTGAATTTGGGAAGCCTGAGGTTAGAATGAAAAACATCATTTTTCTTGTAAGCCAAACATGTCTGACTGAGAAAAAGTGAGCTAATAAAGATAGAGAGGCAATTTTTAATGTCACTTTTTAGAGTACAGTAATTTGTCTAATCTTATTGCCTTGGAATATGATTACATCTAATACATTCACATTACACAGGAGGCAATACATTTGGGAGAGAAATTATACGTTTCTCGTCCATGCCCAACATATGGAAACATGTATAAAGCAGGAAGATCTAAACTCCATCAGTGCTCACAATCTCTTGTCAGTGGAGGAATAATGGAATTGTTTGGAAATTTCTGGTGACAAATGTACTAATTTGAATTTAGGTGAATACAGTTCACCTAATTTAATAATTTTGGGTTATGGAAAACATGGGTATACAGCAAATCTCTCTGTCCATACACTAATCAGTGCAAAATTCTTGGCCACTTTTCCATAGCCCTCTGGTAGTTGCTGGTAGCAAGCAGTGATTTACTGGAGTAATTAAAGAAGATTCATTCCTCCCACCACCAGCAGCTGTTTGGCCCTGCAGTCTTCCTGGGCAGGGCAGAGCTGCATCAACCCATGGTATGTGTGACTCATAGGAAAATAATAAAAACCTGGGGCTAGAAAAGACCTCAAGGAGGCCACTAGCTGGTAGTGCAGGAGCTAGAGCACCTCATGTAAAATAGAAACATAAGTAGTCGAAAGGCACGTGCAGAGGAAGCAGCTGGGTGAGTCTTCTTGGATGCTGTAAGTACTAGATGCTGTAAGTTCTGGGACTCTTGCCTGCACAGCAATCTCCATGTGCAGTCTGGAGCACTGTGTAATGTCCACGACCAGAGCTCCTTCCAAATAGTTATGCAGGTAATGCACAAAAGTCCAATGCAAGAAATGACCACCTCTAGGCTTACCAGTCAACCACATGCAGACCAAGCTGTTCAGGAAATCTATGGGCTCCACAGTTTTACCAGTAAATGATTTTGTCATTACTATTTCCCAATAGATAAGGTCTGCAACTAAAATATAAGAGTCTTTTTTTCACTCTGAATGATTCACAAATCTGAATTACTACATTCTGGGATAAAGTCCATACCTTGGTTCCAAACTGCGGGTATCATGTATGCATTTCTGTTTCATTAAGGCAAAGTGTATTTGGGTAGCTGTCATGTAGTGCCTGGAATGTGATGAAAACAAGAGGTCCTGGCTGCCTGCTGCTGAGGAACTCCCAAGGCACTTCTCACAGAAGCAGGGGTGTTAACCCTGATATCCTGGTCAAATTCCAACATGGCTAATTATATCCCACTTACCTAAAGCTCTGCCATGCTTTCTCTGCTTGCTGCAAGGAGTTGCTGCACACAGCAGGCTCTTTTCTGGTCCTCTTGAAGGTTATTGTCTTTCACATCAGAGTCAGTGATATTTAGGGAGTAGGTGCAGTCAGTTATCAGTTTGTAAAATTTCCTAGCCAACACAGGACTATTAAATTAAAACTGCAGTTGTTGTTACATAGCATCTGAGGTGAAAGAGGCCAAAATCACGTGCAAAAGAAAGAATAAATAAGCCACAAGACTGCAAATGTAGTTATGGGCAGTCACTCATGCACAGTGACAATGACCAGAGTCACATATCATGCTCCCTTATCTGGTACTTGCCTGAAGGAGATTAAGAGAAGGATAAATAGGGCTGGGGAGAGAGCACTGAACAAAAGTGTAAGGGAAGAGCAGCACAGGTGAATAGGCCCTGGAGATAACACCAAGGAGCCCAAGGATGAGAGGGAGAGGACTACCCATTCTGAGTTCAAGACAGCATAAGTTCATATGGACTACTGTCTGCTGATGTTCCTTGCGATGAGATGGTAATTCAAGACTTTGTAGTAAGTGAATCTTCCTAAGACTGTCAGTCTTATTTCTTTCATATACTTATTAAATGGTATTTAGATATATTTGTAGATGTGTAAAGCTGCAGTGAGACTGAACAGTGTGAAAAAACCCCCATATTTAAAATTTTGATTAAGCAATAAAATATGAAGGATACCTTTAAAGCTGCAATATTGCATCTTATTGTTTGCTTGGAAAGACAGTGCATGTGTGGTACATAATACTATTGGAAATGGCTGCATGATAATCCCAGTGAGGCTTTTTGCATTTTGCTTGGAAATAAATATTTCCTGAAGGAAATCTAATTATGTAAATATGTCTCTGCCACTTTTTCTACCGGAACTTCATCTATCTTAATATTATCAGCCACTAAAGCATCATTGAAGTTAACAGATATGACAGGTTCACCAAGAGGGGCTCAGAGCAAACCGAAGAGCAGATTTCCATACTCTAGAAACAATTCCTGCTATTCTCTTTTCAAGAAGATCCAAGTTGTTTATATGTCTGCCAAGTATTCTGCTATTTAGAGAGTTCTCAGAGAAACCTTCTTACAGCTCATCTGGTATGGCAGAGTCCTACTTTCAAGGTTCTTGTCTCTCTGATATATATATATAGACACATATACATGTATATATGCACACACACACACACACTAATTAGATCATTGGCAGCATTGTGGTTCAGCTATTCAGCAGAATGATTTCAGTTTGCCTGCAATATTTAGCTAGGAACATGGCAGTAGGATGTGCTTTTGATACATTAAATTTGTGGGTGTGTGCTCAAGTATATGCACATGAAGAGCTATTCTCATTCCTGTTTTTGTAAGACAGGTGCTGCTATCACAGCTAGAAACCTTCAAAAATGAGAATAACAGCACAGAGTCTTAAATGCCTCTTCCTGTCTCCTGTGTCTCCCCTAACAGTATCAGGCCATGTTAATGGAGTGGCAGAAAGATGACCTAGTAGATACTACCAGAATGTACTGTACTTTTCCTATGATAAAGAAGGCCTGTCATCTTCAGAAGGATTAACAAACTCCACATATTCTTAAGAGCATTGTAAGACAGAGTGTTATAGAGTTCCAAATTGTTATGTAATTCCACATCCTCTCCTATGACATTAGCTCTCCTTATTCTGTTTAATGTACATAAATACTAATTATGTGAATATGGGATAAAATACCCTTTTAACCAGCTGTTTTTCATTGTCATAAGTAGGAGTTTACAGAAAAAAAAAAAAACATAAAAAGTAAATTCTTAACTGTTACAGTTTAGGACTTCACATTTCAGACTTTTAAACTGCTTTTATCCAGCAACAGAATTTCACTGAATCACTTAGAGTTCCCTTGAAAAACAACAAAACACATTCCTCTTTTTTTGCAAGGAGTCTTAGATTTCTCATCACAGAACTGTAAGAGAACTGGGAAAAGGGGACTCCCTCTTCATTGAGGATGAGCATAGTATTTTTTTTTGTTGCAAACATAAATGAATCCCACAGTTTCTTTGAGAGAAGAAAGCCATTCCCCAGGTTAACAAGTGCGGATGTCATCTTCTATTTGCTTAGATACATGCACACTCAGCTTACAGTGTCTCAACCCTCTTGGTAAAGCAGTATTTTACCAGTCCTAGAGAGAAATTCTGCTTAGAACATAGTGGTTTTTATAATGTAAGATCACTTTACTTAGTGCAAGCCTAAAGGGGCTGGCTCTCCTAGCCCTGTCTAGTTTCTCTTGTCCTTGAAATCTTGTCCTTTCCCCAATTCAGAGTTAGATGGACAAGCCAACAGCCAACCTCCTTCTTCCCATTCACAGCCAAATAGGTGATTTGTTGCTTCTTGTTACAGGCTGATGCCTTTAGCATGGTTAATTTATTTTCATGACCTGGGGTGGTGCTGATGCCACTACCTTGTGTTTGGGAGTGACAAAATGCCATAAGCCCAAGAAACATGCATAATAAATGGAAATAGAAAAAACAAGACAGGAGTTTCTTCCCAGCCCAAAGTCTCAGCACTGTAGTGTGTCCTGCATGGCCTGAATCTCCCAGTGATGCCTGGAGCACCAAAAAGTCACTGAGTCTAAGAAGGACTGCAGGCCAAAACTGTTCATGTGTTATACATGACTGCTCTTCTATTTTTAATTCTGATCTGCTATAATTGTGTTATTGTCCTTATACATTTCTAATCCTTTTTGAATCCTGCTATGCTCTTGATCATTCCTGAACTCGCCTGGAAAATTGGTAATTGTCACAGTTTGACTCACTAAAAAGACATTTATCTAGGCTTTTCCAATTGTCATGATATATTTCCCTTGTGTAATGGAAAACATGAATATGTCTGATATTAGAGCTGGTTCACATGAAAACTGTCATAAGTGTTATTAGTGGCAAAGTCAAGATGCCTAGAAATCATACTGTAGGATATATTGCTGAGCGTTTAAAACAGTGATTATGAAGAAACCTTCCACCTCCTAAAATCTGGATCAGAGGTGTGTATGTGGCATTTTAAGCAAGAGTTTCCACTGTGCATTACAATTCTTCCATTCTGAAGTAAAATATTTCCAGGCTTTTCTATAAGCTGAAAATCAGAATGGAACTACAGAGGTGTAAAAGCAGACATCTAAATAGCATTTATAGAGTGCCACATGGAAGATGGTGTAGCACTCTAGCCCCAGGAGCTGCAAGCTCACGAGCTCAGCCAGGAGTTTTACTTTAAAATATATACATAGGGTTCTTTAATACCTCAAGGTAGCATCAAGAGAATAAGCCACAGACTTGTTCCCAAGGGATTTCTTCATTAATTTAGGAGAGAAAATAAGAGAACTTGGCAGAGGTTCAGAAAGGGCACTACAAAAGCTAGACAAAATGTTCCATGACAGTACCAACTCAGCACATATTAATCCACAACACTTAAGTCAAGATCCAATCTATCCACAACACTTCAGTCAAAATCCAATCTCTCCAGCTCCAAGCCACTCAAAGCATCAAGAAAGGAGCAAAGAAAGAGAAGCAGAGGGAGTAAGAAGACAAAAGGAGAAAGAGGGAGAGACAGATCATACAGCGACCCCTAAATGCTGTGGCAGGCCAGGTCTCACATGTACAGACGTCAGGGCTGTGACACATGGCACACCTATGCCTTTGGTTTTCTCTGCTCTGGTCCCTTTGGCCAAACCCCCCAAGTGGGGCCTCTGACCCACTGGCCATCTGGGGCAGGCCAGGATGGGGGTGATGCCTTAGGGTTTTCATGAATTTGAAGATTTTTATATTTCTAGGTAGTTTCTCACATGTAGAGTAGCTAGCAACCTCTAACCCTGTGCTAGCTGTCTTAAGGGTCAGCTAATAGCTGGAACACCATGCTTGAGAAACATGTACCAGAGCTAAGACAATTAGATACCATGTTAGTCAAAACAAGAAAACAAAGTCCAGCAACCTTGGAGAAGTTCCAATAAGGGAAAGTGGTGTGAAGATGGTGATAAAGGATGGGGTAAGGGGTCTTAAGACCTCCAACTCAATTCTAGGAGAGGCGTGCCATGGGGTGGTACCAAGGGAAGCTCTGGGTATGGACATGGGTTAGATTGGATGCAACCTTTAGATATGATAATTGAGTAGTGTTATAAAATTAGTATGCT
>JAWWEW010000112.1:25984412-25996653 GCA_035583185.1 Anabacerthia variegaticeps | reverse complement strand
AGTGGTGCTTGGAAAGAGCTCACATGGTATCCTGAGGCCGTGAGTTCAACCTAGCACCGGTCTTTTCTATCTGTTACATGTCAACATGTGTTGTACTTTCTTATACTTTTGTACTCTTTTATACTCCTTTATATTCTGTACCCCAAAATTCCATAAGTAAAAGAACTCTTCTCTGCTTTACCCACACAAAGTTGTCTAGGAAGTTTTTTTCCCCCTTCCTTATGGCAACAGGGGCCAGGATGCTCTCACTGTCCCTGCCAATCTGAGCTGGGTCAGGGGCTCCAGGAGCTCTGGGGTGTTATAGTTTTCCCTGGCTAGTTGTGACTGACAGCTGCTTTGGCACTTCCCCAGGGGCTGCCATGAGGGATACAATACCATCCAACCTCCATGAGCTTCAGCCCATCCCTTCCCTCCCTACACACACATAGGCATCCCCCACAAGGTGGTTCTGACCCAATAATCACTGACTTGGTGTCTAACAGATGGGTCGCTTTTTAATTTTGTTGTGTTCCTTTCACATAGTTCATGAGTTGCTTTGATAATCAGAAATGTATTATCTCAACTGATTGCTTAAAAATTCATGCATGTGACATAATGCTGCAACAAAACTTAAGAGATCACTTTGAAGATGGAAAGATGGCAAGTTTGCACTTTATTTAAAATAATTTCCTTGCAATAAGTTTTGTTGGTCTCTGGAGTCTTGTCCCAAGCAGAACTGGTGAGATACATACTGGACCAGGATGGTCAGAATAAAACTACTCAAAACACTTGAAAGTATCTCTTGTTTATATCTTTTTTTATAGAGACTGAGGGACAGTCTGCCTTCCATCATAATGGTCCCATTTACTGTTCCTAGTTGGCAAAATATTATTTCTTGAAGAAATACCAGTTGGTCTCTCAGTTTAGCTCGAGAAGACATGGAGAATTTATACTGTTGTTCACCCTTTATTTCTGTGTATTTAAGGCATGTTCTTCACCAGGCACTGGAACACGAT
Source organism: Anabacerthia variegaticeps (assembly GCA_035583185.1). Taxonomy (NCBI): domain Eukaryota; kingdom Metazoa; phylum Chordata; class Aves; order Passeriformes; family Furnariidae; genus Anabacerthia; species Anabacerthia variegaticeps. The sequence continues at coordinate 25,995,658 of JAWWEW010000112.1, read as the reverse complement.
GTGTTTTCTTTTCTATAGGGTTGATGTTTGATGTGCAAAATCACAGAATATGCTGAGTTGGAAGGGACCCACAAGGATCATCAAGTCCAAATCTTTTTCCTGCACAGAACCATCCACAAGAGTCATACCATGTGCCTCAGGGTATCAGCCAAACTTTTCTTCACCTCTGGCAGGCTGGGTGCTGTGACCATTTCCCTGGGGAGCCTGTTCCAGTGCTCACCCTTTGGGGGAAGAACCTCATTCTAATATTCAACCTAAACCTACCCTGACACAGCCTCAGGCCATTCCCTTGAGTCCTGTCACTGGTCACCACAGAAAAGACATCACTGCCTGCCCCTCCTCTTTCCCTCATGAGGAAGCCGTAGACTGCAATGAGGTCTCCCCTCAGTCTCCTCTTCTCCAGGTTGAACAGACCAAGTGCCCTCAGCCACGCTTCACCCAGCTTCCCCTCAAGGCCCTTCACCACCTTTGTTGCCCTCCTTTGGACACTCTCTAATAGCTTAATGTCTTTCCTATATTGCAGTGCCCAAAACTGCACACAATATTCAAGGTGAGGCCACCACAGTGCAGAGCAGAGCGGGACAATCCTCTCCCTCAACCTGCTGCTGACGCTTTCTCTGATGCCTCCCCAGGACAAGGTTGGCCCTCCTGGCTGGCAGGGCACTGCTGACTCAGATTCAACTTACCAGGTCCTTGTCCGTGACACTGCATTCCAGCATCTATTCCCCAGTCTGTCTGGGGCTGTCCCATCACAGCTGTAGTATCTGGCATTTCCCCTTGAACTTCATATGGTTGGTGATTGCCCAGACCTCTAATCTGTCGAGGTCTCTCTGCAGGCCCTCCCTGCCTTTGAGGGAGTCAGCCGGTTCTCCCAGTTTTGTCTCACCTGCAAACTTGCTTAGTATCCCTTCCAGTCATGTTCAAGTCATTTGTGAAGATGATGAAGAGCGCAGGGCCCAGGATGGAGCACTGTGGAACCCCGCTAGTGACAGGTTATCAGTCTGATGTCACCCCATTCACTGTTACCCTCTGTGCCCAACGCATGAGCCAATTGCTCATCCACCACATGATGTGTTTATCCAGTTGCATGCTGGACATTTTGTCCAGAAGGATCCTGGGAGAGACAGTATTGAAAGCTTTACTGAAATCCAAAGAGATTACATCAACTGGTTTCCCTTGATCATCTAGGTGGGTTACCTCGTAATAAAAGCAAATCAGGTTTGATAAGCAGAACTTCCCTTAAGCACAGTACATAACACCTATTAGGTCACATTTGTTACCCTGATAACACTTTAACAGGATTTCCTGTTCTGTATGCCGTTTCAAGACAGGACTTTCACCAAGTTGCTTTGAGATGCAGAACGTTACTTCAGTCCTTGACAAGAAACAGTCAGAAAAGTTAGCAGTTTCCCCAAAAGCTTGAGTTGGATGTAGGATTTTACACTGGCTCAGTATTAATTACAGTGTTTTGCTGTTTGTGATTAAGTTTACAGGGAGGCTGGCTGCAAAGTTCTGATCTGGATTTCTCCAAACTGTTTGGTTCAGCTCTGTGTTGGGGCACGCTATAGTCAGCAGTTGTTCCTATCAACATCTGCAACACATTTGGCATTACTTGAAAATACTACTCAGAACTGTAAAAACTAATAAAAGCCCTTCTTTCATATTTTAACTATAAGGTGGTCATGTATCTGGGCATTCATCATTGATTTAGATATTATCTGTCTGCTAGTAGTATTTTTGCTATGCTTTCTCCAAAGCCTTTATTTTTTATCTGGGAGCAATTCTCAGCTGAGAAAATTAGTCTAAATGAAAAGTTGTGCCATAACATGGAGGATTTGTAGCTGATTTACATCCAGTTTCTCTGTATCAACTTGTATAATTTCTTGAGCCTCTCAGATAAACGCTATGATAGATGTCCAGTGTGTCATAATTAGCTGAACTTTTCTATGAAAAAGGAGGCTTCTCACTTGATAGCTGAGCCTATAATAATAAAGTTGAGGACTTTGTATAAATATTTTAAGAACTCTAACAGAAAAATATTAGAATAGTGTCAGGAAATAAGGACTTCCCAATATGAATTGGTTAACCATGAAAGATAGTCTTATTGGAAGAAACAAACTAAATTGTGATGGGCTTTCCCTTTCACACTATTTCCTCTTACTTACAAGGAAAGGTTGAAGAAGCTGGGCCTGTTCAGCCTGGGGAAGAGGCAACTGAGAAGGAACCTCAGCAACGTCCATAAGTATCAGAAGGGGGGGCGATGCCAGGAGGTTAGATCCAGGCTCTTCTCAGTGTTGCTGAAAAATAGGACAAGAGGCAATGGGCAGAAACTGAGGCACAGGAAGTTCCACCTGAACATGAGAAAGAACTTTGCTATTGTGTGGATGACCAAGCACTGGAACAGGCTTCCCAAGGAGGTTATGGAGTCTCCCTCACTGGAGATTTGAAAAAACTGTCTGGACCCAATCCTGAGTAATATGCTCTGGGGAACCCTTCTTGAGCAGGGAGGTTGAGCTTGATGACCTCCAGTGGTACCTTCCAACTTAACCTTTCTGTGATTCTGTGATATGTGCATGAAGTTTTGTCCAAATGCAATATTGACTAAGAAAAATCATGCTTGCCACGCGGTAAAATGTGAATTTCATGTAGCATAAGGACTCTAGCCAATGCCCTTGGAGTTAAGATCTATTTTGAAAAGTAATTTGATGGGATCATACAAGATGTTTGTCCAATGTGTGTTAAACATAAACTGCTTTCTGGGTCAGGAAAGCTTCAGTAATTGTGTGTGCACTATCTTTCATGATGGACTACATTAAGACAAAACCCTTCAGAAAAGTTTCAGTGATTGTCTCTCTGTATGCCATCTTTATTGACTAAATTAAGCCAAAGTTTTGCTGTGGTTTGAAGTAGAAACTCATATATTATGTTTCAGCAACCTGTTAGTCTGAAAAACCTCAGCCACATGGCTGAACCCTGGGGTTGGGTACCTCCTGAGCCACCACTACATTAGCTGCCTAGTAATAAGGAGACCTCAGTTGCTTCAGGCTTAAAAGTCCACCTCTTAATTTGCATATGACAACCCATTCTTGCCTGGAATTGGTGTGCTTGGCTCCTGTGCAGCATTTGTCTCTTTGACAGTTCCCACTGGGAAAAGCCAGAATGACTCTTTGAGCATGTGGGAAGTCTTCTAAGAATTGATGTGCATTGGTCTATTTCTACTCTAGCTGAGGTCAGTCAGGAGGAATTACACCAAGGAACCAGAGCTAATCTGGTGCTGAGTGTCCTTGAAAATTCACCTGCTATGTCTCTTAACAGTAGTGCACAACTGTACTGAGAGCTTCAGTGATGGACCTTTTTCCCATATATGGGTATGAATATTCTTCTAAACCAGGTCCAGTGCCATACGTACAAAATTATGAAACACATTTTTGGCAAGTATTAAATCATACTATCTACAGTTTCCTCATGGCTGGTTTAGGCCTAAATGAGATTTTATCTTTGTTCTGGAGATTAGTTTTCAATTTTGTTTCAGCAGAGCTTCAACTTACACATTTATCTTCCAAAAGTCACAGCATTGGGTCAATCTGCCTACCAGAAGAGGAAGCTCCTTCAAAGTTTCATTTGTTGGTCTTCATAAAACTACATCTAAAGCTGCCTTAGCTAATGACCCTAAGGGATAAGTCCAAGATAGCAGGCATATTAATAGCATCAGCTTCAGCAATCTCTTTTGCTGTTGTTGCACACTGACTAGTCATCAATGGAAAAATTCCAGACACAGCTTTCCTGATGGTGGTTTTTGTTGTCTGACCTGTTATTAGTAGGTACTCCGTCAGGGTACATTTGGTTTGTTTGGGGCTCTTTATTCCATCTGACCTTTACTGATTATTCCCATTCATCCATAAACATGTACAAGCAGAACCCCCAGCTGGTTTCCAGTCACTCCTCTTCTGCACATCTCGGAAAAAAGGCACAAGCCAGGTAAGCATGGTGAGTGGGCAGCGCTTCCTTGCCTTCCTGCTCATGGGGGAGCAGAATGGGGATGGGGACCAGTTGGCCCATGACAATTATGACAGTGGCTCGAACATCAAAGGATGGAGATACAAGAAGCAAAGATGTGAGCAGACAGGAAAAGAGAAAGAGGAACGAATAGGTGTGATGTTACAAAAGGAGGTGTTTGTTAGATCTGAGGGCTTATATTCCTTGAGGTAATTATAGAAGTATAAACAATAAATCAGTCTTTATCTGGCAAACCTTTGACCGTAAGAAAAAAAAGAAGATACATCAATAGGATTATAGGATCTAGCTCCGTAGGGTATAGAATATAGCTGTAACAGTTTTGGACCCTAAGTTTCTCTTTGAACAGCTTTATAGCAAGGCATGCATCAAAACTATTACTGAGAACGTGCTGCGGGTTTCTTGCATCTTCCACTGAAGTGGAAAGCTGTTACTGATTACTGGCTACGTTGGTTGTATTTCAAGGCTGGGCTCATGTGGCAGTTTTCTTTTTAGCTCTGAAACCAACTAACTGTGTGATAACCTTTTTCTTTCCCTCCAGGGAAGACCTCCAAGAGTCCACTCCTGTGACTGCTTTATGCTGAGAGAGTGCTGAAGAGGGGGAGAAAGGCTGTCCTGCTGTCCTTTTCCCCATCCCAATCCCTTTTTTCTTCACTTCTGCAGCAGCAGAATGAATGCCAGGGCTCCCACTCCCCTTTGTGATTACAGCAGTCTTTGTACCACCATTGTCTGATAAACAAAATTATTTGTAAAGACTTTGTTTTACATCTGATATTGCAAAAAAGGGGTAGTTTTAAACAAAGCCAGACACTTTAAAGATCACCACATGGTTTTAATTGTATTTTCTACTTTGTGTAATAACTTGGATGAACAAGATATGAACAGTATTCCTATTGTCACCACATTTCATTGTGTTATCGCATTTGCTAATATTTCCTCATTAAAAAAATATTGGCAACTGCTATGAAACTGACGTAATAACCAAGTATATTCTGCTAGCTCCATCATTAAAGACTGTTCCAAAGCATACTGAGGCTGCTAGAAAATCACTTTCTGACTCCAGTCAGTGCTGGATCTGAAACACAAAAAGGGAAATGGTATGCTCTGGAGGTTTCCCACCTTTCAGATCCCATTCCATTGCTCCCTCCAGCTATGCAAAAGCTCTCACCACGTTACAGAGCACAGTGTGGCTTGGATGCTGTATGCACATATGTGAACATGATGGGTTTATGGGTGCATTTTTGCTGACAAACTGAAATTATGGGAGGAAGAGAGGGGAAGTACTTTGAGATTTGAAGTAAAATTTTTTAATTGATCTTGTAAATAAAGTGCTTTAGAAATGAAACAAAAATAAAGATGTTTTCATTTCTCTGCAGCTGAAAAATATACGTAATTAAAACTGAGGGGAGAAAAAGGGAAAAGGATGAAGTCACAGATACTTCAGTCTCCCTTTCTCCTCATTAGTGCCATGCTCTTTCACTTACATAAAGGGAGAGAGGCCGAATTAGTGCACAGATCTCTCTCCCACTTCATAGCCATGCAGCTGCATCCTGCCCTCATAGCTAATTTCATTTATGGCCTTTCCAGAAGACGGCCTGCCCTTGGTGGCAATTACAGTTGGTTAATTTTGGCACAATGTGATTAAAAGCAGACTGATATAAATCACTGAGCAATGTAGCTTATGAAAATGCAAGTTGAGGTAGCATCCCAACCACAGTACTATCATGAGAGAAGCTGAGAGCCAGATGCTGAGCTAATGATGGAACCAATCTAATAATGGACTTCATGTATCCTCTGGAGCTTGAAAGCCTTGCTTAATGTCTTTTGTCAGCCAGAGATCTCTGTGTTACAATACATATTGAACACTTTAGAGCTTCACACGTTGGTTTAGTGGCTTGTCTTGGCTTATAGCTAAATGCCCTAGGAAAAAGTTTGGGAGCAAAATCCTCTGGAGCCCTGGCAGTGAGAGCCTTAATAGGTGGTATCTTAGGAGGGATATTCTGAGTACCTTAGGTATCCACTGTCTTAAGCACTCTGAATCTTACCTTATATTAAATTCTAAAGTGTCCTGTTTGAGTAGGTGATGTCATTTATGGACATAAAAAAGTGAGAATTATCTGCAATCAGGACAAATGAATGCATATGTGGAAATTTAGTATAAGTAAACCTGTAGTCAGATTCTTCCTGCATCTTGCATTTGTCAGAGAAAAGACGCCATGTCCACTGAAAATAGAAACTGTAAGATAAAGTCTTTTTCTTTTTCATCAATTAAAATGTGATAGGACATTTTCAATTGTTTCAAATGTGAGAAATTCAAATGTGAATTCCTTAATTACAAGCTCACATGGGGTTCTTTGTGGCTTAAAATGTGAGGCTGTCCTGGCTAGTGTGAACTTACAGGTAAGTTTTGCTGAGAGAAGATGAGCATGGTGGCTCTTGAGCGAACCTCCTACCTGCCACCTACATTCAATATGCTGCCACCTCCTCGGAGATGACCCACCTGATACAAAAGTGGCATAATGTGCAACTGGGGAGGAATGATACTCGGATCCAGTGTCAGAGAGCATTATAGCAGCTGCCTATATGATACTGCCATAGATTATGGTAGCAGATTAGTCATTGGTCTTCACAGTAAGAAAAATTATGGAAGTAAGAAAATTGTTTAATTACTTCAAATAAATTCATTAAATTACCTTGGGGTTTGATTGAATAAGAGAATCTTGTAAAGGTTCTACTTCTATTAAATGGACAGCATAAAAGCATAAGGCACAAAGAAAGCCTATGCCCAGAAAGGATGTCTTTTTTTCTTGGGACAAACCCTCCATCTCTGTCAGAGTTGCTCTGCACCTTGTATGTGCACATCAACTGCTGTAAATTTGTTTTAACAAAAAAGGAAAGGGAACTGTTTCTGCACTTTGCTTGTGACTTGCACCAGAACAGTCACTAAGAAACTGGTAGTGTCCTGATCACAGAGAATTTGATCATGTGGAATATTTCTATTTCTTTATGTATTAATCTGAAAGCCACACATTCAAAAATGACAGTTCAAATGTGAAGAAATTCATTAACGGAAAGAGGGAAAGAAGAAGGAAAGAAATGAGAGAGAGAAAGAGAGAGAGAGAGAAAGAGAGAGAGAGATTAGGGGAGCAGGAGCTGATGAGAACACAATTCCTTGGTTAGTTATTCTGAAAAGGGCAAAGAGAGACTGAATCTCTCTACCTGAAGATTCAGTCTTTTTACTCTATGATGTGGCTTTTCATGTCAGTGGAGTAAAATTTTCCTGGACCTCTTTTTCTTTTCCTACTAAAGAGTATGTTCTGGAGAATCTGTGCTAACTTCATTACTTTTTTTTTACTGCATAAAAGATGGAAAAGCTCATGGGAAAAAGAAAACCAAGAAATTGAAAATAGAGCAATTTGGGGTGTTTTACCTTAAAATAAGGTTTCATTTTACAAAATATGGGGTTTTTTTCATTTGTAACAAAGCTTCAAAAGGTGATTAAAATTGTTTTTCCCAGTCAATCAAAAAACCAGAATTTTTGGCATAGTTTTTCTAAACCGGATCATGCTCGTCTTTAATAATGAATTTGTTTGAGTCAGGAATTATGCTAGGACCTGCTTCTGTTCAGCAGACGACTCAAAGCAGAACCTCAGTGGTTCCTCAGACGAACCTTCACTCGCACTGGACTACATACCATGTGTCATTCAAAGCCCAAATCACACACTTGCAGCATCAAGGCTTTATGATGTCTGGACCATTTTCTTCTTTGACAAATAGCATATAGTGCCAAGATTTGCAAGATCCTGTCCATGTGAAACAAAGCTTTAGAATTAACAATGTACTTATTTAATGAAAAAAAGAGAATCTGATGAAGTCTTCTGGTGGAAGACAGTCTTATGTATTCCAGTATCTCTAGGTTATATTCATCACAGACATAAGGAATTTTCCATGCTAAAATTGCCAATAAAAGGACCAAACAGATGGTATCCAATTCTTAGGATATTGTGACAACCTTGTTCAAATGAAGCAAGAAAGTTCACACTATGTCAGTACCTGTGCCCTACGCTAAGACACGGAAAGATAGTGAGATAGGCTAAAACTAGATGATGAATCGTTCTCAAATCAAGAATATCTAATCAGTAATTTAATGTATAATGATGTTGTGTTTGTCTTCATTCTGCAGTCACCAGTGAAAGGAGTACAAATTTCCTGAAATTCAGCAGCATGGCTTGTTGCTGGTGTAACACTTCGGCTGCAACACAGGACAGTTTCTTATGTATTCCAGTATCTCTAGGTTATATTCATCACAGACATAAGGAATTTTCCATGCTAAAATTGCCAATAAAAGGACCAAACAGATGGTATCCAATTCTTAGGATATTGTGACAACCTTGTTCAAATGAAGCAAGAAAGTTCACACTATGTCAGTACCTGTGCCCTACGCTAAGACACGGAAAGATAGTGAGATAGGCTAAAACTAGATGATGAATCGTTCTCAAATCAAGAATATCTAATCAGTAATTTAATGTATAATGATGTTGTGTTTGTCTTCATTCTGCAGTCACCAGTGAAAGGAGTACAAATTTCCTGAAATTCAGCAGCATGGCTTGTTGCTGGTGTAACACTTCGGCTGCAACACAGGACAGTTTCAACAGTGCCAACCACGTGTTGTGCGTCTGTTCAATACAAGCACTTGCAAGACAGTAAAATAGTTGGTAAAGGATGCCAGTTGATTTTGCCCCTTAAAAGCTTGCCAGTGCTGTGAAAAGCTATTCCAATTGTGTGAGTCTTGTCACTTCAGACGAAGTATGCATCTGTAAACCCCCATATGTGATAATGGTTTTGAAAAAGCAGCCTCACTGCAACCAAAGCATTTGCATCTGTTAAAAGCACAGCTTGCTCTTTCACTTGTGTCAAAGCTGTTGGCATAGAATTCAAAGCACTGGATTGGCAACTCTATCAGGAAGCAAGTGCAGCATAAATCTGTAATAGCCGCCTTCGTTAGTTTTTGTTATCTGAAAAATTCCAAGTGCTTTGGATAACATAAGGTGCCACATATCTATGGAAGCTGTTGGGCAGCAGCTTGACAGCCATATGCTTACATCTATAATGTGTGCTTACCCTCACCTTTAACTAAATGTTTTCCTTTAGCAGCTGTGGCAACAGTAGTGAGCTTGAACAATTCCCACTCAACTAAAACACAGCTGAAGACACTGGGTTCTTCAAGGAGGGGACTGAGGCCACAGGGACCCCGATCACTTGAACTTTTCCAGAGGGACCAAAGCCACCTAAATACCTACTGCTACAGTGGTAGTAGTCTGTCTCTGTTTGCTGTGTTGCAAAAATTCCTGCCTTAACACTAATGGAATGTGCTGTGGAGCCATGCACAGTTGCTGGTGGAGTTGGAGAGGAATATTGCCAGATTGGCTCAGCATGTCACTTAACCAGGAGTCTTGCTTCTGCTGCTGGTTCTAACTTACGTGGGTCACAAGGACGATCTCTGCACTGCCCTGGTGAGTGAGCTGCCTTGTGTTTTTCCGCACCTGTGGTGCATATCTTCCCTAAATTCTTCTGAAATCTCTCTCTTTGCCTGTTCAGGTACCAAACATGGATGAACTGGGAGATTACGGGAGCAGCTGGAAAGGGAGTGTAAGCAGAGCTAAGAGGAGGCACGTGTGGCTAACTGTGGCAATGCAGGGAATTCAAAACCCTTTGTTTTTGAAACAACAAGCGATATCTTTCCATACCAAAATATATGTGGTTTGTTTTGTATCCTGCCTTACTATGCTCCATGAATAAAGAAAATCCAGACATCATAACGGGCCAAATACTGCACCTATCACTTACTCACAACTACTATGCAAAGTCTGACTAACTATTAGATGCTCCCCTGACAGACTAAATCTTTGTTCCAACCTTTCTGATTGGAAATGCAAAGTATTTCATTAAAATAAACATCACCTGTCCAGTATCTGAGGTGTGATGAGTATAAAGAGCCTGCCCACCACTGCAGCCATGGTCCTGTAGCAAGGAAGACATGTGGTGTCAATAAGCATCCTGAGGATTTCTACTGCAAAACTGAGACTGTTTTGTCCTAACCGCTGCTTTAGATTTGTTCATTCTTCCTGGGAAATAATTACTGGTAATTTTTCACTTTCTACAGAAAATGTTTGGCTTGTCTTTGAGTTTTGAGTTGAGGGAAAGGTTGTTATACCTAGTGGTGTCATCTTTCTGCTCTAATGCCATCTACAGGCTGAGTATTGCCTTGTGATAGTATGGAAGAATTATCAGCACACGTATAGAAGTCACTGCCATTCATGTGAGCCATGGAGACCATTGAGCTGCAGATCACAAGACTGCGTGTGGTCACCACTTCACCCCTCCCCATCTTAAATATTTCATGGCACATTTGGAATACAAGTTTGTGCTCTCAAAGTCTGACCTTTTACAAATTAAGTAGGTGAGTGGAATCTGTCCAGCCTGTTTTCGTTGCAAGAGCACTGGCACTGTTTCATTATTAATCTCTCTCCAGACATGACAATTGTTGTTCCTTTTCCAGATAAGATGTTGGTCCTTCACACCACAAAGTGGGATAAGGAAGATAATGGTGCACAACTCCAGCTGCCTCTCACAGCTTTCCATAGTTCCAACACCTGGAGTGACTGTTCCTGAGAATGAGAAAAAGTACTTTACTGCTCTTATATTTCTTGAGAAATGTCTGTGTTAGCTACTGGGACCCATTTCAGGGCTCTAAACCTTGGGGAGAGGAAGGCAGGTTTCTGCAGCCTGAAATAAAACATTTAACTTGATGAAAGAATCTAGTTTAGACATGCCTCTTGTGTAGACATGACTACTTCAGACACTGTGATCTTTCATAGACATCTTAGGGAATCCCACTCCGTACAAGGGGATGAGTCATGTTCATCTTTCCTTAGATGCCAGGTCTTCCTCTGATTTTCTATATGGCTGCTATATCAACTATTCCAGTTTAGCTTAATTGTTTATATTGCAGATATGATTGTTTCTAACACACACACAAAAATAAAAGACTTTTAAAAACACATTTCAATATATTGGTTTTGAAAAAAAGAAAAACACACACACAAAAAAAACAGCACCAGAAAAACCCATGCATAAAAAAACAAACAAAACAAACAAAACAAAAAAAAAAAAAAAAAAAAAAAAAAACACAATAAAAAAACCACTGTAAATCTATGTAAAAGCAATTAACA
>JAWWEW010000112.1:25960241-25978016 GCA_035583185.1 Anabacerthia variegaticeps | reverse complement strand
AAAGAAAGAAAGAAAGAAAGAAAGAAAGAAAGAAAGAAAGAAAGAAAGAAAGAAAGAAAGAAAGAAAGAAAGAGAGAGAGAGAGAAAGAGAGAAAAAGAAAGAAAGCAAAAGCTAAGTGGTTTTTAAAAAAATAAGGTTTCAAACTCTGCTGTGCACTCATCATAAAGACATCATTATGCAATGGAGTCACTTTTGGACAAGGTAAATTGGACTGGCTTAACTGTGTTTTTCTAAGGTTTAGTTTTTGTCTTTTTTTTTTCTCCAATGTTTGTTTTGCGGATAATTGCAACCCTTGACACATTTGTACCCTTGAGTTATTGATACATATTCTTAAGCCATAGGAACAGAGTTGAGATCAGCGAATACTTAGTGAGATTGCCTGTCAGAGAGGATTTTAAGCAAAAAGTTCACAGCAACTTTGTTGCCTTATAGAGGTCGATAATCTTTACAGAATTAGGCATTTAATTAATGAAATCTACACAACCCCATGGCCAAGTTAAAAAAGAACTGTCAGTAAATTACCCCTACGAGGTGGATGAAAAAAACCATCCTGCAATGTTAATGCAAGGGTGTGTTGAGGATGCCAAAGAGAATTAAAGATGCTAATAGCTTCTATCCCAATACAGCTCATGAGTCCAGCTTAACAACTAGTGAAATTCCTATTTATTTGTTCTTGAGTCATCTGGGGTGCCTGGTGCCATCATACACTGTATGCTGTAGGTGCAATCTGGACCATGGGTGGGTGGCTTAGGCACACCACTACCCTTGCAAGGAGTCTGCTGATCCCCACATTCCATCACAGAAAGATTTTTTTTTTTCTCTTCACGACAGGCTGGGGTCACAGTTGTGAAGAGTGTGATAGAAGGCTTGTGCTTTCTGGCTGGCTATTTGTTGCAATAAAGACATAAAATGATCTTGTTTTACATGATTAAATGAAGATTGATTCTAGATCAAATTATTTGCTGGAAGCTTGTGATTTCATGTAACTAACTATGATTTTGAAGTGAACTGAAATGCACCTGTAAACAAATTAGAAACACGTCTCCATTTACATGAAGCGATCTCTGAAAAACTACAAGTTAATAGCAACATTTATGAACTTTGGTTCCAAGTGACAAATTATTTCAATATTTTAAGTCACTGAGGCATAGACAAATAGTGGACTAGATCTGTCTTTATTTCTTAATCCAGAGAGATTTCAGAGACCATTCAAGATACTAGTTACAGTTTTTGGAGATGAATCATGCACAAATATAGGCAGATAGACAGTTACACCATGCCTGGTGCCAGAAAAAAAATATATCTCTGACCCAACCAGTATGTCCCAGACTTAAACCTGAAGGGTGTCTTTACTGATGAGAAAGGTCTGTGGTCACTTTGGGCCAGACTGCCTGTCTCTGTCAGCCTGGGAGTCTGGGACATGCTCTTCAATAGGTGCAGTATGTGCTACCAACAAATCAGGATGCTGTTTTAACAGATAATGTACGCCTTTTGTCTGGAGGTAAAATTCACCGCGAGTACAAAGTTTGCCAGTCAGGCAGGCAAAGTATGTGTGCATGGATCTTTGAATGAGAAAGACTTCTAGCCTAAAAACTGGCTTAAAGCAGCTAGGCAGTTGAAAAGATAGTTTGGAACTAAGCATCTATTATCAGTTTTTGATTATTATTAGCCCTGTTCAATGCAAGTTTGTGAAGTTGATGCAAGACAAAAGGGTCTTCGAGTGCTAACTGTTTCCAGAATCCCAGAAAAATAGGCTTTGTTACTGTTGTGTTTCTGGACACACATTATTCCTAATGTGGTTTACACTGCAGCCCACAAGCTTTGCTGGCACTTTGAAACATTATTGGGATGAGAAATGCTAGGTCTGGCAACATGGCAATATAATACACTAATAAGAAATTCAGAAAAACATTTAATACAAAACATTTTTTATTTTATGAAGCATTTTTTTTAATGTATTTTTTCTTAAAAACAGTGACACTATATCACCCACAGTAAGTCATTCTTCATGCTCATTAATGTCTTTTTTATCCATTTTTTGATTAAAAGTCTTGGAGTTCAGTGGGAGACAGATGAATGTTGCAGCATTCTGCTGTGAATCCAGAGCATTTTGTTAAACTTCTCACACTATTGCCAAAAAAGTTAGAAATACCTTTGTGGCAACATTCTACAAGGGGCTGTCTTTTTCTATAAAATTCTAAACACACTACATGCATTTTCCTTCCTGATTTTCTCTGCTTGTGTCAAAGCTAGGCAGGAATTCTATAGCACTTAGTACTTGCTGATGTCGAAATGACTGCCAAATGAATGGTTTATACTGGAATATCTCATTATTTATATAAGTGTGCTACAGTATGGACATTTAATTTAGTTCTCATTCCAAACCCATGACAAGTCACTTTGACACCTTTAAGAAACATTTCACTTGTGGTAAGATAGAGCACTAAAAATGTAATAGGAAAAAAATAGATGAATTAAAAGAGAGATTTTTAAACAATCAAAGAAAGTACTTCAAACTTGTAATAACATCTCTCAGCCATTTACTGTTTAATAATTTTAACAATGACTTAATGTTTCTGGGTAACAAGGATGGTACAGTATTTTTGGGGGCTGGCTCTTTTCCCTTCCGAAGGCTGTAGGGCAAAACTTCACATGTGTTATTGGAAATGTCTTTTTTAATAGGAAGAGTACATGCATTCATTGGGAGTTCTGATATGTTGTGGTGCTGCTATAGATGTGAGCATGAGAGAATTCAGGCAGCAAGCCCAGGCACTGAGACAGCCAGTCAGGGATTTGGAACTGGACCTGCACTCCCTGTGCCTGTCTGTTGCCATCTTATAGCCTTTCACTTCAAAAATATAATAGTCATTTTTATCCCCTACTTTGTGAAAAATACCATTTTAGCCAAAATACATCTCTGCCATAAAACTAAATCAGACTACTTGTGTAATGGAGCTGGATAGAAAGTAGCACCAAAGCTTGATTTACAGTGCAGACTAGGTGTGGAAGTATTTTGTTTCAAAGCCAAGTTTGATAATTTATACAGGGTACTTTCTCTATGAAGTGTTTGAGCCATGAAGTCTGGCTTTGGAATGGCAGCTGTCTGGGTACTACCAAGATTTGGGATGCTTCTCCTCAGTACCACGAGTGGCCCATTTGCCAGTATCCCTCACAGCCAGGAGCACACACTAGTGCTCCAATATGCAGATGACCAGGAGGGCTAATAAGGCTAAATATAGGACTAGTAACGTTGGGTATCTACCATGTGAAAGCCTGCTGTGAAGCTTTTCCATGCCTTCCTGCTTGGCTCCAAGATACCTGAGGTGTGGTGCTTGAAAGTCAGCACAGCCTCAGCATGCAAGCAAAACAATTAATGACCTGTTGCTCTCTTGGACCATGGTATTGCACCAAAGTAGTACTGTTTTGACATTTAGAGGACAACAAGCAGGAAAGAGCACACAGGGAAAGACATCAGTTATAGCCAGATGCTTCTCCCAAGGAACACACTTTTGGGACTTCCTTGCAACATCAGGAGAGTGCATTTCAGCATATGCCACAGAGATAAAAATGAAGAAGTGTCTGAGTTCTTGCCTGGGCCAGCAATAGCCTGGTTTTGCTGTGCAGGATGGGAGTGGGCTTCAGGATCCACTGGGTTCTATACATATATACAGATAAAAACACAGAGAAAAGTAGACAGTTATCATATAGTTATCAATCAGAAAATAGAAGCAATTTCCATCTAGAAATGCTTACTGTATAATCAATAAGACAGCAAGGAATTACCACAAAGACAAAGACTTCAAAGACACAAAACACAAGGTCTTTAGAGTGTGTTTTGTTTATGTTTTTTATTAAATAAATCTTTGACAAGCTCTTCTGAAGAGCAGGGGCTTTTAGCCAACCTGAATGACATCCCAGTGTCACCAAAACAAAGATAAAATATGCTCAGTTGTAACTTCTGAAGCTTTTTATAATCAATTTTCTTTTTTTTCTGCTCATCCAGATCTCCCCTAATTCATGTGTGCTCACTCTTCAGCTCCATCCTTACCCCTCCATTACCACCATGAGCTGCTCCCTTGACCCTAAGTGCAAAAATCAATATTATTTTCCAAGAGCATCTAAAAGGGTAGAGAGCAAAGCCATATCTGAATAGTTTTCCTAGGGACTTTTGTGTTTTCTCCTTTAGAATATATTCTGTGTCCTTTAGTGGGGTGGATGCACTCCCTCACCATCCCAAGCCCTTCCCTTTGGAGAAGCAGCCACCAGCCTGGCCACCTGAGAAGACTCCTGCAGTGCACCAGGCAACTTTGCAGCCATGAGACCTACTGGAGTACACTGGAGTATCTCCAGGAAGGCCAGTGAGGTCACCTATCCCAGGCTCCATGTTTTAAGGTAATCTGGAATCTGTAAAACGGGAAGCTCCAAGGAGGCTTTCATGTGTATCCCAAACCAGTTAGTTTCTTATAAGGTTGATATTGTAATGGAGTACAAGAATGATCATGTTAAATGGAAAATGAAAAGGGACTACCCCACATTTAATGAAACAAAGCACAAGTGAGTCAGTCTTTAAATCTTTCACCAGTTAATTTCTCTCTCATAATGTGCTCTTTCTATCCACTGATTTGACAGTGTGTTCTTTTAAATGTAGGTATTTGATCAATGTCCCTGGGTAAATTCATCTGGCTGATGAAATAAAACAGCAATATCTAACGACAACGTCTGGCACGGGTACAAACACAATCAGTATCTCCCATTTATCTTGAGATTGCATGCAAAGTACTCTGAAATAAAAGCACACTACAGCTCTTCTATTTTTTGATGTTGAAAGATTTTAAAAAGTGTAATACACATTAAGCTTCTGCATTTCACCAGCCAAGACTGACTGAAAAGTGTGTGCTTTTAGATGGTAATAGCACTATTCATTGTTGCTACTAACTCTGCTCAACTGTGTAGGGTTAGGGGTTTTTTTTACTCTTCTTCATGGAATTCCTGAAAGTGCTTTGCCAAATCCTATGTAATGTTTAATTTATATAGCTTTCCTTTTCTCCTGTTTTGTAAGAGAAGTCATTAAAATAAAACTTGAAGTGGAAACTCATGCATCCACCTTGAAAGCTGAAGAACTAACCACAAAACAGATCAGAGCAAAGTAAAACTCTGCATTTGAGAAACATTTGGGTTAATCTGAAGGTTTCTAAATCGGGCACAGGGTTTCTAGTATTTATAACTGGATCTATGAGCTGTTTTTAGAGAGCACTTTGTGCATAATGATACATGTTTTAGGTATTTAGTCAATCACTAACAATTATATATCTTTGAAACTTGTTTCCATTGGTTTCACCAAATGGATAAAACCAGTAGTGATTTCTATGCCTGGAAGAGTACTACCAGGAAAGGTTTTGAACTATCTTCTTGCAAGAAGAACTTTCAGAGTACAGAAAGTGTGTCAATTATTTTGACCTGGTTACTCTCTATTTTCAACACAAAGACATCTGGTAGTTACTGAGGCAGGCTGGTTCATCTCTAATCCCTACTGTCCAACAAGACACACCATCTACCTCTAGTCTGTCTGCCGCAGTCCCTTTTCCTACCGTCCAGCTAAGAGGAAAAAAATCTGGTGAACTTCTTCATATAGCTTTATAATCAGTTGAGAGTGAAGGACAGGTAAATCTGTCTATACATTTCTTTTTAGGTTTACATCAGCAGAGGCTCTGAAATTATGAGGGATTGTCTAACTTACACTGAACTATATTTTTTCTTGCTGTGGTGTATCAAAGAGAACAAGATCACAGTCCCATGTAAATGTGCTAGGGAATGTAGGAGCAATGAATTAGACACACATTCCGCTTTCTTTGTGTGTTGAATCACCCTCATTGGGAGCTTCTTTAAAGACATAGCAGTGCAACCTGTCATTCACAGAAAGAAGCACATGGAGTCCAAAATGTCATTACTGGAATTTATCAAAAGCAACTTCCATAGCCTGCTACACTGTAAAAATGTTCACATTTTAGCATGCCAACAGAGCTTCAGCACTGATACCTTCAACAAATAGGAAGCACATGGCTTATTAAGCTTGTTTCCTCTCAAGTCCACAGTTCAGTTTTAGAGGATACATATGAAGAGAAAACCAGGTTAAAAAGGCAAGGCCTTTCCTTGTGTGACTGAAGCAGGGAGTCACATACAGCAAATGGACTTGGCAATGTTCCCTTTTTGTTTCTGGGCTTGAACAGACATGAGAAGATACCCAGAAAATACTGTGATATGTCAATGGCTATCTGCCCATGGAAAGCACACGGTGTTGGAATGAGGCCAGGAAAGGGGCATTTCATGGGCAAGGTTGTTCAGACTTTCTCAAAAAAGATGTCAGTTCAGGTAATCATACCCTGGATTTCTCTTCTGAGGTTTATCTGATTTTGACCTCCTGTGGCTCCCTAATTTTAAAATAGCCCCTCCTAATTTACTGAGGATATACAGTGTATTAAGCTGAACAAGATGCAGGTCTCTCAGACATAAGTATTTTCTCTATATATGTACTCTTTCCCATCTCTGTTATGAATCTAAGTTGACAATCTAAATGATCAAATCAAGTACTGCTGGATGTTAGCATAGCAAACACCAGACAGTCTTACTCAAAAAGTTCTACACAACATGCAAGCTTACTCTTTATTTTTGCTTAATAGCACAGGTTTATTATAGAGTTTATCATTAAAAGATAAAGGATTATTCTAGTTTCTGCTGAAAGTTTGGAGGGTAAGGGCTGACCCTTGCAAGTAAGGTCACGTGCTTCTTTTGGTTCATTGTACTTACAACAGTAAGGTTCTGATGATTATTACAGAAATCTACATTATCCCTTTTGTACACTAGTCAAAAATTTTTGGAGGGAAATATTGAGAGTTCTGTACCTAATACAAATTTCATAAAACTATACATTCTTGGCAAACTAGTTAGACATATTTAACTTACGTGTGCATAATCTGTATTTTTACAGGATTTCTCTGTCCAAAAGTTCTGCTAGCTATACATTAATTCCATGCAGAAACACACACATCTGGGTGTTAACATTTGTGCAAGGTTTGATTGGTTGCATATTTGCCTGTGTATTTTCAGATGTGGGCAAAGAAAATACTATTTCTTGAGGACACTATAAAGATGCAGTTGAAGTCTTCATATACATCATATTACACAGCAGCAGATTATCAACCTGCATCATTTAACATATGGCAGGAAACAAGTCTGCTTCATCAAATTCTACGTATAATGGTCATTTAAGCTTTACTCCTTCTATAATACCTAGAAAAGTTCCAGTTATGCTCAAACTGATTGAGCAAGTATCACATTATGGGTCTCCAGAGATCAAATAACACTTCTCAGAAGAAGAAGACATGCATCTGCTTAAGTATTGAAGGTTACATAATATCAACTATACCTCTGGAGTCTTGAAAGACTAGCACAGAGGAAACACACACCAGGAACAAGATCTTTCACTTCTTTGCTGCTTTTAGTGTACGCCAATAGATGTAACCAAAGACATAAATGTTTATCTTCTTGTCCCCCAGAAATAGAATCAATTTAAGTGAGTCATAATTAATAATGATGTGACTTGTTTTCCTAAAATGGTTAGCTGACACTGAAGAAAAAAGGTTTATGCATTGTTCAGGAACAATTCCTCCTTGTGAAAATACTGGTCCCATAATACTGCCAAGATCTGTGCCGTCCTAGATGGTCTACCACTCTGTGTGCCAGATGCCTAATTGTAAGGTGCCTGAGGGAAGTTCATCTCCACCATTGCAAACTTCTACTTTCACAAGCCTCCTTCTACTTCTTCTTACTTTCCCCATTACTCTTTCAACTGCTTCAGAACCCTGATCCAGAGCTCACAGACCTATTAACTTCATTAACAGACTCCATTAACTTCTCTGTGTTCAGGGTATTTCCCCCCCTGCACAGCTAAGGTAGGGGACTAGCAAAAGTCTTTCCTAGTCTCTGGACACAGGTTACAAGGTTCTAATAATATTGCATTATTAATGATGGTAAATACAAAGTATCTTAAATAGAATGGAAAAGGCTCCATAGATGTTCTCAAAATTCTGTCAGAGGTGCATCACTCATCTACATAAAGATTTTTGTCATGTGATGTTGAAACACTAAACCAAATCAGTCACTAATGTCAGGCAAACTACAAGCCATCTAATTACCTAAATGTAGTCAATGTGCTTTAGATTTATATTGTGCCCTTCCGTCTTGGAGTTTGCCACAGCTTATTTATCCAATAGTGATTTTCTGAGCCTGGAGAGAAAGAATACAGCTATTGCATTTGAAAAGGAGTGTGTGAAAACAAAAAGAGCTCCGGGCTCCTTACTCCACTGTGTGGCCCCAGACCACAGAGGATTTTGAGGTGACCACAGGCACACTGTCTCCTTCAACTGTCCCTAGCTGAAACCTTCCCCCATGGTGGAGCATCCTCATTCATTCTGCAGCTGTGGGGAAGAGAGATGTCTTATCAACAAAATTCTGTCACAACTCTCGAGTAGTCTCTGACATAGATGAAGGCTTCATCTTATTTAAGACCAGAGATCGCTGCAGTCACCCTGAGCTAGCCTCAAGCAATCCCTGAATCATTCATTATACCTATGCTCTTCTCTGGGACCATTCTTGGCTCTTTGGTTTTGCAGTCTCCATTCATTCTTTTTGCCCTGATCGTTTAAACTAATGGCCCCACCTCTGTCCTCTGTATTCAAGTGTCTCAAAGAACAGTTTGATGAATTAAGAGAACCATCTTCAGGCATGTTCCTCTCCTTGATGTGTTCATACCACTCATTCACCTCTGCCACCCTCAAATCTGGAATCCAGTTTGGCACTGAGTACATTTCCTTCCCTTATGTGCACTAAGCATGCTCATTACACTGCAGCTTCAACATCATAACTCACGTAACTCACCCGATTATACTTCTTTCTTTTCTTCTTGGAATCTGAAGTTTAGTTTATGATTACTATAACGCCCAGTTCTCAGTCTTCTTCAGTGCATGCCAAATATTGCTGCCATCTTCCTTTCACTTTGAAATAAACATGAACACATCAGCCCCACCCACAACTGTATTTGTTTCAGAGTATTGATCAGAAAAAAAAAAAAAAAGAGAGAAAAAAATCCTCTTGTTCTGTAAAATTCTTCCTGGACTTTGTTCAGTTTATCTCACGTTCTGTTCCTTTCTACCACCATGTCTCTTATGTGATTGAAATTAAAAAGATCTCATAACTAAGGTAACGTATATGAGGTTGTATCACCCTTATGTGGTTATCTTACTGTTTAAGAAAGTGTAAAAGGTCTGGATTCAAAGAAATTGCAATCTGGTTTTCCATTAATTAAAATTAAACGAATATTAAAAAACAACTAGACATGTACAAATACACATAAATTCATGCATGTTGTGTGTATTCACACACTGTAACAATTAACTTCCTGTTTGTTTTCTGCCTGTAGCAGGTAGCAGATACAGAAAAATTGAGAGGTAATTGCTCAAGAATCCCATGCTTTGCAGATCCTTGTCACTCAATGAAGTCTTCAGCCCTGTGTCTGGTATTGGCTTCCTCTGCATCAGCTTACGGTGAAAATGAAACAACTAAAAATTACTTCAGCACTGATTAAACTCTGTTAGAAGAAGGAAGAATTAGCAAGTCTCAAGAAGGTGCAAAGTTAAGTCCCATCTTGCAAAAATGTTTGAACTATGTCCCTATTGCTAAATAAAAGAGATCTGGGAACCCTTCTCTGTTCTGGAGGCTAAGTGGCATTTTTCACTAGGTCTTTGGGTATTTTGGTTCCTCTGTAGTTCAAAAAAAGAACTATTTCTTGTTGGGTTTTAGTTCTGAGTATCAGAGATAATATAAGGGATGCATCATAAATTGTTCAAGTAATATTTTCCTAACGTGAAGCTGAAAGAGGGAGTGGACTGACAGCATGGAAGGCTTCCTGGGACTGCAAAAATTCTGGAAGAGTGTTAGAGGACTAGAAGAGTGCAGGGCAGAGGGAGTCAAACCAGGTGTCATCTAGTACAGCCAAAATTGTGCCTGGGTGCGTGATAGCAGCCACATGGGGTGCTTGAGCTCATGCCCCCTCCTTCCACTACACAGTAGCAGTGTTCGCTATCATTAGCAGCTACTTCCAGTGGAGATGATGTGCCCTTGTGCACCTTACCGTGCACACATGACTAGGCTGTTGGAGGAAATGTGATGTAGGTATGGTACCCAAGCAGCAGATTGTTTCTTAACCAGTATGAAAAAAAAAAAAAAAAGAATGAAAAGGGATACCAGGTTTTTTTCTAGGAAGTAAAAGGTCCACAGCATATTTTAGTTGATTCAAGAACCTATGACATTAGGAGGACATGAAAGGACAGAGACAGAACTGGCCCAGGAGAAAGGAGGTTGAAACAATCTACAGAGGAAAATACAGAATGTTGTCACAAGTTCAGTAGTAGTGGATTTTCCACAGGAAAGTTGATCAGCTTTAAACTGATGCTAAGTTATCTAAACTATTTAGCTTTCTACAAAGATTTACCTGTAGTTTTGATCTGTCCACAAAGTTTCTCAGAGAATTGCAACACCTGACAAAAAACTAAATTGTACTTCCTATTTTTTGCAAAGAAGGTAATTTATCTATTTTACAAAAGTTATGGAGAGTTAAAACAACCTGAATGCATTCTGATATGTTATGAAGCTTTCTTTACAATAAATTATTGCTTTAGTTTTAATTTATGTTGTCTTATTTGTTTTTATTTATTCCCAATGTCAAATCGTACCAAGTATTTAAGAGGGAAAAAAAATCCCCAAACCGGAACAAATTCCAGTTAATCCATCAATGTTTGAATTAATATATCTGTGTGTTACTTGCTAATGCTACATCACATTTCAGCTTCCCTCAGTCTTGCAGGATTTAAACAACGATGGATGTGTTTATGGGCATACTACGCTGCAAACACCATGGAAGAACTTACACAAGCTCTTTCTATAGTAAGGGGGGGGGGGGGGGATGGAGTATACATGTCTGCTTGCTCTCTAAATCCTGACAAGGATACCCGTGTCTGGGGCCTTCGGTTGTTTTCGGGGCTGTGCTTCCTTCTCTTGCCACGGATACAGAAGAGTATGACACCCCCAAAATCCTCTTGCGCCATTATGCACAGGGAAGGGGACATCAGTTCCCTTCACTTGCAGGTAGACAGGCTTAGTTGGTGGCTGTTACTAAGACCAAGGATTTTTCGTCATGGTGATGACCTATGTGAGTCACCTTTAACAGACTGGGGGAGACTTTACAAAGCTGAATCTATCTGGAAGACTAAAGGACGTTAAGGACGAGTCTTATTTTCACTCAGCAGCGATCGGAGCTGAGTATTAGAGCCCTCTAGTGAGGTTTCTCGGAGTGGATCCTCCCCTGCAGCCCGTGGGGCCGAAGGAGTCACTTTACTTCCTAGGGGGGAATCGAAATTCCCTCTCGAGCTGCAGGGTGCGGCCGGCGGTTTGCTCCCGTTTAGGAAAAGCGCCCCAGAGGAGAGCTGGCTCACCTGCGCTGCCGCCACCTGAGCCGTGCCCCTGTCCCGAGACCCCCCGGCCGGTGCCGCTGAGCGAAGGGGGCCTGTGCACGACTCCCACCCCCGTGGCGGGGATCGCGCACCCACGGAGCGGCAGGACTGCAGCCTAGCCCCCGAAGCTGTCAGCTGCCTGGAGTGGGAAGGCAGAAGGAAGGGAGGGCAGCCTCTTCCTAAAAATACTCCACGGTCAAATCCCTGTGAGCCAGGGATGGAGATGGTTACAGAAATGCCCTGAATCAGTAGGAACAGTGAACAATCTTCTTGCTTTCCTCATCATCTTGGAATAATCAGCGGAATTAACTGAGGTCGAGGAAACAGGCTCTTGGGTTAGTTGTGGGAGTCTGTGAGAATAGGGGGCAGCCATTAAAAGAAACCTGATCGCTATTCATCAACTCGGAAGAGGGGAAAGGAGGAGGGGGAAAAAAAAGACCTTCGTGGCTGGAGCTCATACCAACCTGGTCTATCTCTGATCAAGAAGATCCCTGGAAACAAGAAGTTTACAAATATTGTCAAATTGATGCTTGTAGTGTGATTTAAGTTGTCAATCCCTCGGAAGCCCACCAGAAGTTTAGATTCAATACCCTGCATTTCTGGCTAGTTATTGCCAATCCCCTAAGGCAGAAACCTCTCTCTCTTTCCTTATTTTAACCATATGTGCCTTTTGTTGTTGTTGTCTTGTCTGTAAGCTGTACACTGTCTGGTGAAAGAGTCGCCTTCTGCCGCAGAGCATCTGAGGAGGTCCCGGCATCAGCCGGGAGCGGTGCGGGGGTTGGGTGGGCACCGGTCCGGGCCCCCCTCGTCCCCCTCCCCGGACCGCCCCCCAGCCGGCTGTGCCTTCCGCGGGATCTGAGCTTGGCTGTGGGCCGTGAAGGGGGGACACCCCAAATAAATATCGATGCTGAGAGTAACGGCCGGGGAGGTGCTGATAGGAGAAGTGAGTAAAAACGCTCAGCCCCTCGCCCGAGATTGAGAAGGGATAATATAAAAGTAATCAGGACCGGCCGCATTAGTCGGTTGGGGGGCTATCGTGTTTCGTGGGGAGCGCGGGAGGTTACAGCGCCTTGAGCTGGGCACAGTGCCGCCCCCGGAGTCCCATTTCACCGAGGGGCGGCCGGGAGGCGGGGGCAGGAAGGTTCGCCGAGGCCAGCTTAATCACGTCGTATCAGGACCTCATCTCTTAATTAATAAATTTCTTTCGAAGATGTTATTCGGGTGTTTCAGGTCCAGGTGACAGGGAAACGGCTTCGTGATAGAGAGGAGCGGCTGAGCTGCGGGCGCGGGGAGCGGGGACGCTCTCTGGAACTGAGGCTCTGCTCCCGCCCGCGCCCAGCCGGGTCTCCCCAGTCCACAGCACCCCGCTCCCCGCCCCGCAGCCCAACAACGTTCTCTTTCAAGCGGATTTTGTTAGCATAATCGAGTTACCGGCTACATATCTGAAATCCTTGACCGGTCCCCTTGAGGAAGGGCTCATTGCGTGCAGCAAAAGCTTTGCATTACCGCTTTTGCGCCAAATCAGGGAACAACAAGCAATTGTTGTTTGTCTTAATTTAGTTATGTGCAGTGATCCTCTGCCGTGCTTTCTTTTTTCATTCGGGACACGATCTTAGTGCCATCTCTGATGGAATACACTCGGGTTTTAAACAAAAAGCAAAAATAAATAAAAGCGCGAATAACGGGAGGGCGGGAGGAACGACCCGCGCATCGGGGTTGTAAAACTGCCTTCGGGAATCCCGGGCGAGCTTTGGTCGCCTGAAGGAGCCCCAGTACCACCACGAAGAAATGTGTGGTCCCGGGGAAACTCGCTGAGCCGCCGGGATAGGGGGTGTGGGACATGTAGGCCTGGTAATCCTGGCAAAGGTCGCTATGATTCATTTTTTTAAAAACCCAGCCTTAGCAGGAGTAGCAGCTTAATTGCGGCAGGCCTTCGGTCTCTGTAAATCCCACCCGTTTTAAGGGGAAAGGACATTGCAGCCCCGCCAAAAGGAAAGAAAAAGAAAAACACTTAAAAAAAAAAAAAGTACCAAAAGCAAAGCAAACCAACAAACAAAAACGAAAACTTGAATTGTCTGTCATTTTGGTGGCTCTCGTTACAATCCTTGCCATCTGCGAGGAAGATGTATTTTCTTCTGACATGTGAAGGTTGTGGGGCTTATAATTTGTTCGCTACCCCTGCCGATAAGCGCGCCGTCGGAGGGGCGCCGTCTCCCTGCCCTGCCCAGGCGGGGAGCCAAGGCTGGTCGGCAGGAGAGCGTGTGTCCATAGCCCTGGGAGAGCGGGTGACAGACTTGTCCCGAACCGAGCGAGAGGCTGAGCGGCTCGGTAAAAAGGGTAAGGGGCTCCGCAATAGCAGTGGTCATGGGGGCTGGCGGAAAGGTGCTGGGCAGGAGTTTGAGTGAATCGGCTCCTGTGTTTAATGGTATCTTTCACGGGGACGATGCGGGCCTGCAGCCTCCCGCACAGGCTGCTGTCTACAAGGAAACCGTGAAGGCACGGCCGAGAAAGCGATTTCCAGATAATTGCAGTGCTACCTTGGCACTCACTCGTGGGCACGAAGCACTTAAGTGCAGGGAAAGGTTCCTCTGCCGCCTTCACCCCGTTTCTCAGACAGTGTCCCAGTTAATGAAAGGAGAATTGCGATTAAAATGGCCTTTTTATTTCGCTCATATTTCACGATAATGTTGACACTGACGGTCTCGCACGCTGCTGCGTGTGCGGCAGTGACTGCTCGGAGGGGTGAGGGGCCTGCCCAGTGGGCCCTCGCCAAAGTGACAGCCGGGGACGGGGCGAAGCCACGGACTTCTCTGCCCGGCGGCAGCGGGGCCAGGCACAAGTTTAGGTCGCCTCAGATAAAACCTTCCACAGCAGCTAAAGGGGGGAGAGCCGACAGAAGCCAGGTGAAACGATCCCGTCGGACCGGGGGCAAACGTGAGCAGGCGATTCGCGCCTCCTGCTCTACAATATAATGGCAAATACCAAAAAAATCTCCTTGTCCGATAGCCTGTTTCCCTCACCAGGCACTACAATGTGATTCGCCCCGTGCCGCGGCTTTGCAGACAGTCTCTGTTCTGTCTACTTCCATGTGCAGGAAAACTTTTTTCTTTCCAGAAAGTTAAAAGCAGTTATACAGAATTTGGATCCAGATGTCACTAATTTGCAATTGCTCTAGGACGCAAGCTGATACAGGGTGCCCGGGAAGGGGGTAGCCCTGCCTCTACCCAGCTCTCTGGAAAGTGAACTTGCGTTACATGCAAGCTGCAGCCTGGCTAAGGCAGCCTAAAGTGAAAGCGCCTACGGATGAGCTGGCATGTAGATTCTGTACTCACATTTTAGGGTGCTAAGAAGACTCTTTCTCAGATCTAAATCCATGCAACAGGTTTTGACATCTCCTTTCCGGCTAGGGCGAACAGCTGCTCCCGTTCAGATTCAACCACTGTGGTTGTGAGACGGAAGGAGAGGAAGAGGAGTCAGATATATTCCTAATAAGCGTGGGGCGACCGAGCGTGCTAGCGGGGAGGCGGGCGGCATAACTCAGACCTCTCTAGGTCTTTTCTCTATTTCCACGGTCCCCATCGCGGGAGGGTGCAGAAGGCACACGGTGTGTGCGCGCAGAGGTCGGGGATGGGAGAAGGGATTTGTGTTTCTCTCCCGTTTCTGCTCAGAGTAACCTTTGAAGAGGATCGGTTGTCCCGTCTCGTCACTGTGCGCTACGGCTGCGAACTATTCAGACGCTTAGGTTGTCTAGGAAGCGCTGCAATCGGGATGCTTTCGTTTACAGACAAGCACAGTTTGAACCTTGCAGAGATAGGCTGGAATAGAGGCACTAAGCGGTGGAGAGCTTATTTTGTAAAGGGACGAGGGGAGAATCATGCAAGGGATCTTTAAGGACCCATCACCAAGGTTCCCGATTTTATTTTAAACGAATTTGAGCTGTTTCTTTCTCGCCCTTTTTTTTTGCGTCCCTGGGGGATCCAGGGCGGGAACTGCCCGCTTGCCGCTGTTTCCTTATGGCAGCACTCGGGAAAATCCCGGACTGACAGGTAGGAGGACACATAGCGTCCACAGTGGAATGCACTCGGGAAAGTACGGACATAAGCCGTCGATACGCACAGGCGCCCGGACACACTGGGAGCTGGACGCGGGCTCATCCGCTGCCCCCCTACCCCGCCCTCTTCCTCCTCCTCTTCCTCCTCCTCCTGCCTCCCTCCCCCGCTGCATTTCCCCTGGCCGCAGCCCTGGCGCGGCTCCTTGCCGGGAGCTGCCGCCGCCGGGAGCCACGGGGCTGCGCGCCGCCGCCCCGGCCTCGCCTTCCCCCGGGACGGCCGCTGCGCCCGCCCGGGCCGGCACGGAGGCTCCGTCCACTGGCTGCGGAGGCTCAGGCTGCGAGGTGGGAAGCCGCAGTCCGGTCTCTTGTGATTTCGCTAAACCCCTGACGCGCCGGGGCGGCTAAAAAGGTACCGTGGCAGAAACCCACAATTCAGAGACCTCTCCTGTCAGGGCTGCAAATGGTGTAGAAAGAGCTTGTGGGATTTATTATTATTTCTCCGCAAGAGGGGAACATTACAGGCCATGGACACTGCCCTGAGTTTGTGGCCGGGAGGCTCCTGCCGAGTGCCCACACCTGGGCGAGCCCCGGCGCCAGCCTCCGCCTCGGCGGTCCCGTCCGGCCGCGCAGCCCAGACGCCGCTCTCTAGGAGGCACCGCGGCTCCCTTCACCCAGTCATCGCACCCGCTCCCTCGACCTTCCAGCTTGCACAAACTCTTTCCCTCGTTTTCAGTTTGTGTAGACCGAAAGGGACGGGAAAGGATACGAGTCCTTGCCCCGCAGAGTCAGCGAACTTAAGACGCGGTGTGTAATGGGCACGCGTGGGTGATAAGGGTCCGTTTAATCAAGCGAAGTGCCTCTGATTTTTACACTTCTACACGTGTTCCTCTCCTGGATGAAACATCCCGACACGCTCTTGGAAATCGAGTATAAATAAAAGTCCGACGTCCAGTGATCACAAATGCCAGCTCCCTGCACGCCGGAGCGTGCTGGGGAACGGCCGGCGATTCATGGAGAAGCAATCCTTCTCCGGCCCCGCATCATGGTGCCTTCTCCTCGCTCGCGGGCAGGTACGAGCAGCGTGTAATGGGATCCCAGGTCACAAACAGGGTCTCCATTGTACATGAGAGGCCCCTTCCCTATAAAACTCTCCGACAGTGGTTACTGGGCGCTGGGGAGGGGTGGCTAAGCGAACGCAATTAGGAAGAAATTTTTCTGTAAGGGCCGGAGTCCGGCTTTTCTCCCCTCCGCAGCCGCGGGTGCCGGGGACGGCAGAGCCCGCAGTCAGGAGCGGCGGGGTCGGGACGGGACTGCGGGATGCAGACAAGGCGGCGGGTCCCGACCGGGCCGGCGTCTCCGTCCCGTCCCGTCCCGCCGCGCCGCAGCGCCCTGCGGCGAGAAGCAGGGGCCCGGGCTCCGCGCTCCGGCGCTCCCCCTCTCCCGCGACGGGCGCCTGCACCGTCAATCACGGCGGAAATTTCTCTCTCGCTAGCTAATATCTCAGCTCGCAGGGCCGCCTCTGAGTGGATCTGAGCAATCTGTCAACCCAGCCGGGGAGCCACCTCAAAACAGATCGGGTTACCCCTGATTGACAGCGTCACCATGGCAAATAATTTGACTAAAACTATTGTCTTCTTCTGGCAGTCCCCGGGTCAGATAACCGGACCAATCACAGCGCGGATAATCACTTTTCATGCCAGCTTAGAATAATATTATTTAAAAAAAAAAAAAAGGAGAGAGAGAGAGAAAGAAAGAAAGGGGGGGAAACGCCGAGAGGGAGAGGAGCGAGGGAGCAGGGCTTTACCACTATATTATGTGGGATCTGGCGGTGGGGGGTGGGGGGGAAGCAGGGAGATCCCAAACCGGCGGCCGAGGGGGGTGGGGGTGTGAGAGTCGCGGCCGCTGCGAGCGCTGCAGATAGGAGACAAAAGAGGCACGAAGTTACTCTCGCAACTTGGACTTACAAAAAGAAGGCGGCGGCCGGGGGGGAAAGCCGCCCGCGCTCGGGCTCTCGAGACTTTTTTTCGTCGCTCTTCGCCTTTTTTCCACGGTTCCCGCGACCGCCCCGGGGCCGGACGCCGCCGATGGCCGCGGCCCCCCGCGCCCGGCCGTGACGCCCGAGCGGGCCCCGCCGGGCGCCGCCGCCCCGGGGCCGGCCC
>JAWWEW010000112.1:25894205-25960141 GCA_035583185.1 Anabacerthia variegaticeps | reverse complement strand
CGCCGCCGCCCCGGGGCCGGCCCCGCATGCCGGGCGCTGCCCGCCGCCCCGCGCCGCTCCCCTCTATGCGGCCGTAGGGCGCGCGGCGGGGCAGGGCTCACCATGTCGATGCTCCCGACTTTTGGCTTCACCCAAGAGCAAGTGGCCTGCGTCTGCGAGGTGCTCCAGCAAGGCGGCAACATCGAGCGGCTGGGGCGGTTCCTCTGGTCCCTCCCTGCCTGCGAGCACCTCCACAAGAACGAGAGCGTCCTGAAGGCCAAGGCGGTGGTGGCTTTCCACCGGGGAAACTTCCGCGAGCTCTACAAGATACTAGAGAGCCACCAATTCTCGGCGCACAACCACCCCAAGCTGCAGCAGCTCTGGCTGAAGGCGCACTACATCGAGGCGGAGAAGCTGCGGGGGCGACCCCTAGGGGCGGTGGGCAAGTACCGGGTGCGCCGCAAGTTCCCGCTGCCCCGCTCCATCTGGGACGGCGAGGAGACCAGCTACTGCTTCAAGGAGAAGAGCCGCAGCGTCCTCCGCGAGTGGTACGCCCACAATCCCTACCCGTCCCCCCGTGAGAAGCGGGAGCTGGCCGAGGCCACCGGCCTCACCACCACCCAGGTCAGCAACTGGTTCAAGAACCGCCGGCAGCGGGACCGCGCCGCCGAGGCCAAGGAAAGGTACGGCTCTCCACAGCTCCCCCAGTGCCAGTGGCTCCCCGACCCCGCCGCTCGCCCCGTGCCTCCCGCTCTGCCCTGGCCCAGTCTGCGGGAGGCCCACCGGGAGGGGACGGGCTCTCCGCCGCGGGGGCTCCCAGAGAACCAGAGGAGAACGATCTGGGATCTCGGTGAGGGCGTCTGTCCGCCTAAAGTAGTCCCGGGAGAGGCGGCCGAGACCACTTCCCAGCCGACAGCCCACTCACTCCCGGCACAGCCGGCGAGGGGGCCGCGGGACAGCCCCTGCTGCCGGGGACGCTTCCCACGGCCGGCGGCGACTCCCGGTTAAGCATCGCTACCGCCACCTCCCCGCCGCAACCCGGCCTGGAGCCCAAGCCGGGCGCCGTGGCCGGAGGTGCGAGTGCGGTTCCGCAGCCCGTCGGGAGAGGCCGGCGGCGGTGGGGCCCGAGGGCAAGGGCTCCGCGCCCGCACAGCCCAGAGAGTGTCCTTGAGGGTAACCCCAGTGCAGAAAGGGAAAGCCGGGGGGCAGCCGGGAACGCGTAGGTCTGAACGGTGTTAGCAAATATGTCCTGTGTCGTCGGCTCCTGGCGTGCAGCGGGAGACTTGGACAAGGACTGAGCAGAGCAACTTCTTGCCTCGCTCATGACATTGCAGTTCTTATTCCCTATTCAGTAAGGTGCTCATGAACGCATGTCAATAAGTGTATGTTCTTAGGACGAACATGATTCTGTAACCGTGCTTTTAAAGTTAAATGGAGTGAATGGACTATTAATCGCAGAGCAAAGGTTAATACCTACATCCTCGAGTATTCGGGATGACTGAAAAGTCATCAGCAGTCCCTGTGCCTTAGGAAGACGGTTCGAAGAAGCAAAAAGGCTCCTTTAACTGCATTCACTAGTTCGCTGAATTGCCCCGTTGGTACGGACCTGATCGTATGACCAGCGCAGTTAACTGACAGATCAGAAATCTTCTGTAGATCCTTGCCTCTGAAGAAATTTCTGTCTTTCGAGAATCTCTGCCTACCGTGTTTTGCGCGGCCGCGCAGCTGTTCAGTCCGGCAGTGTCGGGCACAGATTTGCTCTATTCATTTTCCGAAGTGGAGCTAGCACTTTAATTTTACTTCAAATCCTCACTAGTGTTGGTTTTACGAGATGTTAGAGATCCTTTTTATTGCTGATAGCAGGGACTCACCTTCAAATATCCAAAGGAAATGAAGGTTATACTTATTCCATTCCTTTTTTTTCTTTTTTTTTTTCCCGGGGAATCAAATTTTAAAGGTCTCCAGAGACAAATAAGATTTTTGACATTGAAACATACACTCAACCTAATATTACACTCCAGGCGTTGGAAAACAGGCCGTTCATGGGATTGCCATTCACTCAAGGAAACTTGTTCAAACAGAGCTTTCTTGTCTATTTTTATTTTTTTGGCACTAAGTGTCTCCAGCCACATCCTGCAGCCCTCAGTGAGGAAAAACCGTCAGTGCAATGGCTTAACTTCTCTCGACCAAATTCTGCAGGATAGGGCCCCTCTGCCAGATAATGTGTTTCAAAACTTCCGCAGAAGCTTTTAAATAGACTTGTATTGACTTCAGCATTTCAGGCAGGACTATGTCTAAAGTGTTTCTGCTAGGGCTATGTCTAAAGGTCTCATAAGCCTTAATGGAACGACCGTTCCGACCCCATCTTGCTCCTCTCATTTCGAAAAAAAAAATATATAGATATATAAATACATATATATATATATGTATGTATGTGTGTGTATATATATATATATATAATATATATATATCTGCAAGGGCTTGGCCAGCCTCCAGCGATTTCTCGGCATTCACCCGGTGATGAATTTCTAAACTACGTCCTGCCTTTCCGAGCCTTTGTCGGTAGACGCACCGACCGTGCGGACTGACCCCACCGCGGAGGCGGGAGAGGGGCCACCCTGGCTGTGCCCACCGCCGCCCGAGTAGGGACGGAGGGATAGGGGCGGGCGTGCGGAGCATTTCCCAAGAGAGCCGGGGAACAGAGCGAGTTAACTCTGTTCCCTTGTCTTATCTTCCATATTGGGCTATGTTTCGAGCTTGAATCTCAGGGCTAGGCGGGAAAAAAAACATGTCCAGTTACTTAAGCAAAAGACCTTCTCTCCTGATGTGAGCCCCGGGGGCTGTTCTGCTGCACGGAGCCATTCTGCCGGCAACTCGCCGGGCTTTGGCCTTCCTAAGAGAAATCGCGGCCGAATTTCTCTTCACGTTCTAGAGCAGTTTTAAAGTCAAAGTCTTTTTTTTTTTCCCCTCAATGTCTTCCTCCCTTCCCTTCCGCCACCCCTCATGCTGTGCAAACCCTTTGGACGCAGAAAATTACGTTTTGGCAAAGTGACACTTTCCACTGGGCTAGTGGGAGACTCTGTTTACAAGCTCAGCGGACCTTAGACCTTAGTGCCAGAGGAAGAGACCTTGGAGGTTTGAAGAGTTTTTTAAACCTACTGTTTTTGCATTCCCCTCCGCTCGCTGCTCCCTGCAGCCAGCTCCCCGCAGCCCCCACTCCCGCGGTGTGCGCCCCGGAGCGACGGCCACACGGTGATTTCCCTCCCTCTTTTGTGTTTCCTATAGGGAAAACAACGAGAATTCCAACTCCAACAGCCACAACCCGCTCTCGGCGTCAATGAACGGGAATAAGACAGTTTTGGGGAGCTCAGAGGACGAGAAGACGCCGTCAGGTACTCCGGATCACACCTCCTCCAGCCCTGCGCTGCTGCTCAGCTCCAATCCCGGGCTGCAGCCCCTGCACGGCCTGGGTCACCCCCAGGGCCCCAGCGCCATCCCCGTGCCCAGCGCCGACCCCATGCACCACCACAGCTTGCAGGACTCCATCCTCAACCCCATGTCATCTAACCTGGTCGATCTGGGCTCTTAAAACAGTGTACACGCTCCGTCCTTCGCACCAGCCCTCCTTTACTTTTTTCCTTTTTTTTTTTTTTTTTCCTTTCTTTCCCACCTCCTCCCCCTTAATCTTACCAGAGACTTTGAAAGAGATGACAAACACCTTAGGGAACGTGTTGTGCCCTTTGGCAGCAGGCTGGCTGCACGTTTGCAAGGTAGTGGACTCGACTGTGGGCAGTGATGTTGTGAAAAGCCTTAAGGGGTCTTTACAGGTGGTCTCAGGCGTGTTGGACAGGAGCCGTGATTTTCACGGCAGGCTGTAAGGGGCATCGGTTTAGCATCTCTTTCCAGCCTTAATTTCACGAATCTCTCAGTGGTGTCACTCGATCGGACCGGTCTGTGTGGGAAGAGGCACACTGTCATTTTTTTTTCGGAGGTGGGGAGGAAAGTGGAACGCAAGGCTACTGTTGCCATGCCTGTTTGGAAGTTACACACTTCTCCCGTTATTCTATTGTAGTTATGTATCCGTGGCAGGTGTACGATGTACAATTTCAACTAAGAATACAAAAATTGTAGTCAATTTATAGCAGCAACACGCGCTCTAGGCAGACTCTGTAACCTTCTTGTAGCTGATGCTATGCAGAGACACAGCTTCTTTGGCCTTGTCCATGTGGTGCTTTCTCCATTTGCTGGGTGGAAAAGTAAGTGATGGCCCGGCTTCGGCCCGGAGGAAGGCAGAGACAGAATTCTCTCCTCGGTGTGCAACGCGGGCGGGAGCTGGCTTTAAAAAGAGGAATTGCTGCTCAAGTTTAGACCTAAACGACAGTATCAACCGCAAGTCACTCACTTTAGTTTTGTTTCTTGTTTATATTATGTGAATACATTCTTTGGAAAATATTTCTGCTTTTATTTTATAATAAAAATTAGAAATCTAACTCGGCATAAGGTTGCTTCACTCGCCCGCGGAGTATTTTCGGGCTCAGTCATGAGCGGAGCAGAGCGGGCGTCCTGGTGGGGATGCTGGGAGAGGCCGTGTCTGGCAGTCACACCCCTGCAGCCTGTCCTATTTGGGGTGACCCGCGGAGCACCTCCCGAACGCGTTGGTCCGGGGAAGCGGCGTGCGCCCGGGGCAGCTGAAGCCGCCCTGCTGGAGAGGGGAACAGAGAGGACGGGGGAAGACAGGCAGTGCGGGCCCTGAGGGAAAAGTAGAGGTCGCCCACCTGTTCCACCGAGGGCACGGCCTTGCAGGCTGCGAGGTTTTCTTCCCGGTGTCCGCTGGCCCCGGCAGAAAGCCGCTCCCCTCTCCACCCTCTCCCCACCTCGCTTCAAGGGCGGGCGGGCAAACCAAACCCTGCTCCGTGGTCCAGCACGGCTACGCTGCAAACGCCTTTCCAGCGCCTGCAGGAATGATGCTGGGAAAGGGATTTCTCTATTCCTCTCCTTTTTCTTTCTTTTCTTTTTTCTTTTTTTTTTTTTTTTTAATTTCCTTTTCTGTAAGCACCGTGTGGCAAAAGAGACAGCCAAATTGCTTGCCAGTTTGCCCCATTAAAAGATAAGAACTCAGGGTGATTTCAATGCACCATCACTACCGTCTCTTTACTAGAAGCCAAATGTGTTATATCATCTACTTAAAATGTTCTTCAGAGCTTGCAAAGGGTATTATACTTCCCTTGTTCTTTTTTTTTCTTATTTAAAATTTTTTTCTTGTTAAAAATAAACCGCGAAAACGATACAGCTTCAAGCGGGATAGAAATATGTGTAGTTCAGCAAAGATTGTGTCCAGGTTTCAGACGCTGGCTGAAATTTCAATCAGTGGGAGTATTGTGCGGGCAATGTCCTAATTTGATATAATCTGGGGCTGGATTAGCGCCTCTGTGCGTCTGTGGGTGTCTGCTAAAAGCAGGTTTCTCTGAGGCCCTGTTAAAAGCCTATAGAAGGGAATGTATAGATGTCAGTAACAGGGAGGTTTGGCCTCCGGAAAAAAACTCGCCCTTACTCGCGGCTATAAATCCAGTGTTCTCGCTATGCTGGGGTGCAGCGGGGTACAATGTTACATCGGAGACAATGAGGTATATTCTGGTTTATGTTTCCTGTGTTTCTGCTCTTTGGGCTGACTTTTTCAGTAGTGGATATGATGTGGCTGTTGCCTGTGCTGTGGGAGCATACCAGTGTGGCCCTGCGTGCATTAGGGTCTAAATAGCAGATCCTGTTATTTCCGTTGAGAGGCATCTAATAATTTTAGCTATGAATTTTAATTCTTTGAAAATAAACGTTTTGCTAGTAGAGGAACCACTGCTTCCTAGAGCTACAGAAGATCTCTGCTCCCTGTAAAATAACACACGCAGCTGTGCAATATTGCAAAGAATGAATTAATTGGCTAGTTAATTATTTTGTATTTTTATAGATAGAAATGAGTTTGGGAAGGATAACAGAACGTCTGGGTTAATAAAACATGGCCCCAAAACCGAAATAAAGCCTTAAGGCTTTGCCCGCTGGAGAATGAAAAAATGAGAAAGAGTAAAATCAAGATGGGGAATATTTAAAGAGCCAGTATGAAAACAGGATGGGGGTTACGTGGCTAATAAAAGGTCATATTGCACAGAGGCAGAATTCGATCGGGAAAAGCAAATGAAGGGCTGACATAGTGAGAAAGGCCCTTTGAAAGAGTGGGATCTGTGAAAACTCACATAAATTTTAGTGACGATCACTTAAATACAGAGAAATTAAGAGGGAGCGAGTCGCTGAAGCCAATTAAAAACGTCTAGAAACAGAAATCATGCAGTAAGAAAAAAATCTGCAGGTCAATCTGGCATAGAGGGCTCATACAGCTCAAAATCCCAATGATGGGACACGTGTAATGCAACCTGAAAAGCCATACATGTTCAGACTCATTGTATCGGACCGTATTTGCCTTTGTACTGACGTTTGGTAAATTAGCCCAAATCCCTCCGATTTTCCACGCACAAAAAACGTTCCCGATAGAGGAATATGCCGAAACTGACGTGACTAATCCTTGGTTTTAGACAGATTAGTTATGATTCACTAGCATTAGGTTACATGGGGCATATCTCATCTCAGGGCTGGTTGTTTCTGGGGTAGCTGCATGGGTTTTGGGTCATGAATAAAAAGGCAGTTCGGTTCAGGAAGGTTTTAACCATGAAACTCCCCCGACTATCCTCGGACTGAGGCAAGGGTGCGGCGGGCAAACCGCCTGGAGGAGCCCCGATATTTTGGACAAGTTGGGGAATAACCGTGTTCGCTGTCTCTCTCATGTACACATACACACGCACCCCTAGATATACATACACATGCGCATATAGGGGGGGGTGTGTGTATATATATATATATATTTGAACAGTATTTGATCTCAAACTAAAATCTTACCAAATTACATAATGTATTCACCATTTACGGCCCCCAGACTTGTAACTGGAGTAATTCCTTTAGGGAGCAGAGAGATAGAAGTTGACTTGTACAGATTTCTTTCTGCTGTGTTTACTACCTGAATGTTCACGGACCTGGTGCTGCATTGAAGACAGGTATGAGAGAAATAGCTCATTTGAGACAGAAGACCTTTCTGTCTGTCCTGACAAGGCACAACTCGTCACCCTGACGGGGAAATACTGATGGATGCGGTGGGAGAGCATCCCGACAGGCTACTGGAGATGTGGCACAGTTTCCGACGCTCTTCTGGATACAGGAAGCAAGTTTGTTGGAGTAAGAGCCTTTCCTACGAGTAGGGGAGCTTATGCTAGATCTTGCTGGTTAAATGCCTTCCATCCGTGAGTCCTTGCAGGATCTCGGGGGTAAACAGGACTCCCTCTGAGAAACACAGTCCTGTCTCATTTACAAGGCTGTGTGGCTGTTTTTCCCTTTGGATAATATAAGCCATTTTGCAGGCACTCGACATGATCTACACGAGAGAAGTCCCCTGCTTGGCATACTTTTTTTGTGGGCTACCCCGGAGAAAGGTCCTTTGCCTCTTCTCCCCGGACCTAGCGCAGCAGTCTGGCCCTCACCAAAGCCTCAATATGTGCTTGAGGGGGGCTGCCGCAGCCCCGGAACAAAAGCCTTGGGAGCGCCCCTGCCTGCCCAGCGATGTTTGTGTAAGGCACTGGGGCTCCTGTTACCAGACCCGGAAACAAAATCTCTTGCCTTCTTTAGGAGAAACAAATGCAGCCCGGTATGCGCAGGCTTTTGCCTTGAACAAACCCTCACTTGAGCATGACAAATAATGTAGGGGAGTGGTGATGAAAACACTGGGCACTGGCCCTTACTGCGGAGTTCTTTAACTTCCTCTGCTTAGTGGATCAAAACGCTGCGGCTCAGGCAGCCAAGGAAAATATACTGAAGGAAGCTTTCAGTGCTTCAGTACACAAGGAAAAGGTGAGGGTTTTGTCTGTAGGAGAGTAGCGCTGGGATTTGTAAAAAATACACAAACTTCGGAGCTGGGATGCGGGATCAGTTTCTTCCCATTTTGCTGAGGGGAGCAGTGCTCAAATCTTCCATGCGTCGGGGAGGTGGCTTATTGCTCGGGAAGAAGGTCCACCTCCTTACCAGTAAAATAAACGGGAGACGGGGGTTGCTTATAACCGATTATTTTCCCCGGGCTTGAGTAAGAATGCTCCAGTTCTAAATACCAAATCCGCCTTTGTCCGGAGTCCCGATCTGCCGCAGAGCCGGTTCCACTTCACACCCCTGGGCACCAGGAGGCAGAGGCTGCCGAGCGGGCCGTCGGGCTTGCTGGCCGACAGAGTACCTCCAGCTCACGCTCACAAGCCGTGTATTATAAGAAACAAAAAAATAAAATTTTAAAAAAAAAGGAAGAAAAATAAAAAAAAGGCTTATTAAAAAAGCAACCGCCTCAAGCCCCCAACTAAACCAAAACAAACCAATCAGAAATCAAACACACTGAAATAAATTGGGACTTCACCAAGAGTTTGTGATGGAGAGGCTTGTTTAGTGTGAGTTAAGGCAGACGGACTGGCAAAATGTTGTATCAGCAAACACTGCTGGTAAGGAAAAGAGGGTAGGAGAGAAGAAATCACTTGGAAAGATGAAAATCGCACATGTGCTTCTGATGACCCCATCAGATGCGAAGTCCTCCAGGAAATACATATTTGAAACAGCCAGAAAAAACAAACATGCCTTTTATAGACTTGCCTGTCCCGCCATGAAAAATGCAAACCTCGGTATGGTGCGGGTGCACCCAGGGGGTGGATGGGAGGAAGGGGGAATAGATTTTGTAAAGAATCTGATGAAAGCTACCTTCATCAGGAATATTCATTTGCGCTGCCCTGCTCTCCAAAAATAGGTTGCAGTGTGAAAACCAAAGCAGCAGTCAGAACTAACGCATGTGAGACGGACATCTGAGTCTGAAAACTGTCAGGAGCTCGTCTGGGTGTCAACCCAGGCAAGACTGGCTGGCAACAGGGAGGAAGAAAAAACCGGTGCGTGTGAAGAGTTAGGAAGCGGGACTTTATAAAGCTTATAGATTGCTACAAAATGTTGGACAAAGTCCAGTGAATCATATTGAAAAAGCCATTTCTAGACGTGCAGGAGTTTGGGTCTGGGCAGAAGTACTCCCAACTGCACCGTTCCAAAGCTTGGGTTTAAATGCAGTTGTGCTGGAGGTCTGGGGAGAGAGACGAGAACTTGATCAGAGAGCACTTCAGCAGTAGAGGTTTCATCGGTCGTACCCCCCCCACCCCAATCACCCTGGTCACGGAGCTGAACACAGCACAGTCAGGGTCCGAGAGAACACCTGGGCCCGCTCCCCACTTTCCTTCGATTTCCTTCTCACTTTATTGGGAAGGTGGACATTTGTTGCCCCCACTGCGGGGCCCGGCTCTTGCCCGGTGCTTTGGAAACCCCTGCTGCAGGTGCCCCTGGAGGAGCGGGCACCTCGGCAGCGGGCGGACCCACGCCGCGCGGGGCCACGCAGCCCTTCGCAAGGAGACGGCGAGGGTGAACGGCCGGCCGGTGAGACATCTCCCCCTGCACACTTGGCGGTGCTGCCGCAAGGCTGGCAGGTGGCTGAACACCGCTGGTTCAATGCGATGCGTTTGATCGAAAGAAGCTAAATATCGTCCCACTGTTGCCACTGGAGAGAAAGCGTTACCGAGGACTGAGCAAGTGACATCCCCGGAGGAGGCCTGTCCCGACAACCGAGCAGGGCCGATTCAAGACCCCTCGCCCATTTACCCCGGCGCCGTGGAACCAAGGGGCAGTCGGGGGTCGCCTGTGCCCCGGCAGCCGGAGCCGCCCCGACGAAGGGAACCGGCTGTTTCCCACCGTCGGGGCACACACGGCAGGCGCGGGACCTGTGCCCTGCAGCGCGCTCCTAGCGGCCCGCTCCGATCTGCCGCCCATCACCAAAGAGAGAGCAGTGGAGGACGGGCACGGCCTCTCCTGGGCACGGGGGCTGCTGGAGAGGGGGCACGGGGCTCCCGGGCTGCTGCGGAGCCAGAGGCGGGTGGGTTTATCTCCGCACCCGCGAGCCGAGTAGCTGCTCGGGGCGAGGATCCACAGCTCAATGCACCTCTCAGCGAGCGAGGCCGTGGCCGGTGCTGGGGAAGGGAGTGGACATTGAAAAATTAAGAAACAGCTTGGGACATCGTTCTTAAGCGCATGCCGAGCGCACACCCAACAAAAACGTCAACAACTGGGAAATCAGGACTGGTTGGAAACCTCCCGGAACCAAACGAAACTAGACGTGGGGCAGGGAGGTGTGCGGGACTCGGAGCCGGGCGCCCCACGGGTGGCTGTGGAGAGAGTGGCGGGGGATTTGGCTTCGTCCCTGAGCAGCTCCCCTCGCTCCTTCCCCAAATTAGGAGAGTTGGAGGTGGACGATCTCACCTCACTGGCGCTTTTAGCCGAAACCAAGACGGTCAGGGGCAAGAGGCTACGCTGACTGACACCGGGCTCTGCTGCTGTGGGTGTGTGCGGCTCTGGGCTCTGTCTCCCTGACTGTGCCCAGAAAACGCGTTCTCCCGTAGATACTGGTGCTGCAAATCCCGCCGCGGTGCGGAGAAAAACCCCAGATCCCTTTTAGCTCAGAGAGGTGTATTTCTTTTTTTTTCGGGCGAGGCCGCCACAGCCAAAGCGACGTTGCTTCCCACCTACACAGCATTACTTTGAGATATGATAGTTATTACTGCCAGCCTTCGAGATGCAGTCTCCGCCGAGGATCTCCGGAGGTGGAGGGTGGCCAGTTGCTCTCCCATAGTTACTCCAAATCGGGTGTGTTTATTATCTCTACTAGTGCCGGCTGGGAAGGGGCCGCGGAGACTAGTCCCTCCCTGTGCATTGCCCCGCTGGGGTACAACGGGGAGCTGTGTCGGGGGATGCAAGGTCCCAGCCTGCCTTTCACCTTTGTCACCCTTCAAGGCCAAGGAATGCCCCCGCGGTCGGTCCCGACGGTTGCATTCCGGGGGACTCTCAGCCCCCCCGTAAGTGCCCTCCAGCGTTCCGGCTCCCTCTGCCCAGAGCCGGTACTGCTTGTATGGGCTCGCTGGAGCCGGGGCAGCCCTGAGAAACGCAGAAAGCGGCTGCGGTACTAGTACGAGGGAAGGTTTAAGCCTGCTGCCTACCCGCTCGCTTGGCGTGCGCTGCCATTTCGATGGTATCTCCCTTTTGGAGGCATTTTATGACTGAGGGAAATCTAATCCGGTGAAGAGAAAGGAAGAGAATACTGTTGGCATTGAATGAACTCCGTGCGGTAATTTTAGGGCAAATGTGCGAGTTTCCATGCCAAAGCAAAGTGTTTTCTCGTCGGGTCTGCTCATACTCTGAAGGGAGGCGAAGACACCATTTAAGAAATCCAGCTGGTTGCAAATCATACATTTAATCTCTCAGCTGGAATGATTTAATGGATCAGTATCGAGTAACAGTCCTGGAAAAGTAGCCTCCTAAAAAAACAGAGATAAATCCTGATTGAATAATAGTAAATGAAAACCGTGGATTACAGTGACTGCAAGACAGTATTTTCTTTGCAGTTCTCGAAAGATGCCGCCTCAGAGGGGCCAATCGAGCCAACAAAGCCCCGTGTGCCATTTTGATGTTGACGGGGGCAGGTCCCGGCAGCTGCTGTGCCCCTGCTTAACCTGCCTTGTTGCAGGTTCTTCCCTCACTCCTCAAGCCCTGGGCACCTCCTGAAACGGCTTGTCGGCTGTGTAAGCAGCAGAGACAAGCTCTACCTCCATGCTTCGCGTCCGGGCGAACGCCGACGTGCCTGGGCCAGAGGCGGGTCTGAGCCGGGGGGCATCGGCGGGGGCACTGGGGGGTTTCCCCCCGAGGGGGGGCATCGTCAGCTCAGAGCCGAGGCTCAGAACCACGGCGGCGGCCTTGTAACCCACCGTCTGCCAGGGGCCTCGCTGGGATTTTTCTTTTTCCAGCAGAGAAGACGCAAAGGCGGGGAGGGAAGGAACTGTTATCGCGGGCGAAAGTGGCATTTTCCCTCGAAACGTGAAAACAGGAGAACAAACCCTCTCTGTCATTTTGGGACGTGTGAGAGACAGAAGCAGTACCGGGATGATGGGGGAAGACGTGGGGTGCTGGGGGCCGCGCTGCCCCAGCCTGCTGCCTGTGGGATCCCCGGGGGTCACTGTCGCGGCGGGGTCCCTTTCGCCGGCCGGGGCTCCGGGAGCTTTTTTTTTAAGCCTTCTGTTGCCGCAGCTATAACAGGGATCCAGCGTGCCGGGCAAAGCCGTCAAGGAAAGCAGGATCACGGCCGGGAGCGCAAAAGCACTTGACTCACCTCCCGCGGCCGAGGAGAAGGTCATTACCGCGCCTAATTAAAAGCAGTTTCTCAGCAGGGCAGGTGCTTCCCTCGCAGCGGCCCCGGGAGCTGGGCGGGAGGGCTCCCTCCAGCCCCTCCGTGTCCCTGCTCGGGCCTCGGGGGCGGGCTGCCAAGCGGAGCCACGGCCGCTGACACCAAAAGCCCCGGGGAGCACACCCCCGCACCTCCCTCTGCCCTGCGAGCTGGGAGAGGGAAGGAAAGGGCCGAGTCGTAAGCACACGCGCGGGAGCTGCCCACGAGTCTTCCGGTCTCCCATCCCTGCCTGGAGAGGGCTGGGGTCCCGGCGGAGCTGCCCTTCTCGGTCCCGCGACGGCGTGGGGCTGGAGGGGTTTTTTTGGGTTTTGGGGTTTTTTGTTGTTGTTTTTTGGCTCGGGGTTTTTTTTGGGGGGGAGGTTTATTTCTTTATTTTATTTTTTTTTTTTTAAATCATCCTCCTCGTCGCTCGGAGGAGCAAGAGTTTTAGGCAGAGAGTTGGGCTTGCCTACATGTTTCCCTGTGTTCCGTGCTACCGACCGTGAAGCACCGCCGGTGAGCTCCCCTGCAGGGGCTGTGACGGGTACACCTCGGAGGGTAGAGGCACACACTTTCGCTTTGGGTTATTTTACTCGGGACAAAGGCGAGAGTGTGGCGAGGGTAATGCGGCAGGGGACGCCTCTCGGCTGGGCCGCCCGGCCGGGTCGAGCAGCATCGCCCTTATAAGGAATGTAATTCAAGGGCGAGTATCATCAGCACGGCATTAGCACATTTTTGTCATTAAATGTACTCGAGTCGTAATAGTTGTTTATATTTACAGGGCATTCTTGGACGCAAACCACATGCTCAAATCAACTCTAGATGAATGTGGAGCCGGTGAAAGTCAGTTTTTCCCGAGGACGGTTTTGGTGACAAGGGCAGCTGGGGTGAAAGCGAGTTTAGTTTGGTGTCACCTATTTATAGAGATGGAATATCTAAAAGAAATTAAAGAAACGGGACATAGAAAAAAAATCTCAGAAAGTGTTGCAAATCTCAATCTAATTTTTTCTTTGTTCACATAATAGTGAACACAATCTCAGCCTCATTCTGAAAATATTACTATATGCATACACTGCGTATTAATCTAAATTTAAATGACTACTCCATTCCAAAACTTTTCAACCATTTCAATATCTTAAGAGGTTTTTACAAAGTAAAGCTGTCAAAATTCTAATTTCTTTTTCTGCAGGCAATATGGACTTTGACAAATTAATATTTTATATTTCTCATTAATACCTTTCATATTGTCTTAAAATTTATTTATATAAGCTTTTGAAAAAATCTCCACCTGCCTAGTCTGTTGAAATCATATTTACTGACACCCAGCTCATTTCTGTAAGAAAAAAATAAATAAAACAGCTATTCTGAAAGGTGGACATCTGCACTAACCAGAAAACAGTTGACCTTAATTCTGAAGGAATCAAAGGTGTTATTTAGCATGTTACTTTCAATCTATACAATCTTTATGATTACTTTTCCTATTAACTGATTTATGCACAATAAACATGTAAGCAGATACGTGTACAATTTCCATTTAGGTACAATATGCTTTAAAACATATATTCATGAGTATTTAATGTTATTAATAACAGTATAGCTACAGAAAGTCAAATAATAAATTATTTCTAAAGCTTTTGAAAAGGATTTGTGTCTTTTCCTTGATTTGTTTTTCAGCCAAGAGTTAAAGCCTGGCCCTGTTCTTTTTGAAGACAGTGGCAAAGTTCCCACCTACACCCCAAGGAGCTGTGAAGTCAGTCAGAGTTTTTCCATGGACTTTGGATCAAGCCCATAGCATGAGTCAATTTAAGAAGTGATTAATTCCCTCTCGTAGAAATGCACATTGCATTTGCTTAGATAACTGGGTCCCAAGAATTTTTTCCATCCCCATATTCTAGGATCCTAGATGAAGAAA
This sequence comes from Anabacerthia variegaticeps, assembly GCA_035583185.1. Classification (NCBI taxonomy): domain Eukaryota; kingdom Metazoa; phylum Chordata; class Aves; order Passeriformes; family Furnariidae; genus Anabacerthia; species Anabacerthia variegaticeps. The sequence goes on along the minus strand of JAWWEW010000112.1, from coordinate 25,945,883 downwards.
TTCTTTGGTAAAAATTTCCTTGAAATGGGTCCAACTGTCCCTGCCCAGACCAAGTACTCACCTCCAGTTTGTGACTTGCTGTAGGTGGCACCATCTTATGCAAACCTTCTGACCTGTCTTCCCCATAATTCTCCAGTAAATGTATCTTTTTTTGTGAGAAGGAAACACAGGGAATCAGTGGAACCCCAACAGCAGAACAAGATGCGGGGACAACACAAAAAGAAAGACTCACTTTCCCCATTCTTCGTTTCTGGCACTAACTCTCCTACTTTCCCCACTCTGCTATCTCCTCAACCTCTCTTCAATGAATGTACCCCAGGATAAGCTTTAGTGCCCTCTACTAGTTACAGAAAACTCATCCTCCCCTTGCCATTCACCACCCACTAAAAGGAAATGGTTGGGGTCTCTTTGGACACAGTCTCTTTGGAAGAGCAGGTTATTTGAGTAGATTATTGTAACAAAAACAGCTGACTCTGACTGAATGATCTACTACAAGATTCTCCAAGGACAACAATGCCTGCAGCCTTGCACCCAGCACCAGGCAGGGACAGGCACTACATGGAGGATGATGGGGCCTCTACTGCAGCTTGGCCACCCCTGGGTACCCCCCAGCAGCTGGTGTGTGTTTGTATCTGCCATACCTATCTCTTCTTAGCCAGCATCAGCAGGAGGGAAAGGTGAGCCCCTTGACACATTTCCAGCTTGCTGTCAGTCTGCACTACGTGTAGTTTGGCTGGACCCCAGAGCCCGCCTGGGAATCTTCAGATCACATCTGTGTTTGATTACATCTGTTTTGAGCATCTGTTTATGTCTATCTGTGGCATTATAAAGGAATCTCCAAGGCCTGTTCTGTTATGTCATGCAGAAATGAAATGGTGTCAGTGAGTCAGTGCTGCAGCACAGTTAGTGACCCAGCAATCGGCGGAGCAGGCTGAGTGTGCAAGCAGAGCCCAGTGAGGAGCTGAAACAAGGCAACACGGAGGTGCAAATGAGGGGCTGGGTTTTATCCACCAGTGCCAGACCATGGACCCACTGCCAATAGCACTCACTGACATTCCATCCACAAAATCTGCTCATGTTCATGTGTGTCTAGAAGAGACTTTGACATAATTATGTTTCCTCATTTCTTGAAAATCCTTCCTATCCAAGGAGTGAATAAAGCTGGGTAGGTCAGAAAAGTTTGTACATTTGTGTGTATCTCCTAAATATGGACTTAGAAACCTGTGGTTGCTGGTCTCGGTGCTTCCCACTCAGGTGTAAACTACCAGCACTGCCATCTCCAGCTGGTACAGCAGTACTGGTTGGGAAAGGCTGGAGGGCAGGCAGTGTGGACAGAAGTCAGATAGAGCTGATAGAGCCTGGCATCTATTTATGGCATAATAGCAATTAATCTTGCCTTTTAACTTTGTGGCAACTGTGTCTAGTCTCTGGTTACATTAAATCAGAAACAAAATCACTGCTTTGCATACAGGCAGATCAATGACATTGGTATTTCATCAATTTTCCTCTGTCAATTACAAACAAATAAGTTTTATCCAATTTAAATAGGGGGCAGAAGGCAATGTTGCTTTTCATTGCTTTTTGTGGTTGTGCTGAAATGGTGGATTTGTCAATGTAGAGGTTTGGGGGTTTTATTAACTAGATCCAGGGATCTAAATGACAATGCCTATTTTTTCTTTAAAGAAAAAAAATGGGACAATGTATTACTTGGAACCCACACCCAACGCCTCAAAACAGACAAGTTTGCTAATTTGACTTTCCATTACAGAGTGAACATCAGCAGGAGGAACACCCAGCATGACCTGTATGCTTGAGGATACTGGTACAGCTACAAGCAACTGTAAGTAAGAGCAGCATGAGCATCTTACAGGCAAGCAATCTGGGATAGGAAACTGGCTAAAAAGCCTGGAAATCCAAACTACTGGCAGGCCAATGTTAACTCAAACATCTTTTAAGACTCATTTGTAGATCAAAACTCCCAGCCAAAAGGACCTTATAAATTTCCTGAGAAACACAGGTGGAACTGTCACTGACACATTTTATCATGTCCTGCACAAAGTCTAGCCTCCTTTACCTGAGAAGTGTAGCTTCTTCCACTGAGACTGGCATTACTGTGACCTCTGAAGAATGCTGCTATTGATTACACAGCTTTGTTTTCTTACGTTGCAAAGCCATAAACCTGCATTTTACCTTTCACTATCATCAGCATTCTCTATCAAAGTACAGTAACAGTGTAGGTTTTGTGATCTCATAGGTCATAATGCAGTGTACAGTGAGCATTTCATCAGAGCCATTCTCCCAGAATTCCCAATCACATCACCAAGGAAATGGTGACTGTGGCAGAGTTTCACTGGCAAAATACTGTCAGTCAATTACTGTTTCTGTGATGACAAAGTCTTGCAGGGGATGTACATGGCCTCTAAAAGGTGCCCATTTCCTTTTATCTGCTGATAGCCTTATTTCTCCTGGAGATAAATATGGGCTTCAGGGGCAATACTGTTTTGCCACTCTCATTTTATTGCATGGAATTCACAGATTAAAGTCCCCTGTCGTAAGCTTTTACTTTACCTTTCAGTGTCATCAGTGACAGAACAGTCCACGTCCAAAATTAGACAGGAGGCACCCATAATGAGCTATAGAAAAATTAGTGTCCAATGCTTGGATTGTGAGTCTTGTTGGCAATGTCTTTAGAAATGTCTAGGTGTCTGTCCTATGCATACAGGATGATATTTTACAGTTCTATGCCTTTACTAGGGAAAAGACACACATCCTGATTTGTCCCTGCCAAAGGATAAATCCCCTACAATACATCTTACGTTTTATGCAGTGTTTTACATATACATACCTATCTCTTTTTTGTTAAATCTCAGATTGCTTCTGTTGATCTTCCCCAAAGTTTTGCCAGTTTGTTCCTACTGTTCAAATAATACTGTCCTGAGTTTAGCATAACATGGCAGTGGAATGGGACCACATGAGAGTTGTTGCAACTATATGACATAAACAAACATGTAGATCAGTTACCACACCTTGGATGACACAGCATTGTAGTGAAGGTTGATATCCACTCTGACATTCACTAACTTGCCTGACTTTTACTATCCATTAATTACTTTCCATAGACATGTTGTACTTTTCTCACCAAAGCCATATTCAAACAAATATTCATATTCACAAACATAATTTCTACCCATATTTTAATGTCTCTGGATTCCTTTGCTTCATTCTCAATTCAGCAATATTTCCTAACTCAGTGTCACTTGAAAATGTCCATGACACATATTGTATTTCCTTTGATTGTTAATGAAGATGTCAAAGACGATATAAAATACTGCTCTCACTAAATATTTCTTTCTTGATTTGATACACTACCAATAATATCGATGCTTTTTTTCAGAGCCATTCAGGCACCTTTCCAACTTCATGAATGCTCTCAGGAATTTAAAATTAATTTCCAGGTAAGATTTCACTATGGAACAAACTAATAAAATTCATATATAGTTAATGTACCTGTTTCAACATCCAATTTTGTGATTACATAGGAAAATGAATTGTCTTGCCAGGGACCACTCTGGTCATCATTTTTCTTAGAGGATTTCTGCATTTTCTCTTCACATGACTAACGTCATTTCAGGGAGAAGACCCTTGGAGCTTCTAGGACAAGGTTTGGGTTGGATACATATCCTTGGCAGGTTGTATATAGTCAGAAAGGCAACCTAGAGGTGGAAAACTCCTGTTCCGGTCAAAACTAAGAGGAATTCACAACAAAAATATTTTTTCTATATGAAAATAGAGAATCATCTAGTCAAGAAAGGCCAGCTTCCTGGGAAAGAAGGGAAACTAATTCGTGATGAGATCTGTATTAAATACTTTTATTTTGTTTGATATCTCACCCTATTGCTCCCAACATTGGTGGTTTATCTATTAATGTACTGATTTAAAAATGAAGTGGTTCTTAATATCCCATTTAGAGTAGGCTGCAAGAAGCCCTCCAGACACCATTCCACAAGAGGGAAGGAGATAACTTTCTTGAGAAAGTGGGGAACTCAAAAAATCAGAATAGCACAGCTTCTGGATTGGTAATGAGTGGAGTGTTCCCCATTTAGCCACGTGACATAAAGAAGGCAAAGACAGTAAACAGAGCAGGGCTCACCTCTTCTAGCTTCAAGCACGAGCTTTAAAAATACAGGCAGCACCATCTTAGAAGTATGAGGTGGTCAGCATGGTAGTTTGGACAGCTCACAAAGTGGTGAGCTCTGATGTGCGATGAGTACCTCTTCTCTCACTTTGAAGACCTAATCCATCTGAGGTAATCAGGAATCACTAGTTAGAAGGAAGGGAGAAGTGTTCATGAGAAGCAGGGGACCTGCAGAAGATTTGGATGGATCTCAACACCTGTGAAATCTAGGCATCAAAAGCAAAGAAAACCAAACCTTTAATTTGGTTCAAGCTTCTGAACTTCATATTACAACAGAATGGTCATCACTTATACCAAGAGCTAATTTCTTTTCCTCTTGCACCTACTTGGTGGCACTTCCTTCACTCTCTATCATCTGCCCAAAAACCATTTAATTTCTTCAGTTTCCATAAGTATAACAGTCCACTCACCACAGTTACAGGTCAGACTGCTCAATATCATATGTGCCTCTTTCCATTGCCTCTTGTGCAGCTGGTCTGACACCCACACCACGCTGTCGGGGGTAGGGGGCTGTGCCACCCAAGGTCAGATTCCAGCCCCCTTCCCCACTTCTCCACGCACGCCAGCGAGGGCCATCAGTCTCCAAATCCATATTAGCCTGGACACCTGCGGAGCAGCTCCCCAGCAGGGTCGGGGTCCACGCCCCCCGCAGGTGATGCACACCGCCACGGCGACACCCGCGGGGCCGGTCCCCGCGGCGGGGCTGGCGCAGGCTGAGCCCGCGGCGACACCTGCTGGCCGCGGTCGGAGGAGCAGCCGCATCCCGAGACGGGTTCACCGGCGAGCGACTGGCCCTGCTTTGGACGCCGTCAGGGGAAAGACAGGCGTTTCTCATCTGGTTGCAAAGCGCTGGTACAGGCGCTAATAAGACAGACGGCTGGGGACTGGTTATCAGTGGTATTTTGGATTCCCATTCCTCCGATTAATAAACCCCAAATTTTATATGTATAGTGAGACTTTATGACACTTGAAGTTCCAAACACTTGGTCCCTGTATGACTTACACACATCAGATTAATAACTGTGGGGGAACTCCCCTGTGAAGGCTTGCACATTTCACCCACCCAATGAGCCTCCAGTGGGTCTCAGTAGCAGCAGCCAGAAAAAGAAAAAAAGTTGAAAGGGCTCCAGTTGTTCTCATTTCAAATCCTCCAGTTCTGTGGTTATCTACTGAATCACCTTGGAGCTGCTCCACCTTTAAAACAGGGGGAGAGCACAGCCATAAGTTTTCTGGTCCTGTGATGAGACATGAGATAGCTATAACAGAGGCGGTGGGGAGCGCTGGGGGAAAAGACCTGTTGCTGTCTCTGCAGTGATGGGAACTGGAAAGACAGTGTCAGCCTTGGGACAGGGCATGAAGAAAGGATCAGGAACTGAACGCAGTTCAGCGCAGAACATTGCCAGTTTTCTCAGGTGAGAAGCATCAGCAGCTCATCTAGCTAGGTGGTGACTGTCACTGCTGTTTTCTAAAGCGTTTTTTTCTTAGCAACACAGGAATAAGCACACTCTGTCAACATAAGCCACCCATCCTCTGGCCTGGCCTGGACGCTGACATTTTGCAGGTGCTGCAGAGAGAGAAGTAGGAACCCTCATGTGTCAGTACCTTGTAAATACCTGTCTCACTTATGTGGGCTAAGCAATGACTAGATCCCAAGGCAAGGGATTTATTCTAATCCATTGTAGTAACCACACATATGTAGGAGTGCTATCAAGTCCCTATCTGAGATTCTTAGCTATGATTCTAACTTCTCTAGTTAACTCATGAGAGTCTAAGGACACTCAAGTTCAGGCCATTTGTCCACATTCCTTTCAGCTTCTTTTCCTAGCTTTGCAGCAATGACAGCATATACTTCCTCTCTTGCTCATTAAAGTGCTGGATTCTCTTCCTATCACCCAGTTTCTATCCAGTGGGTGATGGTTCACATTGCATGCTGTGATCTTAAAAGCAGAAACAGATGCTGTTCATATATATTTCATTGAGCTGACCTGCTATGCAAACCCAGGCAGTGACAGATAAAGCTTGCAAATTCCTTTGTCCATAAGTTCATGATGTGCCCTACATTCTGCCACTGTGCTGCTGTACACATCTCAGCTCTTCAGGTTAAAGCTGCTTCTCCTTGAACCTGGTGAATGTGACAACTGTTAAAATATATTACATTATCTGTAGGAGTCATGTGTTCCTTCTTTCTAAATGAGCTAATGCACCTACAGTTTAAATTTTTTTAAATAATCCATTACCTGCTTAACTGATTAGGTGTTGACATTGATTTCATTTGAGCATGTTGAGGAGGTCTTGTCAGACCTTGTTAAGCTAGAAATGCTTCTGCCACCACTCATACATGACAGCAGCCTCATTTTCTAACTTAATGGCATTGGCTTTATTAGGAGCGCATTTGCCATCATTCATCTGTCCAATCACAGCTCTATAGCACTTGGCAGAAACTGCAGCAGGGAACATTTCTCTTCTGTAATGATATGTAGGTCAGTCATACAACACAATATTTAGCCTCCACTGGGACAGGTAGAATGGCACAAAGCCAGCTACTGGAATTTGCTCTTATAGGCAATTTGAATAGAGCCAACTGCACTGTAACCCAGCTACCTTTAAGTCCAGAGTCACAAAGGTCATGAGCGTCCAGCACCACTCTTCTCTCATTAAAGATAGATACATCAAAATACAGTATCTGTGGTGTTGAGCCATAGGAATTGTAAGGGATTACTTTCCTCAAGATCAGTCTCATTTCCTATAAAAGTTTAATCACAGCATCTAATATTTTTTAGTTCATAGTTTCATTTCTGAAGCCTTAATTTTCAGAGTTCCTGTGAGATTTCACCTTGGCATCTTCCTCCTCAGCTCTCTTTAGAAAAAAACACAACACCTTTTAACAACAAAGCTCACACACGTTTTGCACAGATCTTATGAGATCAGAGCTGGGTGCAGAATGGAGGATCTGTTGTCATTTCTCATCTCTCATGCTGGCATTCCCTGCCCTCCTCATTCCATGCTCTCAGAGCTCAACCCAGTCCAGAGGAAAGAGTGGCCATGTAGCTATGCAACATTCCTTAAATATATGTCAATATAGTGACTCTCAGTAGATGGCCCTGATGTGCAATAGCAGGAGGAATAGATTTCCTGACATCCTTAACAGATGAATGATGGCTGATCAGAAGTATGTAAGAGGTCTTGGACACCTTATTAGTAGATACACAGAAATGAAATTAAATGTAACCAATTAGTAGATCCCGGGTTACCAAACACCTTCATTTACAAGACACAGTTCAAGAAGGTTGAATATGCAAGAGTCTGATATCAGAAAAGCTGAACATACACAGTTCTTGCTAGATTCAGGTAGTACCAGGCAATACAAAGTGTCAGGACACCTGCATGCTGTGCATCAAAGCACCCTGTCAGACTCTGTATATGCTAACAGAGTAGAAAAAAGGGCAAGAAAGAAAGGGACAGGAAGGAGCGAGGGGCAGGATAAGGCTTTGCCCTCCCAGCTAAGCATTCTGCCTTTAGTGCAGGACTGTCCTTCCTTGCCATTCTTTTTGGCCTTGTGACTTTGCATTCCCAGCCATGCAGCATGCTAACTTCTCAGAAGGAAAAGGGAGGAATGTGGCATTGGTATGAATACCTAACAGACAGGAGGTAGATTCCGGGGTGTAGAGTCATGACTCTTCATTTTGGTAATATCCTAGGGATGTTTTGCTTTCTATGTGCATGCCCTAGCACTGAGATTTCATGATTTCTCTACTTTTTTTTTTTTTTTTAAGTGCTGACAGACCTCTTCACCAATAATCTCAGCAAAGCATCCTAATTCCCAGGTGAAAGAAAGCATCTGCTGTCCTGAAGCAGAAAGAGTTGTCAGGTATTTTGCTGTCATGCATCTAACATGTTTTGTAATTTGGCTCTTCATAGTTCCCACTACACCACACAACACACCAGCTTTCTGGATTGCCATTCAGAGACTCCTGCCTCCATTTATTAACTGCACATTTGGTCTATCTAACTCATTTAGGTTCACCAGGTCTTCTTCCTGTAGCAAAAGGGGCCTGTAGTTAAGCGTTGTGCCTAAATTAGGTGATTTGGATCTGTTCATTTGTACAAATTTATTGTATTCTTTTACGTTCATCAGGATCAGCTACTGCCCTATTGCCTTCTGGGAGGATAATGCTCAACCTGCCTGAGTAAAGATATTTCAAATTGCTTATGGATTCTGGCTCCATATGGTAATTCTAAATCAAGGTCCAAATTTGCCATGAATTCAGGTTTGTAGTACTGCTGCCTTCAGTGACATTACACTGTGAGATTTTCATAGCAAGTCTATAAAAACACTTTCTTTAGGTCAGGGGCTAAAGGTCTGGAAACTTAACCTCTCAGAAATATCTTCATAACTCCTAAGTGATGAAAAGGCTTTCAGAAATATGAATCCCTTAAAAAGAGGATGAAAGTTTGCCAGTCAATGTTTTTCTCATTTTCATGACCAGTGAACAGTAAGGCACCAGGAGAGCCTTGTGATTAACACTCAGCAGACCTTCTTCACATCCCAGCTCTGTCTCTTATTTCCATACCTCTTGGCCAGTCCAAAGGAAGTAACTGGATGTGCCTGAGAGGTGCTGATCTGCACAACTGCTTTTTGTCTGGGAGTTCTTGATGGCTGCCAGACAGCCAGAAATCCAGTAGATTCCTGTTGGAATCTATATAGGGCAAGGGATTGTTTTTAAAAACAATACAGTCTTATTCAAAATGACCTGTCAGGTCTGTATTCACTGACTAACTGTTGGTATCTTACAGTATGCAAAACTTGTACAATAGGGTCAGTTGTGTTATTTATGAGATAGGAACAGTAATTTTTTTTTTTATTCTAATCAGGTTGTATACTTTTTCACCCAGATAACAACCGCATACTACACCTACCATGCAAAGCCCTGATCCCATTTGGGACCTCTAGATGGTACTGTAATATAATAATATAATAAACTGACAGATGGATACTTCTAAAAAAAAGTGGCCAGTTTGCAGGAAAATGCCACAAAAGGAATAAATGGGTTAGGCAAGTTCCAGCTTCCGTGTCTGGACTGTATAAAACATATGTCATGAACGCGCACAGCTAGGAAGAGGGGTTTTTTGTTCATCAAATATACCTGATGGGAAGCCTAAACTGCTGCTAACCTTTTCATGTCTTACAAGCCACTCTCCATACCCATCAATAAATACCTTCCCGATTAAAAACAGCCAAGCATAGAAAATGGTCTCTTGTTATAGAGGCCAATGCATGTTCAATGGGTGACACAAAGCCAATTTTCTCCCTGCGTTGCAATGGGCTTTCTCTGACAGTCCCTTTGAACACAGGTAACTGTCAGCAGGAGGCTATCACACCCCGCTTCAGAGTTTCTGAAGAAAGAATGTTAGAGATTCAAAATCCCTGAAAAGGGAACACCCCTGTCAAGGGGAGGCTTTGAAGTGACACTAAACATATATTTATAATTACAGATGAGGCGATATAGTATGCACAAGGAATAAAGACACACAGCATGTCCTACGGGCATGGCAGGAGAGGAGACATGCATCATGAAGCCTTGTTAAACTGCTCACTGGGGCTGAGGAAACCTGAGGCTGGTGCTTCCTATCACTTTTCATGTCACAATGCAATCCTTTTGCTTGCAGGAGTGTGCACACCTCACATGCACTATTGATATCCCTTAAATGCATGACATAACTCTTAAGTCTACCTCAAGAAGGTAACATAATCTTGCTCGCATGCCCAGCAGGGATGCCAGAAAGGATGCAGGGCACATTTTTAGGTAGCTTAGCTCAGTGTGCTCCCTGTGAAAGGCCTGAACTCAGGCAAACAAGCCTCAGGAGGATCACTTGGAAAGAGTCAGAGCCTTTCTGCCATTTGCCTGGAAGGCTTGGAGAGAAAAGCAAAGCCAAAAACAGCCAGAACGTGTACGTTTCTATTTAGAGATGCAGTTGTCTCCATCTCTTTGTGTGTGTGCACATATGCATGCAAGAGTGATTATGATCTCAGAATGAAAGCAGTTTATTAAAGCAGTCAGTTGTTTTCATAGTAGGAAAACATATGTGTATGTGCACATATATATAAACATACAAATATGTATTTTTGCACAAATATTTTCCATGTATTAAAGTCTGCAACATTTACTCCCCTATTCAGGAAAATGCATGGTGGTTATTTTTTCTTGCATGAAATGCCCAAGTGAGTGTCCCTAGAGAGTCACGACCTCCTGATATCTGCTGGAGAACAGTTATTTACCTCTACTATAAGTGTAGTAGCATGCACTTGGTTGCAAACTTAGTGGATCAGTAGCTCCCTGCTTACATGTTCAAAGGTGATTTGAAAACACAGGTGCAAGTGTCCAGATGTCAACTTTCTTCCATCCAACCAGGTAACTGTAAGAAAAGAAGTGAGTTACAGTTTTTAGCCAAACTGATCTATGGGTATGGTGAGTAAACATTCCTGTAGATTGCATTAAAATCACAGTGTTTGCCTCACTGAGGTATCTGCCAGTGGCACCTGCAGAGATTTTCCTTTCCTAGGAATGGAGAAGGCTTACAAATAACAAGATTTGGCTTCAGCAATTGTAATCCATCATTATTTAAACCATACTTCCCCAGAGTGCTTTATCCTCAGGAAGAGCAGACAGGAGGCCTGAAAATGATGCATTTCCTGCATCAGATTACAGGATCACTTCATGGGTGAAGTGTCCATCTGAACTGCACATCAAGCACCACATCAAACAATAGATGGCAAGAATCCCTGACATACTGCTACTTCTCCTTTATGTTTGATACATTCCTCTTCACCCGTAGAGTTTAATTGACATTGCTCTTTGTGTTTTGCCTGCCAGTTTTGATCAAGCCCATATACAGAAGTATGCATGTTCAAGCTACCACAGCATGAGTAATTTGAATCAAATACAGGTTTGCATGAAAGCTTTGGTGTATTATTTGATGGTAAACTTATTTTAAGTCTTTAGGACTGCCATTATGAGGTTGGATGCCATATACAGGTTGGAACAGTAATTGAATCTGAATGCAAATCATCCTTTGTATAGTAGTGCTTGTTGCTTCTCCTCTGTGCGTGTGGAATATGTTTGTTTTATTTTAGGGCTCACTCAGACTACAAGATTTTCTATTCAATTCTTTGCAGTCAGATATGACCCTCTTCTAAAAATATTAAGGCCAGACCACGGCTTTCTTCCTCACTTTCCTCTTTTTATGAAACAGCCACCCTGAGTATCTTCAAACAACCTTCCAAGTGGCATCCTTACAGGACGTCCAATCAGATAAGTATCCCATTTACACAGTTTATTCTCAGGAGCAGGTAAGGTTGATGAGCAACTCATATAAAACTTAAAACCCATCTCTTGGAAGTAATAGCTTGTTCTTCCCTAAGGAATAGTGAAACGGCTTAATTTTCAGCACAGTTTGTCCTGCAGACTCAATTGAGATTGGTCTGGTCACCTCCAAGGCCTTTTGAAAACATTAAGTGATAGACACTGGACAAAGATAGTTAACATTCCCCAAGGAGAACCCTCTGGTACCTCTCTAGGGGGCAGAAAGAATTTAAAAGCATCTGTGTCCATAGAGCAAATATATAGATAGGAAGTTAGGTCTTGGGAGCAATATGATCTTCAAGATATTTGCAGGACTGTACAGCTGACACATGGAGGACACACGTAGCCCCTGCAGATATGCAGCTCACTTAGAGGTTCAGTGCCATGGACAATGATGTCATCTATGTTTTCATACACTGGTCTGTTTGACAGCATAACAAAATAAACTACCAGGAGATGAGTCTACATTGCTCTGCTCCCTTGCCATGTTAGTATCAGAGCCTTCCAGAGAAATCTGGATAAGTCCCTTGGTACTCTTCTCCAAAGGGTGTCTACACACACTATTTATAGAAAATTTTTCTTCTGGGATGCTTTACTGCATCTGGGAGAGCTAGAGCACTGAAGCACCAGTCAAAATGTTTACCAGATAGACACAGTGAGTAGATTGTTCTACTTGAGGAAATAAGGGTTACAGCTTGCCTAAAGGAAATAATCAGAGTACCACTTCAGGTCTTTGGCAGAGGCAAACCGTAACTGTCTGATGTAGTTATTTCATGAGTCTTAACTGTGTAGATATGAGCACATAACATATTGCAACTCAGACATTCTATCAACTAGTAAAAATGTGTAGAACAGGCAGGACTTAGAGTCTTAACCCTTTGGAGAAAGGGCATTCACAAACACTCCTGAAGAGTTTACCCAAACAGATTCTGTGATGAAAATGTCCATATGAAAATTTGGCACTCATAAGCAGTTCACTACATATGATGAATCTACTATCCTTTTTAGAAAATGCTTCTCTCTTATTTCCATACCCAATGTGTTGCATGAGCCTTAGTGAGGGAAAACAACATCCTGTTAACAAAAGACATATGTTTATTTTGTATCATGCTTATTTATAAATCCTCTGTTAAGATGCCATGGTGGCAGTTTTGTTGTACAGTAGTTTTTAAGCAACTTTATCATAGATCTATACTATACAAAACCATAATTCCTTCCTAAAAGATTTACAAGCAATACTTAAAAGTTACATACTGTTGACAACATAGTGCTGTGAGAGAGTCATAATGGGTGTAATCTACCAGAAATCATCATTTTTTAGCTTCCTCATTGATTAGTGAAGCTGGAACGATTTCCAGCAAGCCTAGCATTTCTAGCAATTGTTTAGTGAAACATGAGCTGCTTTTAAAGCCTTTTTTTCTACAACATCACATTATATATACTTTCTTACTATATAATCACATTTTATAGCATTTGTTTTAACAAACTGAAAGTTTATTACAAATATTGTTCTTTCTAACATACTGGTATTTTACTGACTCTGATAAAAAACTTTAATCCCCCTTTGAAACAAGCACAGCTTACTTCTATTAATGTAAGTTTTATGTTTTGATCAGCTATAACAAAACTGCTTTCAAAGTATTTGGAATAAAAATCATATACATGAAGATTTGCTCTGCAGTCATTCACTGCAGACCTACAATGTCTGACATAGCTGATGTTTGATTGGAAGCAAACATCTAGTTCTCTTAATTGGGGTGATACAGATATGATGTGACAGTATCATACTACTTTGATAGTACCTTAAGATCATTTGCTTTGATCTTTTCCTGTGGTTGTTTTCTTGCTCTAAAGTACTGTATCTCTGCTGAATATCAGAAGGTCCTTATATTATTGGTTTAGCTGTGGTCTGCTTCTACCTTCTCTCTCGCTATTTCCAGGTGTTCCACCTACCTTTCTGCATCGGCATTAGTGGTTTTGCATCATCATTAGGGTTTTTGCATCACACAGGATGTCTGATGATTAACTGCTCCAAATGCAACTGACTGTGTAAAAAACAATAAAAAATTTTTATGATGAGTAAAGATGCACTTAGGAAAAGGAAGAACAGAGGCATAGAAGCAGCCAGTAACTAAATGATCCCAAGACGATCACAGAACTGACTTCTTGTAGTCTTTTCTTTGAAAGTGAATAAGTTATATCTGCTTAGAGCTGCTGAGAATCTGACCCTGTATACATACATGAAATGCTTTCTGTACATAATTCCTGTAATCACATTTCCTCATGAGCTTCCTACTTCATTTTGGCTAATATCTAAATCGTATCTCCTTTATTTTTTCTGAAATCCTTATTCTTCTTTGTCGGATGTCTGTGCATCTCATTACTGGCTGTATTTCTCTAATATGAAAATGCTGCATTCCCATAAGTAAAACTAGGGGAGTGATTTATGCATTTTTCTGCATGAAAAGGCCCCTTGTGTGCTCCACATGTAAAGGCAGAACAAAGAATATCTCTACGAACATTTGTTTTCCTTTTAGCAGTTATTGCCATAAAAAAAGGTCAGAATGAAATGAAACAACTTAATGTTTTGTCCCTTGTCCAGCTCTGGTGCCTGATCTGGTTTCAGCTGTTATAATTATGGGTCTCTTTTTGAATACATGAGAACGGACTCTGGACCCTTAAGGATTACAGCTCATTTGGTGGTTCCCACAACTTTGGATCAACTGGTCACAGTCCATCAAGCCAGCCCTGTGTATGCTTTACTTCCTAATACTTTCTGCAGCCCCAGGTGCAGAGCACTCACCATGGCCTCAAGGACCACCCAGTTTTTCCACACTGCAACAGTGGAGCCACTGGAATAAGTAACTCGGCAATCACACCCTATAATAAATAGATCTCTCTGGCCAGGAGTTCCAGCACAGCTGAGCTAGTCGGATGTGATCATCTTTAGGCATTTCAGGAGTGGTCTGAGGGGAGACATGGCTGGCTTTACTGTCTGGTTTTGTTCCTAGCACTAAAACAAAGCCAAAAAGCAAATAGTTCTTCTAAATAATATTACATGATTTCTGAAAATTAAAATGACAATTCAGAATCCATTAGGTAAGCTCTGGCATGGTGCACTTGAACGTCTAGTCTGCAAAGGACATAGTGACTGGGAAAGAGTAATGGACGGCCAAACCTTCTACTTGAAACTCTCTTTCACAAAGCAGACACCATAGGGTGCATCTCTGCCACATCAGGATGGTCCCAGACCATGGGAAGAGTACATGGGTGTCAGCCTGATGTCAGTCACATTTTCTGCTTTCTGAAGTCCTCATTATTCAGGTAGAATCGACAGGCACAGAGGTCCTGGATGGAGCAGTGATTTGACAAGGAGTCAACTTGTCCAGTGCTGAGAGACTGCTGTTTTTTATCACAGCACTGTAGTACTTCAGCTGCACTCAGTCCCACCACAGCCAAGAGCATCTAGTTAAGTCCCATGACAGGAACTCCAATGAATACTTCAGAGGGTAGAAATGGCAGGTACATATTGCCCCTCTGCTGTGTTTATCTACCCAACTCTGGATGAGGGAATTTGTGAGCTCGGTGTTGCATCCAGATTACAATTTTTAAAACCAACCAGTAGACCTATTCTACCTGAGGGCATATAATCCTTTTCAGATTGCCTTTACGTTTTTGCCATCTACCATATCCTGCACCAATGAGTTCCTCAATTTAGTTTCGTGTTGTGTGAAAAAAAGGCTTCCTTCACTTGGTTTTATTTATGTTCATTGTGTGTCTCCATGTCCTTATGATGTTAGAAATACTGACTGTGCCTTCTTTATGCCCTCTGTCCTTTTACAGTCCTTAGTACAAACTGAGGGTCTTTTCAATTTCTCCTTAAACAGAAATAATTTCCTACTTCTTATCAAACTTTTTCCCTTTCCAACTTTTTTTTATAAATTACATCCTTTTGTTTTTGTATGAAACACCAGAAATGTATGCAATATTTGAGATGAATCCAAACACAGACATAATTATATTTTCTGTTTTGTCGACTCTGTTTTCTCTCCTTAGTAACTCAGTCCCTGGTTTTGGTTTAACCAGACATAAGAACTTCTCCTGCTTCTAATGAAGTTGATAATGAAAGTTCTGATTTGATTTCATGCCATGAAGACAGGTTGAACCTCTAGCCCAAGCTCACCCAGCAGCCCTGCACTATTTCTTGAGTTATCAGGCCACTTATCAGGACTCTATTGTTCAGCCTTTTGTTCATCTGAGAAGTAGATCTGCATGGATTCCATGACAGATCAATGATTCTAGGCTTCTCTTGAGAGAAAGGGAATAATTTATCATTGCTAATGGTTTGTTTTGAGTATTGATCTTCTTTCCTCCTCCTGAGACATGGCTCTGCCTATGAGGAACTGCTCTCAGAACTATCTCCTATAAAAACCACTTTATTTCTGAATAGAACTCAGTATGTTGGACATAGCATTTTTAGGTTCTTTTGATCACGTGGGCTTATTTTTGGCTATGCCTTGACTATTTTATGACAAACTGCAAAACTGCCAGTAGATGTTAATGTAATTCTTAAGTACATTTTTATAGGCAAGGGACTAAGCTCAGAACATTCACTCTGTCTTCCACAGTCAGGTGGCATTGCCCACTCCAGCAGTCTCTTGAAGTTTGAAATACTCCAAAGCCTGACTCTCAGATGATGGCATGAGAATTTTTTAAGCAATTTTCTCTTTCTCATTGCACCAGAAATAAAAGAGAAAATCTCCACTCAAATACATTCTTATATCTCAGCAAAACACAAGGATAAAAAAGAACAGCCTTCCTCTCTGCAAGTTTAGCCTCCAAAGCAGGTGTGTGTTTGAGCTTTTGGGATCTGCAGCAAAGTGATACTGGAATGGCAAGATAGCACTGCTACAGTCAGCAACACAATTCCTAGTAGCTTCATTATAAATATGGTTTTACCCAACGGCTTTACCAGCTAAGCAACTGTTATTCTATTTATGTACACTTAAAGGACATATGATGTCAAGTGCCAAGCTTTTCAGGTAACTTCTGTGTAGCATCTGCACAGACATGCACAGGAAATATCACAGTTAAGGCACTTTGATTGTTGCCTTTGTGTTAACCATTTTGTTTACAAAGACATAAGATATAATGAATTGGTTTCTTCTAGGTCTTAACTTCATTCCCTGGAGAAGTAGATTTCAAGGGTATTGGTTCAATGAGCAAAATTATGCACATGCATAGATCTTCACAGGATCAGCACCTAAATTTGTGTGATTCTCCTAACAGAGCATTTACTTTTCATATTTGATTTTAACAATGTTAGTTCCCAATTCAATTAACATCACCACTATTTTCTCTTGACAATTTCACAGCAAGTCTATAGGGATCCCATTAAAATGTCATTATATTGCTGCCATGTTGTAAGACTTCAGTGGGAAAACAATTTCAGTGCAAGTCTACAGAGATCTTGTTATGAAGCTGTTAGAATGTGAAATGCAAATAGCATCAATTATTTCAGTGTGAGCCTGGAGTCCCAATCCTGATGTCATCATGACATGAAGTTGAAAAGAAAAACTATTCCAGCCTTCATGTATGAAGACATCAGGATGACGTGAGAATTAGGGGAGAAAAAGAAAGAGAGAAAGGGGAAAGACACTTTTAATGCATTGTTACAGCGATGTGGGACAAAAATAGAATACATAGGTCAGATATTATAATCACCATGTGACTTTGGCAACACTAGTCCTGAGCCGTCCATGTATACAGTCCTCTAATCACACATGCAGAGGGTTTGCACAACTAGATTATAGTGACAGGGAATATTTTTAGATCCCTTCAAGGAAAGAATCTGTTCCTGCAGCATATATTTTGAGCAGAATGTAGTTTCCCACAGCTTCCCCATGACACTCGTGAGTACTCCTTAAATCCATGGTCTTATCACGCCTGTACACTTCATCTGTGTAATTCTCTAGAAATAATTAGAAGAGAAGGATCACCAAGCCCCGAGGGCGGATCCCCACTGTGTGCTAGGGGCAGCTCCAAAGTTGCCTTGATACCAGGCGCATCAGTCACGCAGACAACAAACCCGTGAAAGGAAGCTCAGATGTAGCTCAAATGTGCCCTGTGGAACTCGTCTGACATTGGTTCTCCCAGCACATGAACAGAAGGGGGCTTGGCGTCCTGGCTGCTGCCTGCATGGAAGTTGCCTTGATGGTCACTTGACTGCCCTAAACCCTGCAGTATCCTCGTGTGGGTGAGAAAGCCACAGGGTCTTGTGAGTGAGGCGGGAGATAGCTGATCATGCAGTGCTGGGTTATTACTATCCGGGTGAGTGAAGACAGCAGGATTAGCCCCAGAGGCAAGAGTTTGGTGAGATTGGTTAAGGAGGGGAAGCAGTCGCTGTGGGAACAGACAGAATGATATAGAAAATGATATGAATATGTGGAAGATGTGACAGAGTCCAGTATTTAAAATGCATCTTTCCATGCTGCACCAAGTATAGATTTTTTAGTGTGTAGAGCTTGCTTCCCCATATTTTTGTGCAGATATGCTCCCCTCCATTTGCAAAAGGTTTACACAAAGTAAAACTGAAGTAATTGTTAAATGTAGTAAAATCTGAAAAAGTGATCCACATTTTCAGTTGAGTTCTTTGGACTTTGGTCCAAACTCGTCTGATCAATGATAGGCTCCAAAAAAGTACTCTTTTCACTGATATGGGCCAAGGATGTTGATAACTTTTACCCACTCTTCTGCTACAAAAAATATGAGTCTGAAAGAACAGCCCACATTACAAACTAATGATTGCTTTTCCAGAAAATTGTCATCATTGTCACCATCACCTTTGACCAGTCCCAAACAATCAAGGGCCTCAGTACACATTCAGGAATCCATGACTGGGGAAAAAATGGACTTTATTCTTTTTCTCCTTCTTTCTTAAAGACAGATTTGACTGTTTATAACTGTGGCCTTCTGTGGATAAAGTGAGATCTACAGGACTCCTAAGAGTTGTCTTCGAAAATATCTCAAGTTTAGGAACTACCCTAGGAGAGTTGATCTGACTGTATCTAATGTGTTGTTCCATGTGCCTACAGGTGCTCAGGACGGCATTTCGTAGGAGACACAGCAGAAGGAACACATATTGCATTGTACCCACCGAAGTCCATAATAAATAATTCTGTAGATGCCACAATGCTTTCAACACAAAAAGGCTGAGTTAAAAGAGTTGTAGTTGCCTTATGTTTCTTAACATCTCTTCAGTGAACCAATCTTCCAGCTTTGTTCATGCTTCCTCTGAAGCCAGGTATTCTCTGCAACCTGAAACATTTTTGGGTTTTGGGTCTTTGGTTTTTAGGAGTTTTTGTGGGGTTTTTCTGTTGGGTTTTGTTTGTTTGTTTGTTTGTTTAAGGATAGACAATTACCAGAAGAGTTTCTTCCTCACTCCTGCACAATACTGGTATCATCTATGTGCAGATCACCTCCAGAAATGTTAGGAAGGAATAACAGTATGGAGATTGGATGGTTAAATGTTCCTTTCAACTACTTACTGAAGTGTGAAAAGGAAAGTACTATGATAACACCTCAGCATCTTTCTGCTGATATTGCCAAATCATGGCAACACTGTGATTTTATGCAAGCTACTACAATTCATCGATGCTCAAAAATCTCCGTTTGAAGCTCTTCCACATGGGAAACACTGGACTAGAGCATCTGGTGGCAGTTTTGTCCTCACCATGTGTCTGCTGAGATGCACTGAAGTCGCTTCATTGCAAGACTAGATTTTTACATTCTCTTTTCTGAGTTGCATATTAGGCAACAAACACGTGATATCCTTTGCTGTTGGAGTGGTCAATGCTATCATAATCTCCCCAGCTGAGCAGCTACTGTAGTTGGTGGCAGCTGCTATAGCTGTGAGTTGCTCCCAAGAGTAATATCTTAAGGGTAGCCTGTGTTGTTTATGTGTGGATAAACAGAGCCCAAGGGTGTCTGCATCCTGGCTGACTTCTTCTGGACTGCAAATAATACAGGCTTATTGAAACATTCTTAATCCACATAATCAGGACAGAAAATGAATATGAACAGATTCACTTGTAAAATTTCTCTCTCTCCTGTTCCTGTACTCCCAGACCTCCTCTGCGAACAGCCTCTTCTGCAATGCATTTTGCTCTTTCTGGATCTGTTCCAAGACAGAAAGCAGAAGAGCATCAACACTGCTCAGGGTTAGTTGAGTTTAAAAGAAAAAACCTGAAAAACAAAACTCAGGCAATCTAAACTGTATCTGACTAGTTTAGGTTGCTAGAGGTTATTTAACCTAAATCAGTTCGCTTGCCTCCTCCCTCATTTAGTTCTAATGTTTATTTTGCACAGAAATTAATAGAGATGGTAAGCGATCACTCTTTGCTAAACACTTACAAATGAACCAGCATCCCAAATTTGCATCACCCAGAGCTGGTATTGTAAGTTCTGCTGCTGCAAACATGCCTGCAGAGCTGGGTGGCTTGTTGAGCCTGTGTTAAATTCAGCAGGCTGCAGTGGCTATAAGGAGAACCAGACAAAAGGCTAGTTAAGAGGTGCTCTTGCTCTGGATAGCTGGCTGCCAACAGCCACTTTTGCCACAGAATAGAAGAAATAAGGCTAGAGGGATGGCCAGAGAGGGCAGAGGGAAGGGAACTGGAGAAGGAAGATAGAGATGGATGCCAAGACAAGAGGTAGAACAAATCTACTGAGTGATAAACTTCCTGCTCCTGCCAAGCAGAAGGGGATAATAACCCAGTATCTTTCCTTCCCACAGGGGTGCTTATCCCTGTTATCTACTCCTAGAAACATCCTTCCCCTCCCCCCTTTTCCTTGTCATCATGAAGCACCAGTTCTCAGTCTGTTGGCTTGGACCTGATGCAGTCCCACCCATACCCACTCAGACTTGAAAACGGGTGAAGAGGG
This sequence comes from Anabacerthia variegaticeps, assembly GCA_035583185.1. Classification (NCBI taxonomy): domain Eukaryota; kingdom Metazoa; phylum Chordata; class Aves; order Passeriformes; family Furnariidae; genus Anabacerthia; species Anabacerthia variegaticeps. The sequence goes on along the minus strand of JAWWEW010000112.1, from coordinate 25,925,387 downwards.
AAAGAGGTCCTGTCAGACTGGATGTCCTGCCCCAGAGCTGCACCACACTCTTGGGTATCCCAATGCAGCCTGGTTCCTTCCCAGGTCAGACAACTGTAACAGATCCAGTGTGGGCCTGCTGGGACTAGATGGCAGGTCCTGTGTTCTCCTGTCATACTAGAAGGCTCAATTTTACATCAAGTGATTTGTCAGTATTTTCCTGCTAGCATTTGGCTTTCCTCTTGGCTTTGCTTCTCACTGCTGTTAACTGTCCTGACAAATGAAAGTCATTCTGAAACTATGAGGCTTTGTAATTATTATCTTTGGTAAATGTTTTGAAAGCTGAAGAGTTGCTGTTTGCTCCCTCACAAGCTGCAAATGTCTGCCAGAAGTTCAATTTAACTGTCAACACCTCTGCTCATGAACTTAAATATTTTGGAGTCTGTCTTTACGGTTACATATATTAGCATGTTCTGCTTTCTGTAGGACAGACAACTAGTTGCTAATAAGAATGTACTCCTGTTTAGTCATGTTTCTTTATTTAAGGCCACTGCTGAACCAGTTTTCATCTCTCTGTGTTAGAATTCATGTCAGAAATAGGTTTTCTGAGTTCAATGTTGATTAAAGACTTTTAGAGTTCCAGTGTTTTAAAAAAAACCCAGATGCTGAATAACCTCATGACTGACACTGCTACCAGCTTTTTGCAGTTGGAATGGCAATGTCTGAAATAACTTTTGATAGGTCCCTCCTGTTTCCATGAGTACTTTCACACACAGATACAATCATGTTTGGCAACTGCAGGGGAAGAGTTTTGAACACTGACTTAGGCACACTGATAAGCGGGTGGAGAAACCGACTGAGAAGAGAGGTTTAATAGATGTCTTCAGCTTGTAACAAATGAATCAATCCCTGTGTTTCGTAAGAGTAGATGGCAAACCCTATGTTCTCTTCTGTGGAAATCAGTCAGGTTATACACAGTATTAACAGGAAATTGCTACCTTGGGCAACCCCCAAGGTTTAGGTCTTCAGACTGATGCTCAAATCCCATTGATTACAGATGAAATTAGATACCTGTGTGGTCTTGACCTTCAGGGCCACAGAGATTTCAAAAAGTGCTGGTGCACCTAATTGCCTGTAATTTCACAAGAGAAATTGAATCTGCATCTTTAAGATCCAGCAAACTGAAGAAACTCTATCACTCTTATTCCTTTGCATCCTCTGTCCTTATAAGGAGTAGGAATAGGAATTACTTGTGGTGGGATATACTCAGACCTCATTGGTTTTGTCTGGGTTATTAAACTAGGCTAAAAGGATTTAGGAACATTTATCCTGAAAATACAATGGGAGCTGAGTGTGACCCTTACTGGATATCCCAGAAATAGCCTGTTAACTCTATATTAAGCTCTTCTTCATTAAGAACCCTGTACGTTCCCAAGTGCTATTCTTTCACCCAGGCTGGACAGTGATCAGAGGCAGGAGGTTCTTGTTAACAGAAGAAGAATAGAAAGAATATGCCCTGAAATCCTCACATGCTGAAGAACACTTGAGCATGGCCACAGCTCCTTTAAGGGGAAAACGCAGAGTGGGCAACTCTCTCCTCCAGATTTCATGCAATTTAAGGGCCTTATTTCATCTTGCAATCCATAAGAAAATGGCCTGATTTTCAGGGTTGCAATTACACTTCTCTGAATGTCATTTCTGCTAAGTCTAGGTATCTCCGTTTGGTATCTGTATGAGAATTCAGTTACAAAGTAGAATGTTCGTTGTTCAAGATGTTTCTGTGGATGACACCAGCAAATTCCTTAATAAATTCCACAGAAAATAACTATGCTGACAAAATCCCTGGAAAGATGAGCCATTAATTAGGTCATTTGTCTCACATGTCACCACCTAATCTGTTATATTACATGTCTCTGCATTTTCCAACAAAAATAAAGCTGCTTTCATATTAATTTTGGTCTTTGTCATAGAAGGAATCAGGTTTGCATTTTTTGGGGGACACTGTGTTTGTGTGTGTGTGTGTGTGTGTGTGTGTGCGCATGTGCATGTCTGTGAGGAACTAATACATTACCGAGAACTCAAGAGCAAAAAACTCTTTAACATTGAAGAGAAATAATCTCCTACACAGAACAGAGCACACTGAAGCGTAAATAGGACAGACTGCATGACAGTAAGTACAAGCAGCTGGCCAGAACAGATTCACAGACGGAGTGGAGCTATATGGGGATAAGGGATTCATTTAGCTTTAGAAAGTGCCTAATGTGCCAACATAGTCCAAATGATAGGGTTTCCCTAATCACCATGGATAAATTTCATGCCAGGGCTCAGAGCTTCATTGCACTAGCACCTTTAACTCACCTGTATTAAATTGTGGTCCTGTGAAAGCTCAGAGGACTCAGACTTCTGATACTGCCTTTGTGCATTCCCTCTTTATCAGTGTAGATTTCACCTCACAGCCATTCACATGCAGTGCTGGTGCCAAAAAGTGAAGTGAGACCTAAAGTGTTCAGCAAAGTACTTAAAATGTGAATTGTTGGTCAATAGGGAAAATAATCCCACAGTTCAGATATACAGTTAGGATGTGCTTATGAATATGCTTGGAACTTGATTTCTCAGAAAGCAGTTAACACCTGAAGATGAGTTTTAGAAGTGTCAAGTGACATTGCCACCAGGACAGTCTAAGAGTATAGCAGCACATGGAGCAGGAAATTAAGAACAGAAGCATAAGATTAGCATTGCCCACAAGTGAGCATTCTAGAGGAAGCAGCAAACATATTCTTTCATGCAGAAAACTGTTCTAGAAAATGGTATAAACAACATTTTTGCAATGAGGAAGAATGGCAGCAAATGAGCAGAAAGACTAGGTGAACTGTAGTTTCTCAACACCTAGAAACAAAGGTAGGAAACAAGGTGAGTTGTCTAGAAAGGAAATGAAAGTTCTGTGAAAGGATATTTAAATCTATTTTAAACACCATGTAGATAGTATTGAAGAAGGAATCGGTGGCAGCTATTGTGAGCAAAAACAGTGGTTCTGGTGACTAAACTAGGACTGATTGTTTATATCTACAGTCTATTTTTTGACTAACCTAAATAGCTTTGGACAACCCACTTTAGTGTTAGTGCTGTGTCAAGCCTCAAAATCACTCCCCCAGTCCCCATCAGGGACAAGCAAAGCCTGAAATGCAAAAGATTCTGCACACGTATGATGTGAAATGACTGAGCCAGCTAGTGAAGGAGTTACCTGAGCAAGCTGTACCATAAAGATGCTTTGCCTGCCCTGTGTGCCTGGGCAGCTTCTTCATGCTCCACACACCCAACTGCAGTCCTCTTCACATTGCTAATCTTTGCAGGGGGAAGGATGAGGAGAACTGTCTTCAGATCTCTGAAGCTGTCATTTGCAGCCTGTTTCCCCAGAGATTAAAAATTACTGCTAAATCTCTTTGTATCATTGAAGTTGTACAGCCAGGTGCCTCTACACATGGGTTCTTCCGTGTTGCATGGCCAAGAGAGGTGTAGTGTACTCCAATGGGATATTTGAGGATATCCATCCTCAGCAAAGGAGGGATGGAGTGTCTCTGGTCCAATTCTCTGCTGATACCTGCTCTCTCCCAGTAAACAATTGGTGCCCATATTTATATCTGAAGTAGAGAGAACTGGATACATGGAAGGATCTTCTCAAAAGCAAAAATAATGGAAATTTATATTTCAACAGCACTCATACCTTTCACAATTTTACTACTGTGGGTGCACATGTGCATGTTTTGGACTGATTTCCTCTGTTCAGTGAACAAAAAATAGTGGTGAATACTTTGGAAAGTTCCTATTTAGATGCATTTTGAAAAATATCCCAACAGTCTGATACAGATACACAATCATCCTGCCCCACAAATGCCCAAGAAAGATTGCCCACAATACTTTCATCTGCCCATCTAATTTCTTGATTTCTCCCTATAACCCTTTCTGAAGGATTCTGTCCTTGCACATTTCTCTAGTATACCCAGCTGAAAGGCATCAGAGAAGTGCCAAAGTCAGTGTCATCCTTGTGGGCAACTGTAATTGTGGAAGATCCCTTCCTTGCCTCATGCTGCTGCAATGCACCTTTGTTTTTTACGCACACATGTACAGCTCTGACTTCTCCCTGACTCACTAAAGGAGAGAAATCTTGAAATGCCTTATTCCAGATATACATTTTTGGGCAGTGTACTTAAAAATGCTCATTCATCAACAGAACCTGTATTGTCACTTTGCAAACAGCAATCAACCTGAGAAAAGAATGTGTCAAGGAGTGAAAGTCTTCGGTGCCGTGCAAAGTTTCACCTCCATCTCCCAAAACCTGCAGGCTAGCTGAAGTGGCCAGAGTCAATATAATGAGTAATAAAAGAAGCATGGATACGGCTTTTGAAGAGAATCACTGTATTATGTGAGCCAAGGAATCACCATCAGTCTCTGGAGCTACTTTCCATCAGAAAGCCAAATCATTCTTCCGTGGTCTCCTCCTGACCCCCAAGGATTACACAACACCTGCATACCTGGTTTCTTTTACAGGTCTGTTAATGTAACAGGACACAGTGGCTGCTCAGGAAGCTCCCATTTACACTGACAGCCTGAAGTGGCATGTTTGGATCTACCCTGTTTGTTGGTGATAGCCTTGCAGCTACTCTGGGAATGGCCTCAAGGTTGAGCGCTCTGAGACAAGAAGGCTCCTGAAGGAAGGGAGTTGTCCGTCTTCATCTCTTCCCTCCTCTCTACTTAAAACATGAAAGAATGTAAATTTCAGAGTCTCTTTAGGATTTCTTTTAAACTCTTGCCTTTTCGTAGGGGTCAACACGTCATAAAAAGTGTGGGCACATGGCATCAGGTGTCGTTGTTGTTGGGACGGACTCGATAAAAAGCAGGCGAAGATCCCAAATAGATAAAAGTGAAAACTTCTTCTCCTCCTTTATTTTTTCACACCGCTACTCTTCTATATTTCCTAAGTCTACGCGCACTAACATTATTGGTGCTCATTACACACAAACAATCATCTATTGGCCACAGTTACAAATTACTGTCTCCTGTCTCTGTACGAACTTGTCGAGGTTTCTTATCTTCTGCTACTCCTGAGTTCTCTCAGTCTCTGCGAGTTGTTTATGTTCACGGCTACACAGCAGGCTGGCCAAGGTCAAATTCTTCTTGCTTTGTCAAGAAATCCACAGGCCTGGTGCAGTTTCCCACAATCAGGTAATGCCAGGACCAAGAGGTGACCAGACTGCCCTGTAAATTGGGCTTAAATGCAATTTAACAACCTTACTTCATAATCCCAAATTTTATATTTTGCTTTATGTTTTTGTTTTTCCTTCCACCTCAACAATGTTACATCACAGATGTTGCCTTAAGGAGGTGCAGTAACAAATACCCAGCTTAGACAGGGCTGCATCTGAACTCACAAGAATTCAAACAAATACTCAGTACCTTCAGTACCTTGAGGCCTCATGCCAGCCTCCATGTCAACCTATTATTTTAACAAAATTTCCTGAATATTGACGTCCCTATCAAACCTCAGTAACATGGTCTGACTGAGATGAGGTCCAGTGCTAGGAAATGGATTGGGTTCAGTGCTAGTCAGTAAGCGTTTATATCAATGCATTGCACTGTTTCTGCAACCCACAGGCCTCGGGACAGTTGTTCCACCTGAACACTCAGTAGCCACATGACTCCATGCAGCTGGGCTCCTCTGAAGCTTCTTCACTGCTGCAGAATTACTTCTTAGTGTGACCGGAAGCACAGATCCCAAACAAAGTAAAGATTTCCAGTGTATGAGTTCACAGGAATCATCTTATTTTCAAATAACTCACAATTATTCTTCAATCTAGTGGAGACCCCTGAATTCAAGTGCAGTAATTAAATGAATGAAACTTCCAAACTCAAGGATAGAAGAAAATTGCATAGTCTTTAGAGCTTTTGGCAGTAAGGTAAGCATGAAATAGCATGAAATGTGGCATTGTCTGAATTCTCCAGTTCATGTCTCAGGTAACCATTTGCCTTCAGACAGCAGAGGAGGAGGAGGAAGGACTGACATGCTCTTGAAGCTTTTAACAGTAGCTGTAACCACTGTCCTGACCCATGCCCTAATGCAGTCTCCTTTGCTTTCTGGCTCCTGCTGACAGTGACACCAGAGCAGCTTGTCTCCTGAGTAAATAGACTCATCAGTCTGGCTATGCTTGCATGTATTAATGCTTTTAAAGAGATCTCTAATCCATTCCAAGCTGAAAGCTGATTCAATCCAAAAGGCTAATGCATTGCTTTTATGTAGTGCAGTGAATAAGTTGAACTTGTATGTTATCACTCGTTTAAACACCGTAACTCCTCACAAATGCATACTGCCTTTCAGACAGGAACTTCAAAACATTTTTCCAATCACCCACAATTTAATCCCACAATGCACTAGCCAGGTCAGCTGACAGATACAGCTTTCATCTTTTTAGGTAGGTAGACTGAGCCAGAGAAAACTCAGCATGGATGTCCAATATAGCTTATTTTCAAAGACAGCAGTTCCTTAGAGCTGCCATTGCTTTAAGATTCCTACACAGTTCTGAACTTCAGATAACATTCATTGAAATGAATAATGAAGTGAACAAAACATGAATAAAGATGACAGTGTATAAATGTGTTTTCCTGTCCTTTTTGTGATTCTTTAGACCTCATAACTTGTTTTATACATGCAGGGAAGATGAATGGAAGGCCAGGGGTTTGGTGGTTATTTTGCCAGAAGGAATGGTCTGTGTTCTTGAAAAAAAGACACCTAATTTTTAGTGAAAGCTGAAAAGAGGAAGAGAATTCCATACTACTGGTATTATATATCCCCTGGTTTATGCACACTGGCCTGTTTCCAAATCAGAATGTGTGGAAACCATATGACTGCTATTGAATATGTGCCTAAATCAAATTTGCAGTGTTTTTGCTTTGCTTGCCAAGCACAAGCCCCCAGTGGGGTTAGATACCATATGTTAGGTAGAAAACAGGTTGCAGTTTTATTGCCTACCTTTCCAGGTACAGGACAATCTTGCCAAACTAAGTAACATCAAGTTGTACAGAAACTTCATAAATTTCTGGTTTAGTCTGGGTCCCAAAGCCCATCCTAATATCTCAAAAATCGTTGACCAAGCAGACACCCACTCCTTAAAAAGCAGTTCCTTTAAGCACAGAGGGCAATGAAGAAGGTGAGGCTTTGGCTATTTCCTCCATTTGAATGTGGGGAAAACATGTTTGCAGGAGAGATTTTTACAGAAGGCATCAGGAAGCAACATGCACCCTGCACTTCAAGGCGTCATTCCTTTTGCAGCAAGACTAAAAATTTTAAAATGTGCTTTTGTTCCTTGTTGGCACAAACCCAAATCTTTGAGACCAGAGCCTGTGCTGTAGATTAAATATGTGTTTTTCTGCTCATGACTCCAGGCACAAATGGAAGACCCCGGTCCAGCTGCCAGGTTCAAAGGGAAGGGACTCGAATATGGTTTTCCACTTTTGGCCAGGAACTAGAATGGAAAACTAGCCACTGAGCAGCTGTCATTTTGTTTAGAAATATGGAGTCTTCTAAAATAAATGCTAAGACTGGCCATAGTGAATCAAAGCAAAGATCCATCCAGTACAGCAATCTGTCTCTAAGGAGAGTAAATTCACATAACCACATTCTAACAGCTTTCTGCTCAGAGACTTCCAGATCCAAAATAATTTGTATTTAGTGTGTCTAGATTGATGGCCTTCTCTTCTGTTAATTTTCCCTGTCTCTCCCTCAATCAAGGTCAGCTTTCACCCTTCACAGCATCCTGCATCAGGGGGTTCCTACAGTTTCCAGACATGTTGTGTAAAGGAATACTTTTTTCTGTTTGTTTTGAATCTTCCGCCTTTTTTCCCATACAGCATTATTCCATACACTTGGCCATCTTTTCATGCTTCTCTGAACCTTTTCCAGCTTTGCTATACTCTTTTAGACATGAGAGGCTCAGAACAACCTACAAAATGGCACACATGGCAAGGGGATGCTGCAGCTTTGAGCCATCACCTTATGTGGGCTACTTTTTCTCCACATGCATTTGCATTTATTTATGTAGAATCTCATCTCCTGTGTCGGGGCAGAATTACTTTAACTGTAGTACCCTGAAGAGCATGACATTAGTCAGTTTATGGAGGTTCACATCAAAGAAAAAAATGTCCTGAGCAAGAAAGCAATTGCATAGCCAGCACACAAAGTACACTTGAAAAAACCACTTGTATGGGATGACTCGCACTTCTAACAATGCTGGATTTTCAGATCAAAAATTTTGTAAAAGCACAAAAGTAGGAATGCACTTTGTACAGCAAGCTAGGCATAAAATATAATTATATGAGAATGTGAATATTTTTTTATTCTTCTCTTTAGGAGGAAAAGTTGCAAAAGACTATCTAAAATACTGCATGAACATTGGGATGTATTATAATGTTTAACAAGTACTTTCAGCACATACTCTCCTAACAGAGAGATAACTGGCATCCACATATCAATATTTAGGCAACATCAGTTGTGGAGTACCCAACAAACAGAAGTCAGGGTCACCCGAGCCTCAAACACGGAACACTTAGCATTGGTGTTAGATACCTCAGTTGGCTTTATTTCTGTGTCCTACTTCATTGCAGACACTCAGAAGTGGATATCTAGACACGACAGCTCTGCTCCAATCTCAGTTAAAATCATTTATTTACCATATTTACCATTTACAATCAAAAGCTTATCAAAGACTGATTTTACTGTTGAGCTAGATTTGCCTAAACATCTACATCACAAATCCTAGGCCAAGTTTCCTTTTAAGAAGGACCTGTGATCTCTGTGCTTAAATTTGATCCTCTTGGAACTCAAATGCTTTAAGATTTATGTGCTGGAGACCAGTGCAAGAGCTTGAAAAATCAAAATTTTTCACAAAGCTCCAGTGTCTGCAATCCAGAGTTGCCTGTTGAACTGCTGAATATAGAACAATCTTCCCTGGTTTATTGTGGCAACCACATGAGTCTTTACAGGGTTCTCAGAGATGTTGCCTCATGTCCAGTCACTGCCGTCATTTCCTACCACTAAGACTGTGTTGCCTGGGACTCTTCATTGAAGCTTATAGAAAAGAATACAAAAAGACTAAAACCTGAAGCAACTAATTCAAACAGTGAGAGCAGCTGAACTGTTGGGGAAAGGCTCGAACTAATGGCAGACAACAGCACTGCCCAAGCATTCTAGTTAAAGGCAAATAGGAAGCCAAGCAGACAGACAAATGGAAAATGCAGATGTCAGGGTCCAATGGAAAACAAGAAGGGAAAATGTTCAGTCTATAATCAATCATGGGAACAGTGGAGCATTACAAAAAGACTCATGTTACATTCCAGCACCATAATTATCCCATGGAAATGGGAAGCTGTGCTAGGATTGGTCTTCTGACAAAGCAGTGGTATCTGCTCTATAACTTTACCAGCTCTGAAGGTGCTCTAGATGCAAGCATTGTAGAAGAAATATATTGACTAAATGACTGTAACCCTTCTACTGGATACATTTACAGCCACTTACAGGCTAATGGATCAAGTCACTTCCAGGTGGATGGAAAGCCCTCTGAAATCCATTCCAAGAAATACTGCTAAACAACAGTAATAAACTGCTTGTAGCCATCCTCACAAGAATAAAAAATATAAAGCAGAGTCAGCAAAGCCCTGGGAAAAATGTGTCCAGTGATTGGTTATATTAAGTGACACAAGTTTAAAGTCAGTGTAAGAAACTGGGAAACCCAAGAAAACAGAAAAGCTGGACACATGCATAACTGGCACTTTGGAGTCCTCTCCATTGCTGGTGAGCAGGGCACTGCAAAGCAAAGGTCTGATTGCCATATGACACTGGATGAATGTGCAAAGAGAGAGAATCATTGTGCCTCAGGTAGCCTATGCAACTGCTTCCCTCACAGGTGAAAGTGAAAGGAGCAAAAGCCAAATGAAGGGACATGACCAATTAATTTGCCAGTTTCCTGTTTACCTCAGCTCTCTGTTTGACTCATTAATCAACCTAAAGACCTAGACAAAGAGATTAAATCAGGTGAGAAGATAGTCCAGATCTGCAATGCTGTAATATTAAAATTCATCCTCCCATAAGAACAGAAAATGTGGGCAGGAGAACCAAAAGTCTCCTTCATTTGATGACTTAGCCTAGTAGTGCTATGACTAGACAGAGAAACACGGTCGCTAAAGGAGCAGCCCTTGAATGGCTGGAGAGAACTGCTTGAAGCAGTCTCACAACTAAGCAGATTTGGTAGTCTTCAAATCCTTTTATAAGACAATAACAAAAGGCAACATTACAAGCTTCACTAGGAAAGAGATCATACAAGAAACACATACATATGACCACGGAGAGAGAAAGCTTTGGATAGCTCCAAGAAATAAGGAAGTAAATGGCTGGCTGACATGAGTATATAAGCCAAGGCCTCGGGTAGAAAAGTCAGGAGAAACAAGGAAATTGTGAAACAAATCAAACCAACATGATGTAAGCCAAGAAAAGGAATTCAGTGATCAGATGGAAGGCTCACAATGTCAGCAATAACATAAGCAACAGGAGGCAAGTTCATGGAATGGAGTTCACAGACAGGGTATCAATCATTTAATCTGTGATATGTTGCTGATAAAAGAACATCTTGCAGGGGTACAGACTCTCAGGAGACACACTAAGCAATACAGTGAACATTCGACCTAGGTCTCACACTCTCATGCCATCACACCTGGGTTGCACTCAGCTGCAGCTCAGTGATCCTTCTGGTTCATGGACTTACAGGGTGAAACCAGGTAGTTGGTCTACCTGGTCTTTGACAGGCCATCCAGTTGTGCCTGACTCAGGGAGCTCTGGGACCATGGCATGTGGAGGTCACATTGCAGATCTCTGACTGGCATTGTCTTCCCAGAAGTTTCAGAGAAATCCCACTGAAATATTTGACCTTTGGCAGCAACCTCCTTCTCTTCTTCTTATTGCGCACTAAGTAGTACATTTTTCCACTGGGCAGAAGCTCCCAGAATCTCCCATGAGAGCAATATATTTGTGCTCTAGCTACTCTCAATGTCTTTATTTTGGTACCAATGCCCATTTGCAAACAAAATACACATGCACAGAAAGATTTAACACCCAGGCAAGGGCAACAGAATATTAGTTACCAATTTTTATAGCAATTTCCAAGCATTTGTTTTCTCTGGAATTAAGACAGGTTGGGTTAAAACTCCCTAAATGCTCTAGACATTAATTTTAGAAGACAATCTTCCTTTGGGCACCATCAGAGCAATGGAAACAACTACAAAAAATACAGAGGAATCAGGTATCACTTGTAAGAAAGTAACTGGGGATGTAGTATTCCATTACACGGGATGCATTTGTACCATTTTAGCTTGCACAGATGGAAATATAGTTCAATGTTTCAACATCATTTGACTTTCACATGTTAAAATATTGATAAGTGCTGCACAGGATAATGCCCCTATGGTTTCAAGTAGTAACTGGAGCATGATGTTTATTGAAGTGAAATACAGCAAAGCCTTTAACAAGTATTTAAAATTCTGAGAATCATTCTCAGCACTGTCATAGATTATTTCTTTATTTTTGTCCAGCTAATCTTTGTTGATATCTTCCTGTTTGAGGGTGTTAAAATGCAATGCATCTTCTGATCACCTCAATGCTTCTTGTTACAAGAAACATTTTAGAAAAAAATGTAAGTACTTCCTATTTGAAAAATACAATGCAGCTGTCATATATGAAAAAAACAAACTTCACTAGAGAAAAACAATGCTACATAAAACAGGCATAAATGGACCATGGACTCCCTGTTCTAAATATTAATGGACCTTTACACTGCAGTAAGAACAGCTGAAAGCCATAAAACACATGATTATCCGGATTGCTCAACAAGGTCTGACTTATATCATGTCAAAGCTTCAGTTCTGAAATGCACAGTATTTCCTACACCACTTGAAATTGCTAAGACCAAATTAGTCCAACCAGAAGTCAGCAGAGGCCACAAAAGATGTCACTTCAATACATTTGAAGGGAAGATGAGCCACGAAGCATTTTCTGAAAGCGTATATCACAGGGGTAAGACCATCATTCATTCAGAATTCATCTACCCAGTCTACAGCATCAGGTTGGATGCTTTGGTCCCCTATGGAAACAAGGCTTCATTTTATGCTTCCCATTGGCACAAGCATGAAAAAATCAAAGAGGAAGGCAGTTCTCCAGATACCATTCAGGTGAACAGAGTGAAAAGGTTTTAACATTCTCTGAATGTAATTCACAGGAAAAATAAAAGTTTTCAAGCACTTGAGCAACTGTTCTTTGGGGTATACAGTTCTGCAAGGGATTTAGGAACTTGACTCTCCAACAGGTAATTCTTAGGATATCTTCTTTAACCGTATCATCTCATGTGAGTAACTGAGTAGTCCAGATCCACAAAGGAAGCCTAAGTAATACCCAAATGAATGTCCAGTACCAGTTCTAGCATACACAATTTATGTGTAAAGGTACATGGCAAAGCTTCTGCTCTTCATCTAACCTCATGGTAGTTTTAAAGACCAAAGAACACCCCTTGCTAGACTGTAAACAGAATATTGTTTTCCTCTTCTCAAAACAAAATTAGAGAATAAATCCTATTTATCCCATTGTGCTTTGTCTGACTGTAGGAATATGAGCTTAGATGGAGTATTGCTTAATGCATTCTTAAGGTCTCAATATCTCAATAGTTGTCCTCTGAATACTATGTAAATTACATGTAAGTTCCCTTGTTTTCTAATACATGCAGATATTTTAGCACATAAATCATAGAGTGATAAGAGTGATCAGTCTCAGTGTAAATTATCATTTTGCAGAGTAGGCAGTCTTCTGTCTTTCTAGCCACTTCATTATCTGATAATGAGAGCTGGTTAAAAATATTCTAATTTGTCAATTTCAATACTCATTGCTGAAAATTCTGTGATTGTTCTTTGCAAACAATACTGGAGTATTTAATTTCTAAGATGTTGAAGTGTTTTCCTTTGGTTTTATAATTTAGATTAAGAGAGTAGAAAATTTGGAATTACTAAATCAAAAGAAACCCATACCAGCATGGAGTGTTGCAGCCTTACCAAAACAGAAGATTTAAGTAGTTTATGTAATATTCCTGAGTATCTAAAATTTCTAAATTTTGCCTCTTTATTGTCTTAAAAGAAGTTTGAAATGTTAGTATTTCCATAGAATAAATTCCCTCGGGTTTGAAATCTGCTAATATTGTTGAACAATAGTCATTGATTGACTTCAAAGTACCACTTACAAGTGGTACAAAAGGTACTGCAAACTGTCTTGGAAAAAAGAATTGTATTACTATGAATTAGTGATGTAGCAAGATGTTCAGGCTACTCATTATGTTTCACAGTGTCATGTGTTGAACACTATTTAAAACAACAATAACATAATTTTTTCCACTGGGCTTTGCAAAATTCTTCTTGATGTCTTCATTCATACAAGATTCTGGACCATGCTCTTGAATAAAAATAGTCTCTTACTTAATGAAAACTAGTCAACACAAAGCACAAAGCCTATTGCCATGATCTCTGAATCATTCAAAATGTGCAGAATGACACAAATCCTTCTAGCACACCACAGTTCAAGCTGAGAATATGCCTCAGCTGTGTTCTCGCTGTGCTTGCTTCTCAGTCACAGAGGACCCATATGATCATATGCTATACTGCCCAAAAAAATAATTTTCTCATGCACAGAGAGGCTGTGTAACATCTTCTATGGCCATCTGTTCAACCTTGGAAGCACAGGTATTTTAGAGCAGCACACAGGTTAAATGCATGCAGCTAGTATATGCCCTGATACAGCACTACATTGCAGTGCAGTAGTGCATTTTGCAAGTGTAAGTGAAAGTGGCTATCAGACTGAAAACCAAGTGATCATGGACCACAGCTGTTATGTGGATGCCACACTGGCAAAGCAGAACCTACAATGAATATGTCCTACTGTCTTTCAGGAGTCATGATGAATACTTTTACAGATAATGCTCTGTTTAATACAATGATGATGCTTATATATGCTGAGACAGAATCTCTGTGGACAGTCAAACTCAGACTAACAGCAGTAAAAGAAAAACAGGTAACCGGTAACTTTCCAGAATAGATGGCTGGCTGGCTAGTCACTCAGGAGCCAAAAGCTGTCACATCTGCTTCCTACAGGTATGACTGTCACTGTACTGCTTAATCAGAAACAAGCAACACAAAGATGGAGTGACCCTCAGAGATCTCATAGAGATGGATATGACACTGCCATTGTGTGAAGGTCTTGTTCTGCTGATCGTTGTCTCAGACACCTCATACCAGACTACTCTTCTGCTCAGATCTCATTGAAGCTGTTTGTCAAAATGGGCAAAGTATGCAGTGGAGGGTGGAAGGGGATCGCCAGGGCATGCATGTTGCATGACATATTGTAAATATCCTTGTTCTTACTTTAAAAATCTGCAGTTTCAAAATACTATCATTCTTTGTATATCCTTAAAAAGACCAGTTTGCTCTGTCTGATAGTGAAATCAAGGCCAGACAGGAATCTGTATGTTGTGGCTTTATTCATTGACTAGCTATATGAAGGAAGGCATGGTGTTTCCTAAGTCTCAGTTTCCTTGTGTTGAGACCATGCTATTTAGCTGGCTAGGTGTTAGGCACAGACAACTTAAGGTCTCAGCATCACTTGCTCTGTTGGTGTTCTCCAGCTAAGCAGGGTTTTAAACTTTGGGTTCTTAACCTCAGTTAGGTGAAGATCCCCAGCACCAAAGTTCAGGTGCCCCACAAGCTGTGACAGGCTGGAGCCAGGGGATGGCTAAACTAGTCAGGCAGAATTGTGAATCAAGAAAGTAAGGCAACTCAGAAAGACTACCTCAGAAACCTATCTCCAAAAGAAAAAACCTAAGGCGTTAAAGAAATTTGGACTTACCTAGAGGGATGTGGCCCTGGTCAGAATTCCTTTTCCTAAGTTGGACTTCTGTCACATGGAAGTAGAAAGGTTTTCTATGGTTAACTGTGGTTATACCCTGCCTGGTTTGGAGTAAGAATCAATACCAAGATTCCTCACACTGCAAGAGACCATGGATGTGGCGGTATTTTTAAGATGATAAATCACTGCACCCTGAGTAAGGCCCTGAAGGTGGGCTCTGAAAAGGGATTCCTGACCTGAGGTATCTGATGGGTCCAAGGCCCAAAGCTTCTTGATGCCCTCAGACAATTGCTATACACCATGTATCTGCAGTGTGGGTGTTATGGAGGTTTTACTGAAGGAATCATAGGAACCTGGGAGACTTATCTCAAGCCTCAGTACTTAAGTAATAATGAAATTCCTCAGTGGATCTGACCTGGGCAACTTGCAGCTGGAAATGGTTACTATTACTCTATCAATTCCTCCTAACAACACAGTCCTTGAAGAAGTTGTTTATGTGTATGGTATGATTTTCATGGGATAAAATAACTAGATGGTGTCATTATTTCAAATCAGCAGTCATTTGGAAATAAACAGACAACAACATGAGATGATACCTTAGGGAAAACGCTGCTGCTATGAAAACAAAGTACTTTCCAGAGAAAGTGTTGACAAAATGCGGACAAAGCCAAACTGATGTTACTTATGTAGTAAGGCACACCTCCTGCCATGGTTTGGGAGTGGAGTTCAGATAGATACTGAAGAGGGAAAAGGGAGCAGGGAAAACGTTGGCACTGGCTACCTTTAAATATGACATTGGTAATTATATAGTATATCTAAACTTTTTCTTCCTCCAAACAGATGTTTGTTCTTCAGACAATATATTATTAGAATCTCTTTGCAGAAAAAATATGAAATGACTGTCTGGTTTGTATGAAATCACCCGACACCTAGAGCTGGAGTCTGCAAGGATACATGCACTTGCTTAGTTCCAACTAGTGAATGCAGCTCCAGTAACTAAAAGAGTAGTAATTCCCTATGCTTAAAATTAACGGCATGGCAACCTCCCAAGTGCCACTGGCAACATTATCACGGCTTTTCCCATTAAGTGTATTTCCCAGTGTTTGCCATAGACCCTTTTCTTCTCGTCTGTGAAAATAGAGGGAGGTTTCGGGGATGAAGGGCTCGCTCAGAGCTGTGGGACCAGTAGATGGCAGCAAGAACACGCTGAAAACACTTTCCTCGACCAGCCGGGCAGCCTGGTAAGCGGTTCAACTCTAAATGGATTCAGTATTTGTCTTCCATATTTGGAGAGAGAAAAGTATATGTGACAATTAGAGGGTAATGCAATATTACAGTGCAAATAGGAGAATGAAATGACTGTGTAACCATTGAATAGTTCCCTGATTTAATTTGTTTGTACTGACCTAACTTCTCTTCAATTGCAAGTTCACCTCTGAGGGACTTGAAAAGAGGGATGGAGATCTGACTCTTGCCAGTCACTAGAAGCTTCCCCGGGGCTTCCTTCTCTGTTACACTTTCTGTGCGGGGTAGAGTTAATTAACAGGCTTTTAGGCTGAAAAGTCACAGCAATCTGCAAATGAAAGAAATAACTCTCTTTACATACATTTGGCCTTCGTAGGGGATTCTGCTCTCTGCTACAGACCCTTCTGAAAAAAAAAAAAAAGTAAATTAAAAAAAATAGTTAAAGTATGAACACAGAATCCAAATATGACCATACACAAGTATGATTTTTTTGTTGTTGTTTTTTTCAAAGGGGGCTGGGGGCTGGGCTGACTCACCACGTATCATAGTAATTGCAAAGATGGAATGCAACAGCTCCAGAAAACTGCCAAGAAGTAGACAGAAAATCTAGGCATCCAGGAGGCAGCTGGGCTTCTTAATTATTGGCAAATATATTTATATATAAATATTTTGCCAAGCGTGATTTGGCTTAAAAGTTCCTGTGAAGTGACCTTTTGCTTTCCTTTGTTTTGTGTCTGTACACATGTCCTAGATAGATACATGGGGAGAGAGACAGAGACGCACAGACAGAGATAAATGAGAGGATTTCACACAGCCCTTCGAAATCCCAAATGATGCCTAAATTAAACGAAGAGGGCTATGAATCGAAGCATAAGTGCAAGCACAGATTTCAGAACTGTGAAAATATGTCAGCAGAGCATCATTTTTTGGTTCAGGCTGATAATCACTCCCTGCTCTCATTATAAGATCAGAAGGGCCATCTGTCCTCTCTGGATAATTTGGAGCTCAGATACAGTGAGCACCCTTGTTAGGAAATGACCCTCCTACTCTGTATAATCACAAGCACTTGCAGCCCTGGGATCTGCACGAAGCTGGGGAGGAACAGATTGGTTCCAGATCAGTATTGATTACGTATAGATTTGTGGTTCATTTGGTGCTTTATTTTGGCGAGGAGGTTTTTGTTTTGGAAGTGTGGTGGGGCTAATTTCCTGCCTGGATTTTCCAAACTGTCACCTTCACTTCTTCAAACTTTCCTCTCCCTTCTCGAGATGTAACAGTAGGATGCTGCACGAGGCTGAGAAGTATCTTGATTTTGTAATGAGAGAAACAAGCACCAGACTGAACAATACAGCTCGGGAAGCTATTTCCTAATATATAAACCCTATTTGCAGGGAGTTGTTTCCCCTCTGACACACGGTAATTCTCGAGTGAGCGACTGACTTATTCACTACCGCAGCAGAGAGGTGTAAAATTCAGGGATTCTTCAACGTTTGCTCTGGACCTGCGGATAAAAACAAGTCTTAGCGACTTCACTGACATAGGACAAAGTCATTAGCCGAAGGGAAAAATCTTGGCAAGGGAGTATAATCTGCCTTCCTCTTCTGACCCAGATTCAGTGACAAAGTCCTATGTCCCCCCCGTATTTCCAGTCAAGGAGACAACTTGATCACTGGAAAGGCAGGACCGGAGTGAAAGTACCCCTTTTCGGAGAAGGGTCCTTGCAGGGATGAAATCATTTCATCATTCTTGTGGGAACCAGTGTGTATTGTATCGCTAATAGCCGAACAAAGATGACAAGCAAGAGGGACAGTTTCAGGACATCAGGACACGGGGAAGTCGCTGGTGGGAGGAATCCGATTTTAGAGCTAAGAGCTTCGTAGTCTCTAATGATTCTCTGTAAGAGACTTGGGGGTTTAAGAGGTAGTTTATTCTGACGGTAGCAGTTTCTCCTCATTTGTAAGACAATGATGTTTAATATTCACCGAGGAGCAGTGAGGTGGCATTTGAACACCCCCCTCCCGCCTCCCGGCCCGCGCCGGGGCAGGGTTCCCGTTCTCAGAGGTGCGGCTGGCAGCCTGCGGTGTACTCGCAGGGATCGCTCCCTGCTGGTCTCCGAGCCCGGCCGGACCGGGGCGGCCGATACCGCCGGGCCAGAGCCGGGCACCTTCCCGAGCGGCTGCAAAGCCATCCCATCCGCGGAGGCGTACAGGTACTAAACGGCATTTACAAACTCCGCCGAGTTCAGACCGCAGAGTTAGCGCAGCCGACGGGGACGGACGCTGCCCCACCAGCGCCGTCGTCTCCGGCTTTCCGTGGAAGGGGGAGCAGAGCACCCCGGGACTAGGGGCGGGCAGCGTCTAGGCACACTCTGGGCGAGATCTAGCAAGTCCCAAGATCCCTTTGTTTTGCGATTGGCATCTATAAAACATCTATGCTAAAAACCAGAACAAAGTAGAGCCCAGGTAACTCTCTCTGTAGATCCTGGTTGGCCTTAAGGACGGGTACGCTCTTGGGTAATCAAAATAATATCTCCTTTGACGCCAAAGAGATCTCTTTGTCCAGCAGATGAATAGTTTCAAGTGTTGCTTTGCTGGTTTAGGGGGGATTGTGTTTGGTTTGGTTTGAGTTTTTTAAAGACTCCGGATCTACACAATCTTTCCCCTCCCTCTCCCTCTTTCCATAATCTTCCTCACTAAGAAAGCTTGTACGTGTTTGTATAAAACTCGAGCACGCTGTGAAGAAAAAGGAGAGAAAGCGGGTGCAGTACACTAAAACTCTAGCAGTAGCCCCGAATATGGGAGTGATACGTATATGTTTATTCTAGCAGAGTATTTCTACATCTGCTAGGCAAGGCGTAGGGCTCTGCATCTGCCCGCTTCTGTGTAGTTTTGTGAAAGAAAACCCAGTGAAATTGCTTTACGTGCTTGTATATGTATGGGTACGGCTATACAGAGAGATAGGTAGATAGACTGCACTCACGTAATCTGCCCGTGTCTATCTAGCTGGGAGGATTAGTTATCTCTGCATCTATTGAGAATTAACAAGGGCGAGAGATTATGTATTAACGTACAGACAACGGCTATGAATATGAAACCTTACGTACATAGGTAAGACGGATTCAGTCAGCCACTCAGCAGCAAAGCTCGTCTTTAAGGCTGCTCTGTCTTATCCTCCCAAAGCCCTCAGACAGTTTCCTCCGAGTACCTCCACCAGGGAATAAGGAGAAGGCTCGGCCCCGCACATCCCCGCTTTTCACATCAGAAAATGACAGACATATGTCACCGCCGAGCCTGGACTTTGCTGGAAATGAAACGCCTCCGCCCACCCCGCTACACACACCTTTTGTTCCAGGCAAAATAAACAGATCGGAGGAGCTGGGAAAGGGTGCTATGCCAGAATGGGAAGGACGGGGAGAGGGCTCACTGCTCTCGGGCCCCGCGAGCGTGGCTGTCTGCTGGAGCCCGGCGGGAAGGGCCGGGGATGCTCCAGGGCGGGCGGGGGTCCTTGGAGCGCCCAGCCCTGAGAGCGGCGACGGCGGGCAGGGCAGAGCAGAAGGCTGTCGGGCAGGGCCTGCCGCACCTCCAGGTGCAGGGAGGGGACCGGGGCTCCATCCGGGAGGCAGCAGTGGCAGACAGGGTCTGAGGGGCGGGAGAAGGGTAGCTATACGACCGAGGAGGCCGGGACGCGGGGCCGGGGCAGGGGTCGGGGAGGCACACGGCGAGGTCTCTCCGCCGTGCAGGACTGTATTTTGAGGCAGAAACTCTCTTCAGCGCAAACAATGGAGCGGGATGTTTACTGCGGGCGGGAAGACAATTAGCAATTCATCGGGAGAGATGTGTCACCCAAATGTCACGGGGAAGCTAACATGACATCTGTTTTAATGGCTCCGTGCTAATAAACTCCTCTGGAAGGGCGGCTTTGTGGGGACGTCAAAGATTATTTACAGAATGAGTCAGTTTCCAAACGGGCTGAGGCGCCGTCGATGGCGGCGGGACCGCGGCGCGGCGGGGACACGGCGCCCGGGACGCCGGGGCGGGAAGAGCCCGCCGGGAAAGGGGCACCTGCGGGCAGCGCTCCCGCACGGCTCGGCTCGGCTCGGCACGGCACGGCTTCCGCCAAGGTCCGCCTCGCGGGAGGCGGTCAGAGCGGGGCGCTCCCCGCGCCCAGCACGGCCCCGAGCCCCGGAGCCCTGGCCCAGCGAAGCTCTGGGGATGTCCGGCTGAGGGGAGGCGGCAGCCCCAGGCGGGCGTCCTTCCTTCTTCCCTCTCCCCGCGATGGCTGGAGCAGCGGGAATGGGGCGGGGGTTCCAGAGGGTCCAAGCCAGTACCCCCCGAGGGAGTGCACGTCCACCGCCGGGGCTTGCCTTCTGCTTAGCTCTGCCTGGGGGATAGGGGAGTTCCAGTCCCGGGAGAAACCGCCCTGCGTGGAGAAACCCCACGGAGGAGCAGGGAGAGGGGTCTTCGTCCTGGGGTCCGGCCTAGGAGATGGAAGTTCCTCGACACCGGCAAGCAGCGAGGCCCCAAAAGAGCGGCCGGACTTTCACCGAGTGCCACATCCTGCGTTATTGAACAAGACACGCTGCAGTAAAACACATAAGTAGACAAACTGAGAGAATCCATTTAGAAGTTAACACAGTCTGACTCGCTCACAAGCACACAGTGGGGGGAGACAATTTAATTTCCCTCAAATCCATCTGAAGGTTTTTATGTTTAGATGGTATTAAAGGGTTCTTTAAAATAGAAGAGGAGGGGAAACCTACCGATTCTCTGGCCATTGGTTTGTATTCCTGTGCCTCCTTGATTTTCGTGTTCTGTAAGGCCAGACTGGGGAGGGGGTGCGTGGAAAATATGCAACTGTGCTTGCAAATAAGTATGTGTATAAAGAGAAAATGCATTTCTTTCTCTCTCTGTATACACGTATATGTGGATCTCATCTGCAGAGGTAATGGATACCGCACCTTTTTAAGACAGGCAGAACAAGCCCATCCAAAAGTCTTTGCTAGGGCAAAGACGACACTGGACGTAATAGCAGGTTATTGCAAACCTGTCCTCGGTACTTATTAACCGTCCAGATCAAATACATTAACGGACAGCGAGAATGAAAATAGGCTGAGAAGCGTCCGTCGTCCTTTCAAGGGCAACGAAAACTCGGTACTGACACCTTGTCTGAATGCAACAGCGTGCTCCATAACCTGGAGAGGGAAAGGAGGTGGGCCAGGAAGTGGATGGGTAAGAGGAAAATTGCCATTGTCAGGAAAACTAAATGCAATTTTAGTGGCGCACACCTGAGGTGAGTAAATAAGATCTACTTCGCCTCCTTCTGTCTTCAGGGCTACTGTAGTCTCAAAGAAATACTAGGGTAGACGGACGCCGGTCCCGCACTTGCGGGAGGTAGTAGAGGACAGAGCTACGGGAACAGGGGCTCATTCGGACGGGGACCCCGGTGTCCCACTTTCCCCGCTCCCACCGGGGTCATTCTCTCGCAGCCCTGAACACATCTTCACAGTTCAGTACAAACCTCGTGACTCAAATCTGCTTCCTCGAGCTTCGACGGGAGCGTTGCCGTCTTCCGGGCCTCCAGGTGAAACGTACCAGCAGCTTCCCGGGACGTGGACCCCGAAGGAGCGAAGGGGTGAGGGAGGGTGGGGACACCAAAATTGTTCCTCCTTGTCCTTTACTGACATGGCTGTTTGTACTCATCTGCCAGCACACGTCAATTCTGTATAGCTGCCCCCCGTGCGTGCGTCTGTGCCCATGACTGTTGGGGGAAGCGGGGAAGAGTCCCTCTCTGGGCTCTCCGCTGAAGCCCTCGCTGTTGCGCTCCCCCCCTGCGCGGAGTGCCGGGCAGAGACTGCCCGCTGCTGCCCTGGGGGACACCGGGCCAGGCTGGAGCGGAGGGAACGAGCCCCAGGGCGAGGCGGGCGGGGGCGGCCCTCCTTTGCACAGCCTCCCTGGCGGCCAAACCTCTGGGAGTAGAGGAGGCAGGGGAGGGACCCGCTCTCCATCCCAGCTATTTTCAGAGCTAGGAAGGCCGGTAAACAAAACGGTCTCGAGCAGATAAGGCAAGAAGTGGCTTTCTTTAATAATATGATTGAAATGTTAGGGGTATGATGCCTCCTCGTTAGTAATATTGGCTTTGCATGCAGAGCACAATCCCATCCCTCTAGACTGCTTAGCCAAAACAGAGCGTAAACTCTGTAATTAGTAACGTGTTCCATCATTAAAGAGCCCTGCTGAGAATTTCTATTTAATAATGGTCTTAAATTAGTTATGATGGTAAATACTCATCTGGAAATTCAACATCTAAAACCATCTACAATCTGGAAATGCTCCAGTGTTGCTGTAATCTCCTGTAACACAGAAATGACTATCACATTCAACCATCGCATTAGAAATTCGCTGTACCGCTTGGTCCACTAATATACAGTATGGATGTGTTAATTAGGTTAACCCATAGACTGTCTGCTTCACAAATATTTAGAAATAAACAATGAAAGCTCCTTTTTAATACGATACAGCCAGAGAAGAGGGGAGGAGGGGCGGATTTGACTTGCAGTTGGAAAGCCTTTTGTTTTCAGATAAGGTGGAACGGCAACGTTCGGCCTAAGGATTGACCAACACACACCCATGGATACACACTCACAGGCACGAACCCAACTCCCACTCGCGCACAGACCTCGGCCACGCTAGCTGCTCCCCGCGACACGCAGCAGCAGCAGTCCCGGCTCCTCCTGCGGAATGTGTCTTTTATCATTCGCCTCCCGGCCCAGGCAGATCATTTCATACCACACTCTTTTTGTTTGGGGCTTGGGTATTTTTATTATTATTTTTCCATTTTAGAAAACATCTCGCTCCTTTACTTCCATGTGTCCCGTACAGCGGGGCTTGGCTCCAGCAATCTTTCCAAGGGAGCTTTAAAGGCGTTCAAGGAGGCACGCGGAAGAAGCAGCAAAAGAGTAAATACATAAATAAAACTGGATTCCCCCCGGCTGCAACCGGAATAAGAGTTTCACAGACAGACTCTGATGCAGGTATAAATAAGTCATTCAGGTGTACTTATCCCCACTGGGGATATAAAGGAAAGTTATTTGTAATAACAATAGAAAATCAGTAACTGAGATAGTTGGGGCTTATGGTAGGAGTGAAGGGACGGGAGTGAAGTATATTTCTGTATTTACCTGGAAGCCTAAGCGTTTATCCTCTCTAGCACTAACCTTTCATGTTTAATGAATGAATCTGCATTGCAGGTTTTTTTTTCCACTCCATGTGCCGGCTAGTTTTAAATCTGCAAGCACCACAAAGAGGCCATGATCCCATCTGCCTATGATTCCAAATTAAAGTTCAAACGGATGGCTTACACACTGCTGATCCTGTATCATAGCCTCTCGCGACCCTTCAATTACTATTTAATAGAATTACAGTGTAAAATCCCAATAGTCTTAAAGAATGTTTTATCACAGACTGAAGAGAGAGAATATATAGACACCTTCAATGTTATTGAACTGTATTACTGACCTATTTAGATACTAAAAGGGAATATTTAGTGTTCTACAAGATATTACAAGAACTGCTTTAATCTGAAAACATGTGTATATGTGTACACATATATATGCCTCTCTGTGTGTGGACATTATATGCATCAACTCCATCCCATCAGCTACTGCATATAGCCACATTATGTGGATCTGTGGGTTCACCCCTCTACACACACCCACGCAAACACATGCCTCCAAGTCCGTATCCAAATTAGTGTGTTCTGGTAAACTGCAGCACTACTTTATTGTTGCTGGATATTGCTAGAGAGGTTAATCCAGTAGCAAAGCAATTTTTCCTTCACTCCTTGAAAACTACTCTTTAATTGACCTTATTATTAAATGAAATTTCCCTTAAGACGTTTCTATGGGGACAAAAAAAACAACTCCTCCCCTCAAAAAAAAAAAAAAAAATTAAACAAAAATTAAAAAGCAACACCAAATATTTGCAGTATCGCTAAATGTCCTTCTAATATTTAGGGCTGGAATTAAGGTCAGTCGCAGTCTGGATTTAGATGTCGTAAATCTTGACTTCTAGTGTAGTTCTTGTCTTTCTTTTTCTGCCTGTTCGGCAAAAGACCTGTCCACACAGAGACGATTCTGCCACTTCAACTCGCTTACAGCGAGGTGATTCTAACCACACGCTTCCAGGTATTTACATCTACGCTTTCTTTATTCAATACTCTTCAACATCTTTCTTCTCTTGCAGATCACGAGGAGCCAAGCCGCTTTGAAGCCTCCTGGTCTGAAAACACCTTGCTTTCAAAATAAAGAAGAACAGAGTAGAAAACAAAACCTCGCAGCCGTCCTTCCCCCAGACAGCAACACAAATCCCTTTCGTATCATTTAATCACAGCTATAACCCGACAGCCCTTGCCTTTTGTCATTACC
The DNA here is from genome assembly GCA_035583185.1 of Anabacerthia variegaticeps. NCBI lineage: Eukaryota > Metazoa > Chordata > Aves > Passeriformes > Furnariidae > Anabacerthia > Anabacerthia variegaticeps. Next base: position 25,900,767 of record JAWWEW010000112.1, on the reverse strand, counting down.
GTGCTAGAAGAGAATATTTAGCATGATTGTCGGTAATATCCTTAGTGCTTTCTCTTCCCAACTCTTTCTTCCACACAGGGAGACACACAGACTCGAGCCTCCCTTCTCCATCCCTTGGTCAGTTTGCAACTGAATTGTTTGGTTCATTTCTCCCTTTTTTATACACCGTTTACAAACTTCTGTGTATCTGGGCTCTCTCAAGGTGGCCATGTGGCTACAGGCCATGGGAGCCCTCTGCATTTTGAACTCGTGTGTGTGTGCGCGTGTGTCAGTCTGCACACCAGTGTGCGTGTGTGTGCTCTAGAAAAAGGCAATGTTTGTCTATCCTCTCCCTACATGCGGAATCCAGGCCAGTGTGATGTGGAGCTCAATAAGAAACTGCATGAATAAACACGAATAGAAAGTTGTGCTCAGCTAACCGAGGAAATCAGAGCAATACCAGGGCACCAACGTCCACATTTCTTTTCACTTCGGGCCGGGGCAGTAACCTCATCTGGGTATGCTAAAAATTAAGGGCAACGGGCAAGCAGATTCAAGTCCCTCGAAAAGGCTGCTGTAATTGATCGGACAGAGAGAGCTGGGGGTGACCGAAACCCACGCCTGACCGTGGAGGGCCGGCTGCAGCCACGACCCAGCAAGCACACAAAGGACCCCCAGCCATGCTAAAGGGCTAGGGCTGGCCCTCGGGCAGCGACCACGGGGAGGAAGGGAGGGAGTCAGGCAGGTGGCTTCGGTCGTCCCCAGACCTCCACGCCGGTGGACCCGCAAACTGGAGCTGCTAGGGATGCAGGCAGTGACACAGCCCCAAGGAGCGGGAGTGGGCGGTGAGGGGGGGAACCATCGCCTCCAAACTACTCCGGAACCGGCTGGTCTCGGCCCAACTTCCGACGGGGGGGCGGGGCCGTGCCTCAGCGGCGGTGGGCGAGAGGCGGCGGTGCGGGACGGCGCGGGCTGGGGGTGCGGGGCCGCCAGGACCGATTCCCGCGGAGGCAGCGCAAGGGCCTTCCGGGCTCCGGCCATCTGCCTCCCGTCCTCCGGCTTTCTCTTAAATATTGATCAAACGCACTTCAGCTTCCGAGTAATTTCATCTTAATCAACGGCCGGGCTCGGCGAGGATAATAAACTAATGCTGGAGAGGGTCTGTGGATAATACCGGTCCGGGGGCAGGGAGGAGGCAACCCTCCAGTTTGGCGGGGCTCGATAGGCCCTATCTTCCCGGGGCAGATGGACTTAGTGGGTGAGAAGGCTTAAATGCAGCTTTTCATAGATTTACACCTCAATCAGCCATTCAGGTTTCTAATGCAAATCCTAAAAACACATCATTTATCCATTACGAAGCCCGGCTTTGAAACGGCATATCATTAGCTGCACCCTTGGCACCCCGAAACTGCGCAGGAACCGGCGCCCCTCGGATGACTGTGTGTCCTCCCCCGCGACCGCTCCGCACAAAGATCCACGGGCTCCCAGGAGAGGGAAACAGCCCCAGCGCGGATGAGACAGCGTCCTCCCTAGGGTTTGGGCTGGGAATCCGGCCAAAGGAGCAACTTTCTGGGGATGGGAGTGACAAATGGCATGGGAGGAAAGGCCCTGCTCTTAAGCTTAAGATGTCCTGAACCTGAAGTCCAGGTACCGCTAGGGCGAGGCTAAGGGCGATCTCTGGCATCCCCTAATTGCCACGGCACGACGGGGCGATCTTCTGGAGGCTTAATCAGAGGCAAGAAAAATCCAAACCTATCACTGTGAGGCTGGGCTGAGGTAGATCATTGCTGCCGGCTTGACGCCTTCTAGCTGCAGCTTCGAGAAGCAAAAATGAAGAGAAAGAAAAAAATTCATCCCAAACTTTCACGCCTCTGAAACCTTTCAGGTATTAAATTCGTCTAAAAGCACTGCTGGATATGAACGACACTGGTCTTAGAGAGGAACATAAATGCTGCACTTAAAAACAATCTACCAGCATCGAAGATCTTCCTACCCAAACCTGGGGATGACTGGAAGGCTGGAGTTTGTTGTTCTAAAGGCCTCTCCGCTGCTTTGATGTCGGGGAGGGGGCGGAGAGAAAAAGCAGACCGAGCACTAACGTGAGAATCGGCTAGGGTGCCGGTCACTGGGGAACCTTTTGTCCCCTCCTGAGTAATATTTCTCCCCTCTAAGAGCCTCGTGGGAGAGGGGACGAACTAGTTCCATCACACCACCCACGCGGAATACGGGAGCCCTATTGTGCGTCTGCCCCCAAGCAATTCCCGTCCATTTCAGTTTCGTACAACCGGACGTTATTTTCTATTAACTCTCCACTCGTGTTGGGGACTGGGGCAGTGACACCGTCGGAGGTGACCCTGGGGAAGACCCCGTCTCGAAGCCGCGCGTTAAAGCCAAACCCGCGGGGCGGGGGAGGCGACCCCCGACGGGGCGGGCGCTGCCTCGGGCCGTACGTGTCCTTCCCCGCGGTGGCTCCAGCCACACGCAGGGACGTGTTCCGTACGTGCTCGCACACGCGCGCTTGTCCTCAGGGGAACCAGAGGTGTATGAACGTATCCGCACATTAGCTTATTTCTTAAAATTACCCATTATAGGCTTGGTCTAAGATCTGACACCCCATGGGGGTTCTCCCAAATCCACAGGTAACCTCTTGGGCCGGGGGAATAGAGGGTGGGAACCCAGGCGCTTTCTATGAGTTTCCGTAAACCTAGTTCGGACTTCACTAAAAAAAAGGGGAGGAGGGAAAAGGGAGAGAGGACTCAGGCAACACAAAGATAGATCGGAAGTTCATAATAGTTTGGAAATGGTCAAGAAATTCCAGGCACGTTTCTTTCTAAATCCCTGGTAATATTCAAAATTGTATTTTCAAGTAAAAACAAGTTTAGAATTTACTTCTTGTTAATGCACGGCTGAATAATTTGCCAAGGGCAAAGGAAAAAAAAAAGGCAAAAAAAAAAAAAGAAAGAAAGATGCTGAAATACTGTTAGTCATGCAAATAAAGGCTTCTTTCAGCACATTACAATATACTCCGGATTCGAGGGGAGGAGCTGCATCCCGCTTAGGGCGAGGTGTTTTTGTTTTTGTTTTCATTTAAAGATACAAAACAAATCCCGAAATATATTAACTACTCTCTGGAGACACCTGGCCCAACAGACAGGCGATCGCGGGAAGCCTTTTAGCTCGCAGTGCACACAAAAATGACCGGGGTGGGGGTAAACGATGGAGTCCGCGGTGGCGAAGGGGACACGGAGGGACACGGCCGTGCCCCGCGAAGCCGCCGCTATCGCAGCACTGAGTCCCCGTTGCCGCCCGCAGCCTCCTTGCAGGGTCGTTTCGTCCCTGCAAAATCCCTCCGGGGTGTCCCGTCGATCTGGGGGAGGAGGGGGCCGGCGGGGCGTAGGGGCCGCTCAGCGCTGCGCTCCCCGTGGAACGGCGGAGGGGCAGAGCGCGGGGAGAGGAGCCCACGGGGAAGGCGTTATTTCCGTGGCGGACAGAAACACCAACATCGCTGGATAGATAAGAAAATGGAATACTGTATTTGATTTAGAAAGTTTGTACATATAGATAAACACGCAGTTAAGGAAACAATAGTTTAAGCGTCCTACGTGGAGTTTAAGAAGAGACCCCCCAAAGCTGCTATGAAATACTCAAAATAGCTTTTGCATAAGATAACTACAGTTGCACCCTAAGCTTTTTTTTTTTCTTTTTCTTATTTTTTTCTATCGCTGAGGTCCCTTTTGAAAACCTAGCCCGTCAGATTTTGACAGCTAAGTTTGTGCAAGGAACACCGAGTCAAGGAAAATAAAAAGGAGAGATAAAGAGTGGGAGGGAGAGAGACAGAGAGAGGGGAAGAAGAAAGAAGAGAGCAAATATCATATACAAGCATTTCTACACATATATTACAAACTGGGAAAATGACCGCATCATTAAGATATACATAATTCATATAAAATTTTGAAATAAAAATAAAAATCTGTTACAGTCATAACTATTCTTTTTCCACATTTATAACCAGTACCCACACAGGCAGTGACAGAAGTGTAGAAAAAAAGGTGCTTACGAATAAAATGATTGTCTGCTGAACAAAAAAACAGAAAATTGCATCTTGGCTGGACCATCACTTGGACTAAAAAAAAAAAAAAAAAAAAAAAAAAAAAAAAAAAAAAAAAAAAGAGAGAAAGGGAGAGGAAGAGAGAAAGAGAAACAGGACCAACAAAAAGGCGATAAACATTTGTTATTTCCCTCTTCAAGGAGTTCCTTTTAATATTTTTTATTATTTTTGATTTTTTTGTACAAATTCGATCGGAGTTTGCATTTGTTTGTCTGGTTTCTGTTTGTTTTCCTTTACTATAGAGAATATTTTTTCCCAGATACAAATTTAATCATCATCATCATGCAAGTGGGTGAAATGCGTCCATGGAAAAGCGCAAAGGAGAAATCGTGCTTGTCCTAAAAAGAATACAATTGTCACTTTTGCTTTGTTGGTTTTTTTCCTTTCTTTTTATATATATAATAATTATTATTTCCCGCCCCCCCACCCCTCCCGCTGCAGCACCAGCGTTTGTGACTGTTGAAGTTTTAGCTCCATCTCTTGGTGGTGGTGTTGGCTGACGGTGGTGGTGGATTCTCTGATCCCTGTCTGTTTGTTATTATGTTTGGGTCGGGTTTGGCCTTTTCTTTCCTCCCGGCTGTGTGTGTGCGTGCATGCGTGTGTGTGTCCTGATTCTAGGTTGCCTCGATTTGTTTCGCTCGGGACGGGGAGAGGGTGCTTGGCTGTTTAGATTTGGATTTTTTGTTTGTTTGTTTTCCGATATCATACATCACATTCCGAGTCGCTGGAGGTTACCGAGAGGATGGAGGTGCCCGTCTCGGCTCTTTCTGTCAAACTGGAGACGCTGGTGGTCGGGCTGGCCGCCGTGGACGGAGACTCGGCCGAGCTGTGTGTCGGGCAGCCGGGCTCTGCCAGCGACCGCATGCCGCTCTGTCCTATCGCCTGGTGCTGGAGCCTGCATCGCGCCGGGAGACAAAACAACAGCACAGCCCCGCTCAGACTCCGGCCGCCGCCGAGGGGACGGCGCCCGCCCGATCCCGCGCCCGCGGCCCCGGCCCGGCCCGCAGCGGAACGGAGGGGACCCCTCGGCTGGAGCGGTGCGGACCCCGGCCCGGCCCGGCCCGGCCGCTTTCCCGCAGCGCCCCGCGGAGCCCGCAGCGGCGGCGGGATGCAGGGCCAAGCCTTTCGCCCGGGCCGCGCTGCCCCCGCTGCCAGCTCAGGCCGCCTCGGGGGCACGGCACCCCGCGCAGGCACAGCGAGAGGAGCCACGGCCTGAGAGACGATAGGGAGCGGCGGGAGAAGCGGTCCCCTATCCCCAGGTTTGGAAAACACGAGCAGCGCCTTCTCTTTCCCCGGACTGCCAATCATTCCTCCCCGCAGTACGGCGGGCCTAGGAGAAACCGTGTGTGGGTGAGCTCCTTAACACTTGGCCACTGCGAAAAGCTGAAAGGAGCGTTCTGTAGCGGGCAAGAATCACACTGGATCCTCATTTTGTGCTCTGGCCAATATCTGCCTAAATATTCCCCAGTGCACAGACAAACACTCTGCGGTCTGAGGCAGGATTGGAGGGAGGTCCTGTCCAAGGGACGCAGCACTATGAATAAAATAAAAGGACATTGCGGAACACAGCACTTCTCTGAGCTCAAAATTTAAGTTCTTTTTCATCTGAAAGCCAAAATCAGCTTTAAAGTGCTGATCCTTTCACCGTCAACGCTGAAGGGAATATTGCCTTTGAACATTTGTTTAAGAGGCAATACCTAATTTTTAGGTTCCCTAGCATGTTGTGAATATTCCTCTGGGCCCGTTTATTCCGTTCGAAACCCCCAAAAAGCCTGATTCAGGGATAAGAGCTAAAAGTCCTAGCTTGAGCAACCAGATTCAAACGGCTAGCGCCTAGCATAGCCAGTGTGACTTAAAATACACTCTTCGCTCAAGCGCTTCCCATCAGGGTATTTTTCTGTTTAACTGCCTGCAAAAAACAGGGAAAAAAATATAGCCTGTTTATTCTACATTTCTCATTATTTTGTCTAATTTCAGAGTCTTTGATTTTTTTCTCCCATTTACAATTCCTGATGCATTCATCTGCTGTCAACAGCGTTGAGTCAACAAAAGCATCCATAGGCAACTTCTGTTTATTTACAGTCCTAAGCTGATCTGTTTTCCATTTAATGGAAATTAAATAGAGAGGCACTTTTAGGTTGCATTTTTCCTACAGAATCGTGAATCAATAGCACCAGCGCTATAATTAGGAGGAATTTAAGAGACAGCATTTACAAGAACAAGAAGTTTTGTTTACACGCTTACAGTGGTAGCCAAACTTAAATTAAAATAAAACCAATGAGTCAAACTGGATTAAGGGTCCATTTTCATTAGCAAAACAAGTATTACGGAGAGTGACTAGAAAGAAAGAAAAAGAAAGAAGGAAAGAAGGAAAGAAGGAAAGAAGGAAAGAAGGAAAGAAGGAAAGAAGGAAAGAAAGAAAGAAAGAAAGAAAGAAAGAAAGAAAGAAAGAAAGAAAGAAAGAAAGAAAGAAAG
>JAWWEW010000112.1:25814262-25889392 GCA_035583185.1 Anabacerthia variegaticeps | reverse complement strand
TTTCTTTCCTTCTTTCTTTCCTTCCTTCTTTCTCTCTTCCCTCCCCCTCCTTTTGTCCTTCCCCCCGCCCCCCCCCCGACATATGAAACATTTAACAACTGCATTTCTGGTGAAAATGTTTCTTCCAAATATCCTTCTGTAGGGTATTTCAATGCACCTACTCCGTGTGCCTGTTCTTTTAAAATCAAACAAACCCACAACCCTGCCTATTAGCTAATATCCAGATCTTCCTGAAGCCCACTCTCCTCTCTGCGCCACGAAGGTCCAGCGCATGAGCTCTGCTCGCCAGAAGCTCTCGTAAGGACGGAGCCAGCATCCTAAAATGTTTCCGCCAGCTCCCGCGGCTCGAAGACGCGGGTCATCGAGGCGCGGTGGTCGCCAGCCAGACCTCGGGAAGAACGGATCCCGCGCTTGCTCAGCCCCGCCGGGGATTCAGCGCTCCCCTAAGCCTGTTAGGGACACACTCTCATGTCCTGAAATGTGCAAGCAGATAATTGTCGGCGCTCCAGCTTTGTGTGGGGAGGCCAGGGTGTAAATGGCTTTTAATGACTGCAGCTGCTGGCTGCAAACTGTCAATGGGACCGGCTAATGCGGGCCCCGGGCCGGCCGTGCGGGAGCGGAGCGGAGCGGCGCGCGGGGCAGCGCGGAGCGGAGCGGCGCGCGCAGCGGGGCGTCCCGCCGGGCGCGGCCGGCGGCGGGAGCGGGAAAGCGGCGGAGGCGGCGGCGGCGGCGGCGGACGGGGCAGGGCAGAGCAGAGCAAAGCAGAGCAAAGGCTGCCCTCTCGGCTGGGGAAATCCTTTCCGGATCCTGTAAGTTTGTCACGGGCAGGCGGAGGTCCCACGGGGGAGCGTCCAGGGGGTGCGCGGCCTCGGTCCCCCAGCCACCCCCCGCCCCCCGGCCATTCCCCACGCCCGCGATGGGAGCCGGGGTCCGGGACCCCGTAAGGCGGGGTCCCCCTGCGCTGACGATAGCCGTCTTCTCCAGGCCGGGGAACCTGCCGTCCGTTTCCAGTCAATCTTACTTGGTCCCACATGATTCATTGTTTCAGCTGCTAGAATGACATGTGGCTCTGTAGGGCAGGGAAGTAGCCCCCCCCACCCCCAACTCCCCAAACCTCCCCCTGCACGAACCCGGGCAAACCAGTGCTCTTCTGGAGGGAGCCCTACGAAGTTGTGTGCGTGTGTGTGTGTCGGGCTGCCAACCTGGAGGACTTTTCTGGGGAGAGGAAAGGAAGCAGAGAGAGAAGCTCTTTTATTTCACTGCTTGTTTTGATGGTCGCTCCCAGGAGGCTGCGATTTTCTGCTGCCTAGTTAGTGCCCCTTAATCCTGACTCGGGAGTGACTCAATCGACGCTTGCAAGCGCTGATTATTTTTTTTTATCGGGTGAGGCAGGGGTTCAGACGGGGCTGGGGCGTAGCGGTCGAGGTACCGGCGAGAGGAAAATGCAGCATTGCGGCCGCGGCGAGGGGGAAGGCGAGGGGGGGAGAAAGGGAAAGCCCGGGGCAGGTAAAGGAGAACCCATCGTGTTGGTCTTGTTAGGCTTTCTGTTATTGTTGTTACTATTATAACGATTTAATTGAATTTTTGTTAGTCTTCAGGGGCAAGCGCTGACAAATTTGCACTGATGCCGTCTTTACAAACACATCTATCTTTCTCCTTCCTTTCCTCTTTCCTTCGTCCTCTCTCTCTCTCTCTCTTTAGTCACGATTTTCCGGGATAAATGAATTCGCATTTGATGGGTGTGTAAGATGTGGCCCATTCGGCTCCCGAAACAGAGCCCTATGGATGCGGTGCGTGCAGTACCAATCGTGATAAGAAACAAGTGGGCAAGTGATATTTTTTAGCCGTTTGGATTGGCTTAAGAAGCCGAGGGGGTATTTCCTTAGCGGTCCAAAGTAGTGCTCCAGCTTCCAAGTTCAACTTTTGGGGACCCTCCCCTGCTTTATTTTGCATAAACACAGAGGCTGGAGGAGAAAAACGTGAGATACCCATTATTATTGGTATTATAAGTACTATTTAAGGAGGAAGAAAAGGAATTCAGCTCGCCTGTGCGGCGAGATGCCGGTTTGGGAGGCAGCAAACTTTCCGGAGGAGGTGAGGGAGCTGCAGCCGACTCCCGGCTGAGCTGGGCTGCTTCCCCCCATCCTGCTGGATATGCTGGGAGCTCCCACAAGTCGAAACTTACCTGCTCCACTGCAGCAGTAGCCGTACAGTCGCTTGCTCCTGAATTAAACACAACTCTTAATGATGTAGCATTATCAACAAGGGACACTTGATTGACTGATCTAGGTATGATATATGTGCTGGGAGCCTAAATTAAATATTAGGTGAAATACTTAGCTCTAATTAGAAATCGTAACCTAGCAATGAAAACTTGAAGAAACAATTTGTGGGGGAAGGAGGGGACAGCCTTTAAAGGCGGCAGCGAGGAAAGTAGCAGTGATGTGTACAGAGTCTGACATATTAGCAACAAGCAGCAACTTTGAAATGATTGACGTATCATTAAAGCCATCAGGCTGATTTTAATAATTCTGCTTCAAGAAAAAAAAATAGAAGAAGAGGGGGAAAAACCGTGGAACTTCTCAGACAAGGTATTTATTAGTCAGCGCATTAAACTCGAGAGAAACAATATTAAACCAGTGGAGAACCAGGGAAGGCGGAGGGAAGTCTGTTGACGAATTTAACAAATAAACGTCCATAAGGCAGCGACCGTCCAGCTCGGTGCTTCTCCGTGAGATGGAGATGTCAGAACTAGATGCCTTCTCCCCCGAGTGTGCCTTCCCAAGGTAAACAAGCACACAGTTGCTTCAACTTTCTCCTTTAGTACAAAGTTCCTGGTGCGACGGAAAATTTGAATATTTTATCAGTCTCTTGTAGTGACCCTCATTAGGTGGGCATCCTGCTAAGGCCTTGGCGTTACAAGAAAGCTGCCCAATCAGAGCATTTGCACGCCTTGTTAGCGATGGTTAATGAAGCTTCCCCATGCACTCAAAGAAAGGCCCCCTCGATGTAGATTTACCTTATGTCAACTCGTTACTTCTAATGAATCGCATCAAAATTCTTCCCTGAATGGGGCCGAGGCGCCCGGACTGGGATCCCCTCCCCGCCCGGTGGAGCCCACCCCTGCCACCGCCGGCACTTTAGCGGAGAATCCGAGGCCAAGGTGACCAGGCGCAGTTTGGCGGTGGGGAGGGGGACAAGAGGCCGAGGGAGGGGACGGAATGAAGCGTGCTGCCGGCAGCGGGGGGGCACTGCGGTCTTCGGGGGGGGCCCAGCCCGGCCGCGGCTCCCGGCGAGGGCTGGGGAGGCTTCGCTGCTGGCAGGTAGATGTTTGCTCTTCGCCTCTAATTTCCAGGCTCCCCCCGCCCCAACCCCCCCACCTCCCCGTCCCTCAGGGCTAGCATTTTAAAATCAATTAGTATTTTCAATTCTTAAGGTGAATTATTCAAACAAATGTTTGGGAGACCCTGAGGGAGAATTTGGCCGTGACAAAAGGTTTGATTAGCTTTATTTCCCCCCAAAAGCAACAAAGGCGCAGGGCTGCGAGAACAATCCGCTACATCAGGGCATGTTCAATTAAATGAAAGTCATTAGCTTCGCCGTGAAAGCACTACCTTTAAAATCAGATGGGGCGGGCGGGAAGGGGGGGGGGGGGTTACTCTGATAATTGTGGCAGAAGGATTTAACACTCCCCCTCCCCCTATACACACAAAGCCCTCCAAAATGAAGAACAAGGCGGGGGGGTGGAGGGGCGATGGAGAGAGAACGGGGACTCAAACCCAACACTTCACCCTTTGGAAATTTGTGCTCAGTCTAAACAATAGGAAGCCCATAATGCAGATTATAACACTCACTGACTCGAATCCATTATCTGCCCTCCACACTGTCTATATATTGATTTCCATATACTTTCTATTGCTCTCAATGACTGAGCAAAGCTCCAGTTAAGAGCCCGCGACACACAGGAGCGCTGCTTGAACTACATCTCACCAATACAAGCCGGAGCCCGTTGTAAACACGAAATGCTCCCACTTTCTCTGTGTAGCTGTGAACAAGCTCACGAACACCCTCCCATCCCCGCAAGAAAGCGGGCAGCCGGGCAGAGCCGGGGCGCTGCCCCGGGGCCCCGTCCCGCCGCGGGGAACACGCGGATCCCCTCGCGAAGCCGCGTCTAGACGCGCACGTCGTGTCCGCGGGAGAAATCCTGGGGCAGGTGCCCGGTGCGCCTCTGTCCCGAGGGCGTCGGAACCGCCTGCGGGGAAGGGAGTCTGGGTCCCCGCGCCCCTCGGGACGCAGAGCCCGCACAGTGGGGCTGGCAAACCCAGGGAGCTCAGCTCCCTTCCAGTGGCCCTCTGCCAGCAGCCCTTCTCTCCAAGCCCTGAGCTCTTAGCGAGGAATGACGGTCGTTTCTTTAACTCTGACATCCAACAGAGCAGCCAGGCAGAATCCTCCGGACGGTAAGTTTGATATTTAGATTAAGATCACTTCCTCAGGGGCTCCTGTAGTGTGCTTGAGTGTGAGGAAGACGAGGCGAGGGAGCAAGCTCAGCCAAAAGTGGCCATAAAAGAGAGAAGAAACCACCAAGAGCACAACCTGATTTTTTTTTAGAAGTGCTCTTAAAGAGAGGTGGGGTGGGAGCGAGAGGCCGTTGGGGCTGAGACCGGGAACTCAGCCGAGCCGCCTCTGCCTCTTCGCAACCTTCCCCTGCAGGACATCGCTTCAGACGGAGGCGAAGAAGGTATCGAGAGGGTTAAAGTGCCGGGCGAGAAGTACAAATTTGGAAGCGAATGTGTGTTGGGGGGAGGGGGAGTAAAGCGGTAATTCTGTTGTTATAAAGACCCCAAATAATCCACTCGGAACCTGTATAGATCGGAAAGATCCGGGACAGCGTCTTAAATGGTCACATCTCCCCCCCTTCCCCCTCCCCCTTTACTTTAATGAAGATTGTTAATTTGCTTCGAGGCAGTGCGCTGGGTTGATAAGTCCTCCCCAGCTAATATGTTAAAGTTTAAATACCAGCAGGTGCAAATTCATTCTACTTAAGGCTATAAAAATAATGCCGAAATTCAAGAGCACAAGAAGTCAGCCTTTGTGTTGTGATTTATAAAAGGGAAATTGCGCTATACATAGCCAACTATTTACCAAAAAAAAAAAAAAAAACACCACCAAAAAACCAAAACCCCAACCCCCAAAGCCTTGAAAGTACTAAATTCTTCTTAATGATGCCGAAGGTGAAGTTGTTTCATATTGGACAAAATGGGAATTATTCTTTGTCATGTAAATCACCCTTCACTTGACCTCAGGTTAGAGGATAATGTTCATTCTTGGTTCACACTAAAACTTATTTAAATTAGAGAGCTGAAGAATCATTTCACCAAATCCGTGTAATAAAGTGAAGAGGACTTAGGGATCTCCATTAAAAAAAAAAAACCAAAAAACCTATGGGATAGGAACGTGTACTTTAAAAAATTGGTATTTGCTGCAAAACTCGAGCATTAGGAGGTTTTTATTTAATAAAGTTATGCTCCTTGGATTTCCTGAGAAATGTGTATATAATTTCGCATAACAAGATTAAAAGAAAGGAAAAGATATGAATCAAAGGAGCTATAGATACACAAAAGACCTCCAAGTAACAATTACTGTAACACATATTTTAAAATAGGAAAAGAAATGAAAAGATATTTAACAATCGAGTAAAACAGAAATGAAGGTTTGATAAAGAAGATGCAGCTTGCGGTGCTATTTCATTTGATAAATATACTTTTGGCGTGGAGTGACAGGATATGTTATTTTGACACAAAATGAAAGAGTTACTGCAGATATAGAGACATAGATATACACGAAGACAGCTGTATACACTCATTTATAAATTAGTGGGTGCACGTGGAATGAAATCTGAGCGTCTCCACTTTCCAAAGCAACGCTGAAAAATATCCCATAGGTGAGGCTCTGGGCTGAGGTGGGTTTAATATTGAAGTGCTAGAGATTATTGGAAATCAAATAAAAATTCGACACGCACTGACCCATTAGAGGATTTAGTGGTGAGGAAGGAGAGATTTTCCAGGGCTTTTGTTACTAATGTTTCAATGCTAGGCGCTAACTTTAAGAAAAGTGTCAGTAGAATAACAAATTGAGGGCATGAAAGGCCACGGAGAGAAAGCAAGCAAGGATGCTCTTGACTTCTTAGCAGTTGCTTAGAAAGGATCTCGAGCTTAATATGGGGACTCAATCAGCGGAGAGCACAAAGCTGGGGAGAGGGAAGTTGGGCTCAGCACGTGCACTTTGGTCAAGTCGCTCGAGTGAGCACCGGAGGGGGAGCCCCGCCGGCTCGGAGCCTCCCCGGGTTGCACCCCCTGCCCCCTACTCCTGGCATAGGGCGGTCGCGGGCACAGCCTTGCCGCCGCGGGGCCGGGGGGGCACCCACACAGCCGAGGCTGTGCTAAACGGGGGCCCCCTCTTTCGCCTCTGCCACAGGGCAGGGAAAAGGCGCCCGCCCGGGACAGAGGAAGGGGATCCTTCGGGCTCCCCCAGCACACCGGCGTCCCGGTGGCCGCCGAGATGGGGGGCTAGATAGACAGTAACTTGTGCCTTTACCTGAGCGCCAGCAGCAGATTTTGTTAAAAGACTCTGTTATCAAACTCGGTCTTTCCACCAGAAACAGACGATTTTAAAGCCCGTCTGAAAAGATTTTTAACAGCTTAACGAATATCAGAGATAAGGGAAATCTGGAAGATGCTCACAGGACATCAGACCCTAATGTACTCCTTCAGCGGCAGAGTGAGCTCCATTCTGTTCCCTGTGCATATTATACTGCAGACAGGATTCGATATATACTCTGTTTAATCTTGCTCTATGACAGAGCTGTTTAAGTGTATACCATGCCTACATTCTTTGTATCAAGACCAAAAGGATGCATTGTTGAAAGAAAACTATTCAAAATCTTTCATCTGATAGAAACGATCCAGCAACTGTGAGGCAGCTACAGCACAATGGTTCTGTCTGCATAATAGGTATCTCATAAAAATACAGCATGTCATTGCAACAAAAAGTTAAAAGTCTTAAATGTATCCATCTTATATATTGCATGAAGTCAATAATATTCTAACCTCGCCAGCACCCCGCCATTAAATGGTACACGGCACTTTAAAATCGAGGGCATTGTGATTGAAATCCCAGTCTCTAGTAGAGAAAGAGGGGGAGAAAGGTAAGTTAAGCGAGGACCATTACGGATGTAATGACCTCAGGGTAAATATTCATTAGGAAGAGGAGATTCCTCTTCTAATACCCTTTCTATTTTCTTTGGAATGCAATATCAAGGAGCCTAATGTTGTAGCAAGACCCAAGATTTAAAAGGAGATTATTGCCAAGTGTGTTGGGAAGAGTTTGGGAGATTTTTTTTTTCCCTGACACTTTTCTCAAGTGTGACTCAAACACAAGGATACGTTGTGTGTGTTTTGTGGGGGTTTTTGTTTGTTTTTTGGTTTGTTTGTTTGTTTTTAAAGAATCTTTCTAAATTTATTCGGATAGCTAGGAAAGCTTACTTCTTTCTTAGCCCCCGGTAGGAGAAAACATTTAAGCTGCGCGGTTAGCAGCCCTACCTCTCTTTTCCCTTGGTAGGTGCACTTGGACGGCGGGAAGAGAGTCTGCACACCCACCGGGGACGGAGTTTGCCTCCTGAACTACACTTCTCTTTCTGAAGACCAGACCTCCAAATCAAATGAGACTGGCACTTTAAAGTAGCTTCGAACAGTGCTTCCGTGTCTCAACACGGTCACACAGGAGATTTGAGCCTTTTAATTTCTTGACACAAGATAAAACTCCCTCGAAACCCCGGGTTGCTTTAAGTTGTGGCTTGTTGGGTGTTTTAATTGGGTTTCGGGTTTTTTTTTCTTTTATCCCTAATAAGAGAGAAAGATAAGCTGGGTACGATACCCTTACAGACACAGAAACATAAAGGGGACGCAGAAGCCGAGCCGGGGCACATTTGGCTGTCGGAAACCGCCCTGTGTGTTGTGGCCGCTGTGTTGTCCCCGGCGGGATGGCGTTCGGGGGCTCGGGCGCTGCCGCCGGCCCGGCCCAGCCCAGCCCTTGCCCTGCCCGGCAGCCAACGGGCGCGTCGCCTGGTGTGACCTTCAGGGAGCACATTTCAACTGCTAAACACCGAGAAAAGTGCTTCTCTCGCTCGCAGGCGCCATATTACCGCCGGGGCTGGGGCGGGGGGAGGGCTATTTCACAGTTGATCTAGGTTTATGCAGTTGTTAATTCAGACTGGACCAGCTCTCGATGGCTCCATGAAAAAAAAAAAAAAAACAAACCCCCAAAACTTTGGGATTATTATTCACTTCTTTCCCCCCTCCCCCTCCCCCCCCCCCCCCCCCCTCATCTTTTCCAGCTCCCCTCGAGGGGATGCACTTTAAAACACTGATTCCTGCTCTGGGACCCTGTGGAGCATCCTCCCCCTCTCCGTCCGTTGAGGAAGGGTGCGGGCGGGGTACCATCCTCGGGAGCGCGGGATGTCACGGAGTCCCAGACCAGGGCCCCGATACTAGCGCCTTGCCGAGGGTCCCAGGGACCCTCGGGCCACGCCCGAGAGGGCCAGCTTCCCCCATCTTGCTGCTTGTCAGGGAGGGGCTGGGAAGACTCCCTAAGCCTCGCTCTTTCCTCTCACCCCTCGTTTGTGCTGGGAAGGCTACGGGAAACACAATAAGAAAATACCCCCTGCTCATCTCCCTTCTGCCCCCCTTGCAAAATGATTTCCCGAGCTGTGGGTCTGCACTCTGTTGCACTCTCCGTTCCCTCAACTCTCACTGAAACCTGCTGCTTGGTCAACGGCGCTGTTTTGTCTCTTTTTCCCCCCGTTTTTTTTTTAAATGTGGAAAAAATCCTGCCAACCCCACCCAAAACCCGACAACAACTTTTGCAGCTGTGCAGAAGTGGATGAAACAACGCCACGACGGCGGCAGGGACACAGAGAATTCGGATAGAACCTCTCCTCCCCTGGGCCGCAGGGCCGGTGCCGTCCTAAAGGTTCAAGTCCTACCAGGATTTCGGAACAAAAGCAGCCCAGCCCAGCTCCGCCATGCACGATTCTCCATTGTAATCATGGGGTTTTCCTTTTTTCTTTTCTTATTTTTTTTCCTTTCTTCATTTGCCCTCTTTTCCAGCCTGCAGTTCCTGAAGGTCAGATGGAGAGGTCATAACTCTGCATCCCCTATAAATAGATTTTGATATTTAGACAGCTATTGCTACTCGATATTAACTTACAGGATAATGGCGAGAGATACCGTATGCGCTGAACCTGTTATTCACGAGTGAGCAGCATCTGTCGAATACAATTCTCGTCTTTTTGCCCTGTTTGACTGTAGCACACATCAATAGGGCGAAGGACGTCTTGAGGCTGCGGCGGGGGTGGGGGGGTGGGGAAGGGGGAGCAGGACGACTCTGCAGGAACACAGTTACAAGTACAGCGTTGAAACTACAGAAGAACTTCAGACAGCTGAAGTTATGAGCCAGATAGGCGCAGATCGGCTCTGAACGACTGCAGCACCAATTCAAGAGCGCCTGGCGGAAATATTCCAGCGGGCTTTTGACATTTCGCTTTTTAAAATATGATGAATGCTACTTAGGTGGAAGGGTACTTCAGTCACAGCCCGATTTCCACTATTCTGACTATCCACTGTCCGCTATTTCTGACTTTCAAAATCATGGTTTCCAGGCAGACCCGAACCAGAGATTCGGAGCTCACCACTAACCCCTTTGCTGTTTACAGAGCCTAAGAGTGTTTACAGAGTGTGAAGGCGAGATCTTCACCTGTGGGTAATAGTTGGAGGGAGCACTAACAATTCTCGTTTTCATTTCACACACCATCCCCTCTTCTACCTGTCCCCAAATCCTCCTCTACCTTCCATCATCTACGAGGCAGAATGGCTTTTACACACCCAGCGGTCCCGGGTGCCGACTTCTCTTGTCGGTGAGATTAAAATTAAGTTCACGACCGGGACTCCGGCTGAGGCTTTAGAGTACAATCACCCGCAGCCGGATACCCACCGGGATGCGTCAAGTGCAGACGGGCAGCGCTTTGGTAGCTGGTGGACCGCCCGTGTGCGACCTCCGAGGGCAGCGGCGGTCCCTGCGCAGGGGCGGGCGGGGGTGGCATGGGTAGGTGTCGGGGTGGCTAAGCCCTCTCGGGACGGGGAGTGGAGTGGGGCACAGGCTGAAAACATCACTTCTCCCTCGTTTCCCTGGCTCACGCGGGGGCCCTGTGCCTTGTGCAAAGCAGAATCCCCTTATCATTGACGAGACCGCAGCTCTAGAAACTAGTTGTCATCAAGATCTTATGTAGCAGGAGAGAAAGTACGCACGCGTTTCTATCCACTTACCTGGGCATGAGTGGACGAGTGGGAAGACCATGAAGGGCACTGATTGTGTGCTAATTTTTTGGTAAAAAGAGGTACCCTGGGGAAGAGAAGGAATGAAAGAAGGGCTGAGCCGCTTAATTTAATCAATAAAGTGTCTGAAAGAGTTGTCGAGATTTGCTTCTCCCCTTTGCTCGTTTAACTCGCTCTTTAGTGTTCATGTGTAACATGTGGTAACTGTGCGTGTGCAAGCGCGTTTCGAGGGTGGTGTGAGCTTTATTTTAAGAAAACGGATTATTGCCGAGGAAGAGACACAAAAGGTGCAGTTTTAAGACGCTGCGCCTTCCTAACGCCTTGCGGTTTTACAACCAGCCAGCAGCAGCGAAACAAACTGTCGGAAGTTTCGCGACGCTCAGGAAGAACCAGCGCGCCCGGCTGCCCGGCCGGGGATCCGCAGGCTTTGTGCCGCGGGGAGTGAAACCACGGGAGCTGCCACCGGCGCTCCTCTGTCCCCAGCCGGGCTGGCCCCGCCACACCGGGCGGCCGGCGGGGACACCGGGTGGAGGGCTGGCGGAGCAGTCGGCCGGACAGGCAGGTGTCCTCTTACCGGGCGGCACGACGCAACGGGGAGCGCCCCTTGCCTGCGGAGAGAACCGGGAGCATTTGTGCCAAAACCCGACGGAAGAGGCAGACACGACTTTTTAGGGTGTTTTCCTGGCTTGCCAGGAAGGGAAGGTGTCGCTTCTTTCCCCCCCTCGGCCTTCTCCGCCCCCCGTCTCTTCTCCCCGGGAGCTCCGGGGGTCGGCGGGCGGGGCCCGGTGCTGCACAGCCCCGGGCACACAGGGACCGTCCGCAGGGCCGGCGCAGCGCCCCCCGAGTGCTTCAGGGCGAAGATCGTGTGCTTCCCCCATCTTGGGGCTCTCTTTGACCCGATGAGCTGCTTAGGGCGAGAGCTCTTACGGTGGTTATTTTCGTAAGTGAAATCCGAGTTTTTGTGAGGTGCAGTCCCCATACATTTTTAACCACAGTGATTACTAAATTAATAGCAGGCCCTAAGACAGATGTCAAAACGTCTTGAAAATGTTTATCTGTGAATAATTGAGAAGGTGGTAAGACGCATTATCTGATTGTATAATGAAATATGTATGAGGAACAGCTGTTTGCAATAGTCACCTCCCGTTGTTTCATTAGCCTAGAGCCTCCTCTTTAGAGAAGCGCTTCCCTGAAGTTGGCCATTCAGCGTCGGCCGCTTCCACTGGCGCCGGCGGCCGAGCCGTGCCCGCCGGAGCCACAGCGGGGAAGGGGTAGCCCGGTGCTGTCCCTAGGCCGGTCTGCGGGCTCTCCCCGTGGTAATTCTCACTGGTGGTTTGCTCCGAGGGCGGGAGGGAAGAGGCGCGGATGGGGTCCGAAGATGTCTTGCTGAGCAATTTTAACCTGAAGAGGATGCCCTGAGAGGAAGTATCCTAGATGCTCATCTAGGAAGCACGGCAAACAGCCATTTATTATGATTTCATGCCGAGCAGCGTCAGCCTCCTCGATTGCTTGGTGTTGACATAAACTTCCAGACGTCGAGCATATGCTGTTGCACAGCATTGTTTATGTGTGGTACCAGATGTTGCTCTGCATCCTATTGTCTGGAGACAATGTTTAGTTCAGGTTAAAATATCTTTACTTAAACTGCTCAGTTGGCCATTGTGTGAGCATTAGTGAAGTGTCATGGAGAGGTAATGGGAAGTCCGGGGAGGTTAGCTCTCCGAGCGTGGCCAGGAGGTCCCTGGTTCATGGTGGGGTTACAGCCACCACTGTCATCTTTTGTTTTCCCTCCTCAGAGAACCCTTGTCCTTCCTCTAAAAGGATGTGCCCCGCTCTCTTTCCCTTCGGAGTTTTCTCCACCGTTTCATGAAACGGCCCGATGTTTGTTTTTCTAGTTCCCCTAAATCGCCCGAAAGAGGAAAGGAGAGCACGTTTCTGCGTCACCGCCACTCCAGGCCGGGCCGGTCCAGGCGGAGCAGGGCGGCCCCGCGCCCCCGCCCGGGGATGTTGGCGCCGCGGGGAAATGGGTCCCGGCCGCAGAGTTCACGCTCCAGCCAGGGCGGCGGCTGCCTCTCCCCAAAATGCCCGGTCGAGCCCCCCCTGAGGCTGGCTGCCCCCCGGCAGGGCACGCCGCTCGGGGGCAGCCCCCTCCCGCAGTCCGGGGGGAAGCGGCCCGCCTGGAGCCTTTTCTTCCTTTAACCCCGCAGTCTGGGCCGGCTGCGGCATCTGACCTGTGGCAAGACTTTTGCTCCGGGAGAGAGGGGGGAAAAAAGCTATAGACTTTAATCGGATTTGTCCCCAAACACTTCTGGTATGTTGTTGTTATGCACCTATATGGAGATCATTATTTATAAATGAGCGAGTACGATCAGTCGCAAAGACTTTAAGAGCCCGGATTTGTGTCATTAAGTTGAGGGCGGGGTAGAGTGACTTAGCCGGGGACGGACGGTGCCGGCTGGGAGGCGAGGGCGACCCCACCTGCCGCCCCGCGGTCCCTTTAGCCACCCTGTCACCCCAGGCGAGACGCCCCTTTGCAGGCGCTGGAGGCCTGACACCAGCCCCGTACCCAGGGGGTCTCCGCCGCCCCGCTCGGACGCGCCCCGGCCGCGGGCAGCCCGGGGCTGTACATGGTGCGGCCGCCAGCTCCCTGCTCTCTGCCTGCAGCCCTGCTTAACACAATGGACGCATATTTGCCCGTAAACCAGGTGCCCCGCTAAGACTGCAGATGACGTGAGAACACTTCCAGCAGCAGCAGGTTTTATAGGTCTCTATGACCCCTACCTCCTCTGCTCCCCGACATTTGTGCAGCCACTTCAGGATACGGTTAACATTTCTCTAAATTCTCGAATTAAACAAAAAGCCACATTGTGCATTTTAGCATCGAAAACAGTGTATAATGCAGATGCATTTGTGTTACTTTCATCATTTTTACCTGTGCATAATCCCTTATGCCTTTTATTGTAATCCTGCACATTACAGTTCATCTGTAAAGATACTGCTTCAGAGGGACCTGTTGCATACAGTGATGGTAATTAGTAACCTTGGTAACAGTTTTAAATAAAGATTATAACAATGATGTCAACTGTTTTTATTCACCATACCGTAAATGGAGTCTCAATATTATTGTGCCTGTAGAGGACAGAGTTTAAGAAACAGTTATGAGGTTCCACTTTATCTATTATAATGAGAGTTATCACTTTTTACCTTGTCCTTAAGTAAACATGATTGTGGCTCTAAATGGTGCAAAGATTTTCAAATTGCTGAGGATTCTGTAAACTTTAATTTTCTGAATGAGGTGGATATTATTACGAGTTAGAGTTATCAGGATCCAAAGAACATTTCAGTCTTCCAGAGAAATAACTCGGAATAAGTACTGCTTACAAACCCTAATGAGTAATGCTAGCAGTGACTATACCATTAGCCTTCTGCCCAAGCTCTCTCCTTCATTAAAGCTTACAGAAAATGCTCACAATCTGAAAGCAAAATTAAATATAATTGCTTTTATTTACCTATTGCTTTTATATAATCAAAATATTTTAGTTACATTTATCAAAGAGTATTCACTTCAAGTATTACCTGCCATATCTATTTATCCATTTTTCTGTATTAACTACACCACCATTAGCTATTAAAATATGTATAGATACACATATACATTACATATACTGTCTTTGTCAAGATACATTTCAGTTCTCATTAACAAAAAATGTTTTTGTGGTAGATTCTCCGAAGCATGTTTTTCATGCACACTTATTAATAATCACAGTTGTCAAGAATTAAATATGCACAGATTGCAAATGAAAAGAAAATATTAGATGAAAAATGAAATATACAGAAGAATTGAGTATAACTATTTTTCCTCCTTAAAATAAAAAATTTGCGAATGGAAAAACTGAGCTATTAAGCTTACTTAAAAGATGGCTTTGTTGGTTTAATTATACTGTAGTTATTTTATAAATATGTTTCAAAGGAAGCTTGCCATATTGAATGTCAATGAAGCCTGTAAAGAAAAGACTTACAAAAGCTAATGCATACCAAATACCAAATTTTAGTCATTAGCATTCCTATTTATTACAAACTAAAGGAACCTATTAACAGACAAGAATTTCTGTTTAGCTAGCATTACAATGTTTAGCCATTAAAATAAAAAAAGGACCAAAAATTACAATCTTCTTCCCCCATCCTTTAGAACTGTGTCCCCTTTTTCCTCAGAAAGACAAATCTATCAAAACCACGTGATAACAGAAACTGTGATTCTTCATTATTGCCATCTGTACCAAAGCAAAACCTGTACTGTTTTTTCAGGCACAATTTCTGCTTTTTTCCAAAGGACAAGATCTGTCTGATTAAGTGCTTCTGATATTTTGTACATACCTTCACAGCTGCCTTGGAAGGTTATGGGGAAGCGTAGGTTGGCTCTGGGCTGATGCAGGCCTGTAGGGCCTGATCCAATGTCAGTAGGCGCTTCTCTATTGCATTCAGTAGTTTGGATTAAGTCTGGGGTGTGGATAGAAGCTTTCATGCCTAGGATGGAGGAAGGAAGGGCTAAACCATTCATAAGTTATGCAGGCTGCTAACCAGAAGCTTCTTTTCAGTACTTGTCGCAAAATCAGCATATTTATTCATGTGCTGCCTATTTGCTGAAGAAGTTCTTTAAAGCCTCTTGGCCAAGCATTTCTACTTTTCAAACACCCTTTAAGAAATTGTATTTTTTGTCCTGTTTTGAAGGTAACTGTGTGAATATACTACATCTCAGAATTTCTAAAAAAAAATGTTAAGCATATTATTAAGTAACTTTTAATTTCACACATAATGGTAAATAAGCTTTCTTGTGCTTTTCACCAAACTCTGTGCTTTTATGTAAAAAGAGACCTTTTGGGGACACTGATATTTGTGTTGAGGTAACAAACTGATACGTCTTTTCTCCTTTGTTACATGTGACACGGTCCTTGCCTTCTCAGCTTGTGAGCATCACTCATAGAGACTCTGTTAAGTCTATTCAAATTGACAGAGAAATTCAAAACAAGACCAAAGAAGCAGCACAACATCTACAGAGCTTCTGGATGACAGATGCTGTCAAATGCCTGTTTTGCCTCAAAGATTACCTCAGTTTTCAAAGAATCGTGGGGAGTGGGGCGGGGAGCGGTTCAGGAAAGTTCAACCCATCTGTTTAATCTTTGTTTTCCGATTTTCATTGTTCATTTCTAAAACAGGCTTTACGTTTAATTTAATAAAGGGTTTGGTTTGACTAATAAGGATCACTTTTGATTTTGATTTTGCAAGAATAGAGTGAAGACTTGAAGAATATTCACTGTATAAACATCCTGCCCAAGAAAGGAAGGTTTGCCTTACTCCATCTACAGGATCTGTAAGTACAAGAAATTTGTTCTCTTCAAAGATTTAAACTCCCAAGCTTTAGAATGCCATTGTAGGACTGGTTGTTTATAGCTTTTATATGAACATATGGTGAGAAGTTTGACTGAAATGGTTCTACAGTCAGTGTATCTTAGTATGTATGAAATATTTTCAATAAAAGAGTTACTGTATGACCCATTTATGTGATCCATGTTGCTGCTTTTTACTAATGAAAACAAAACTGATCTGAAATTTGCATGAGTATGATGTCTGGGGATGACAGTCTCATGAAATCAAAATGATGCAGGCTGTCTCTGATTTTGCTAAGATAAATTAGAATTTGGGAGGAAGAATCTCATGGAAAATTAAATATAAATGCAGACTGAGTTTCTGAAATTTTAAGAACTTCTACTTTTCCTTGGAGATATTTTCTGAGTCAAAGATTTTCGTTTGTTATCAATGAAGAGTAGTGGCTCAAGAGGCCGCAGACAGCCCAGATTAAAATAAGCCTCAAGGAATCTTGATATTGTCTCTCAAGTATGGCAACTTTCACAAGGAAAGCTTTTTCCAGGTCAGCATACCTATAAACTGAAATGGAGCTGATCCATACATCTACAAATCAGATGCTGCTGAAAAGATAGGAAATGTCTTGCAGGTCTCTCTCTCTTTTAAACTTAGATGGCATACCAGATAGCTACCATTAGAAGTTTTTCAGCAGAAAAGCTTTCGTTTACAAGGTTTCTGACTACCAAACCCAAGCTGATTTTAACTCTTAAGTCCTTTTGCTAGAGTGGCAAAGGTATTTAAAGGAGAAATGGTAATAATGCAATAGTTCCAACCAAGTTCAAACAACAAAAAGAGCAGCTCTACAGAAGCAAAAGGAAGCGGTGTGATGAATCAGTTCTTTGTTCATACTGTCCCTTTAATACAAAACAGAATACAAGTGTTTGAACAAAAATGCTTAAATTGTTGCAGTCTCAGCAATGTTTTTTCTTTCTCACTTTAAACCATCCCTAGTTCTTTGTGGCCATATACAGTATGTGACAGAACAATTTGGAAAAGATTCATCTATCAAGTTTAACAACTTTCTGGTTTAACTTCAGAGAGGTTTATTGCTTATTCATGTGGAAGTGAGTACACCCAACTTGTTTTGCCTGGTTTTGCTACTTTTTCTGGTTTGCAAGGCTGTTCTGGTAGCTGCAAATGGCTTCTCAAGTGACATTTGCTGACATTCAGTGCTGTGTATTTATCAGTATTCTTCACCTCACTTCTACATGTGTAATCTATTTTATTTTGTTCTTCATAGCAACCTCCTTTCCACTGTCCATGCCCTGAAAATGATAAATGGCACAGTGGCATATTTCCCTAGCTGCACTAAAATGTCACTGTGAAAAATCTTTAATGGACTAAGTGTAGCTTTTCAGGTTATAACTTGTCAAGTTATGGAGAGATTCTAGAGTTTCTCTCTAATCCACCATTCTTTGGAACCATAACACTGCAGGCAGAGACTAATTACAAGTTACACCAGTCAGAGCAGGACAGAAATAAATGAAGTCGAAACTGTTTGATCAAGGCTCATTTTATACTTGCTTTCTGCACTTGTGCTGTGTTACCTGATGTCCTCTGTTCAGTCTGAGGCTGAATGTGCCTACTGCTTATGTATGAACATGCATGTATGCTGGGATTTATGTTATTTTAAAGAATTTGCGTATCATTGTGGCACTAACTATGTTTATGCTGTTCCTACATCTGGGGGTGCCAAGAGAAACCTTCTACACTGGCCAAAGTAATATTGCACACTAGGAAAGAGTCCTTGGTGGTACCTGTGATTAAAGTAAGCATTAACTGGAAATGGATGAGTGAGAGGAAATTGTATTACTACCTTCTTTTAGATCAGGTACCAAAATAAGGTAAGAATGACTGACTTAGACTTTAAAGCAGACGGAGAAATATAATGTACCTGCCCTAGATTCAGGGGTGTAGGAGACTATCCTGCTTTCAGATTTCTGTTCCTTTTTTAGCAGTTCCTGACCAACTTTTAGAACATAATGCTCAAATCCACAATACATAAGTGTAACAGAAAACAGTTTTTGAGAACATTCACCCCAAATCTGACTGCAGACAGTACTTTGAAGTCACTTTTCCTTAGTTTTTTCTGCCTTTGCAATGAATACTTGGAAGAAATATCTTAGTTCCTTGAAAAAGAAGAGCTTTGAAAAGAAACCTGCTCCTCTGTTCTATGATCCTAAAGCATCATTCCTGGATTTCCTCTCATTCAAGAGCTAGAAAGTGCAAAAAGAATGAGATGCTAGAACCAACAAGTGTTTTGCAGCAAATGGTGAATGGTGCATTTTGTCTGACAAAGACTACATTTTTTGATGTTGAGCAATGACAGTGCCACTTTAGTTCATGCCATGGAGCAGGAAGTGGCTAAATTATTTTTATGTGGGTTTTTTTTTCTGCTACTTGCATCTAAGTGAGGACAACAGATTGTAAATCTCGAAGTGCCGTGCAGCACAAGATACTTACTTGGCTTCTTATCAAGAGTGAGGGTGCAAGTGCTTTAGGGTAGAATCTACTTTCCTCTTCTCCCATTCTCTATACCAACTTCCACCATATTATAAACATGCTTTTACAAGGCCTGTGCACTCTTAGAACCATACCAATTCCACAGGCCGCACATTTCATTCTTAGTATTTAAGTGTTCACATATGCCATGATTACTTTGTGCAGGGATGTAACTTTAAATCCCTATGCCTACCAGATATGCCCAGTGGGGAAAAACCTCTTTTCTAACTAACTTTAAAATCATATCCCTCTTAGGAAGTGTTATGAGCTCATTAGCTTTACCAATTAATATTTTCAATGCTTATTTACTCTGCATGTATAGATCACCTAGTATTTTGGTTAGAGCAGAGTTCAAGACCTCACTTTGTTTACGGGGCAAAGTTTAAAGGAAAAGAAACCTCTTTTTCTGGAATAACTGACACCAATAGCTGGAGGAAGGTTTTTGTATACTAAAGAGGACTTGTGTCTGCAAGCTTTTTTCCCATTAGTTGGTTTAAGAGTTAGGGTCCTCTGCTGCTCCAAAGGCACTTCTTCCCTACTCAGCAGAGTGTAAATTCAGCCACTAACTGGGATCAGAACATGGCTCTGAGAGTCTAGCTTGCAACGTTCAGGTGCTGCACCATCTTTCAGAAACATAGCTGCCTGTTCCACAGGCAGGAGACGAGATCAACCTGCTCTCTGCACATCTTCAGAGACATGTGCTGAAAACTCTCTGTGTCTGAGGAAGCAAACTAACATTGAGTCTTCATGCAGTAGTTGCCATTCTGGCACCTATTTTTTTTCATGGCATCACAAGGAGTTCAGCTTTTCACATCTATTTATTTAGTTTGACTGTTTATGGCCTTTCAAATGCAACTGTCTTTTGAGTGTCCAAATGCTACAGGGGATGGTTTGCCTTTGTGAAAAGATGGGGAAAAAATGGAAATAAAGCAGCTTCCCTAAGGGCTTATTCGTAAGATACACTGCTGGTTGTGGCTTGTTTCCCATGTAGGACAATATTTATCCTAGTGTTTGACATATGTGAAGATACCACCCCTGCTCTTTGCCAGCATCAAAAGGGAGGATGTACTCAAAGATATCAAGTTGCATGCAGAGACTATCAGCTGTTTCAGATTAAGCACAGCTAACATCAGTGCGACCAAAATGGATATTGTATTATTGTCCTTTTTATCATCCTTTTTAGTCTTGTGTGTATGTATAATAGTTCACTTGAAAAACAAAACACTGAAATATGAACTGCACACGTTTGCTACTGAAGTGGTCTACCTGATAATAAAACTCAAGTACTTCTTTCTGAAAGATATTTTAGAAAGGGTCAAAATTACAGTAGGAAAAGAAATATTCAGACTGGCTTTTCCAAAACCGCTCGCCTGGTGTCCAGTTTTACTCCATTTCAGTAGGAACAGAACTAAGGCATAACCACAGTCCAGAGCAATTTCACACATAGAAGCATGAGTAGATTTCTTGGTGAACATTCAGTGGTGTTGCAGACCCTCTCCTGTATCCGTGCTAGACTACAGGCTAAATTGTGTCCAAGTCTCTGCTCTCTCCCTGATACCTATTATAGGTGCAATCATCTCTGTGTAAATCCCTTTGCGGATCTGGGCCTGAGTGTCTTTGAAAATCCCACCCACATGGGACACCCGTAGGTCAAATGAAAAATTGCATAAGCTATTAACTAAAGCTATAGCTTATAAAAAGTTACCCACAAGAAAGGTACACAGGTTAGTGCTGCTCCAGGGCATCCTTAAGTCACACTTCAGCAAGTTATAAAGTTATCTTTGGAGAGCAATCATACCAAGTTGTCAGCCCTGTAAGGATAGATTTATGTGTCTCTGACATGTCAGTTGTCGTCTTTGCCACTTCATTGCGGCTATGATATTTCAGCAGGAGGTAACCACTGCTATTCCCCTGCCTGAAAATCCACAGAACTTTCCTCTGTAAACATTTATTACCCTGGGTATTTCCCCGTCACAGGGCCACATCTCTGAATTCATCTACATGTTTGCTTAACTGTCACTCGCAGGCCAGTGCTTGTTTGTCTGAAATTTTTCTCTTTTTAATCTGAATTTATGAAGCAGAAAGTTCACAGGTAAACCTTTTCCCCACAAAAGACTTCATAATTTGTTGGGGCTTTTAAAGCCATATAATTTAAAAGGAGAATTTTTGTTTGTTTGTTTGTTTCTGAGGAAACAATAGAAGTCATCACCCTGCACTGGAAGTTACTCTCTTCATTGTGAAGGAGCCTAATCTAGTGGCTTTGTTAGTAATCTGTACTATCAATGCAATATTTTTATTGAGCTTTCTTCCAGGATTTTACTTGTTTTCCCATATATTCTTCTGGAACATTGTTCTGCAAGTTGGAAAAATGATTGCTTCTGGCTGAGTCTAAAGGGAACAATTAAAGAATGGAAACTCTCATAGTGATCTTAAGCTTAAGGACTTAATTTTCCTCAAAGGTGAGCACAGTGGCAGTGTCAACGGCAGGTAGCAGACTGTGTCCTGATTGCAGTTACACTGGAGCCTGAACCCTCACTCCAGGTTCACAGCCACGCACACAGAATTGGCGTTTGATAGAGTGAAGCTAGAGAGAGATTAGTCTATGGTCCAGTACAAATCTGCAACCTAAGTGATACGATACTCCTGATATTTGTAACTTTTGTACAAAATGTCCTATGGAGACATGCTTACAGATTTGCCATTTCAGCAAATGACATTTTGCAAACCCTTTGGAGATGCCACATGGGTAGTGTGGTCATACTCATCTGCAAAGAGACCATGTGAATTGAATATGATTCAGCCACTCTCTGGATTACAAACACAGAGTATTTTAGCCTGGCTGATGATAAGAGGAGCGAGCTGAGGTGGGGCTAGAAAGGGAGAAAAGACATCTTCCCTTCAGCACTGCCATTTTGATATTGCTGCATTGTTCCACACAGGTAGCAACTTCTGCTGGTATATAGTGGAGGTCTGCTTCGTAACTACAGAACTTTTTTTTTTTAATAAAACTAAACTCTTTCTCTAGTGTTGCGCTCTTCAGTGTGTTTCACCAGAATTAATACTCAGAAGCTACTAAGTAAATGCTCTAAAAGCTGCAATGGTACCACTTTTGGAAGTTCCTGGTTATTTCCTTTCTCTCATTATGGCACATCAAACCTCACTATAGCCCCATGTCGCTTTCCCCCTAAATCCATGCTTTAATTTCCTGTTGTCTTCACTGAACTTTTTTACTCTGCCCTTTGGTTTACTGATCTGATTTTTCTCTTTGCCCACACTTGCTTACCGTGGTATCCTTCCTCATGTTGTGGACCACTTGTTTTTACTACTCACCAAATGGCCTTTTTATTTCTCTTTGGAATTATTTTTTTAAAACAAATTTTCATTCTTTTTGTCATTAATGGTCCTCAAATATTTGCTCATGATTTATTTTGAAGTTGTCTTCTTCAGACTGAAAGTATTTTACAAGCTAAAATATGTCAGATCTCATTGTTAACAGCTGGCAGGGTTCAGGGCAGAACAGTGAGACCAAGCAAACTTAGCCATGAAACTTCTCAGCATTCCACTGATGCTCCAGTTCTTTCTTGTAGCAAACATAAGTGGTTCTCGAAGGTTTGTTTTTATACAAACAAACAAACACACACAACAACAAAAGAGCATGTGATCTCCCCTAGCATACTCAGGTTCAAATTCCTGACCTGCTGTCTCTCTAACTATAGATAATTGTGTCAATTCACCCACAGCCTGATAGTTATCCTAGGGCAATGTGCACTCCTCAGTTCCTGCTAGAGCTGATCTACTTCCTACAACAGTGCATTCTTGAGAGTCATTATCTGAATTTGCTTCCTCACATATCAGGTGAACATCCCCACAACTGCACTGCAGAACTGCACTGAAACTGAGCTGTACTTTCAAATGAAAATTCATTTCATTGAAAAATTCCCAATCAGCTCTAATTTGGAAGCCCCAGCTGAGCTCCTACTGTGAGACACATAATCATAAGAGACAGGTCTTGCTGTGAAGGGCTTGCAGGTTGGAGAGATGAAGGCTGAGAAGAAAAGCACAATAGAAAGGTGAAATGGCTTCCTCAGAATCATGCAATGGGTCAGTGGCAGTTTTAGGTCTTCTTAGTGCCAGCCACAGCTACCTCTCACATCCTGAGCTTACAGACAGTCTGTGCTTTCCCCTGGCCATCTTTTCATTAACCAGATTATTCTTGCATGTAGATTTACACACTGGTGCACAAGTTCATGAGTTTTGAACCTTACTCCTTACAAGGCATCAAATGCATGTATGGCACCATCAAAAACTTTGAGGTAACAGATAACAAGGATGTCACAGCAAAAATGCTAAAAAGGGAGACGCGCTTTTGTGCCAAAGCAGGCAAAGGGACAAAATCCCCCAGCTATTGTTCAAACATGTCAGCTGCTTTGAACAAGGTAAGAAATATTACTCAAGTTTCACAGTTTGGAAAACCTGACATAAGTTGGTGCATCTGAGTCTGTACAGGTTGTTAAGCCAGTGTCATAGTCAGAATGTGATGTCTAACTTGAAAATTAAATTTTTTCTTTCAGATGCTTCCTAAGTCCCTAAGACCCTTTAAGGATTTTCCTTCTTAAAGCAATTTCTTTTTTTTTTTTCCTTCTGGACTTATACTAATTAACAGGAAAAGACTAGAGAGAACTTTTATTTTATAAATATCATAAGTTCATTTTGCATATTTTTCCTGAGAGCTTTCTGAAACTAAAATATCTCTTTGAGGACAGCTGGTCCATACTTCTGAGGAAAAAGATGCATATGGAAAGGCTGAGGGTACTGATTTTAATTTACAGTTTTTGTAGGAATATCATTTTGCTTCTGCAGAAATCTCTCTCTCCATTGTTTTAGAAAAGCAAAGATACTTAAATAAGGCCTTACATTTTATTTCCCCAAAACACATTTAATTTTGTTTGACTAGATCATGTCAGTATGTTAATAAAATAATTGTTATTCCAAACATGCTTGGTGAACTTGAATAGCAAAGTGAAGTTTATACGTTTAATCAAATATATTCAGTAATTCCAGTGGAAGATGCAGAAGTGTTTTCCTTCAATATTTCCTTGACTTTTGAAATTAATATACATAGCCCAAGTTCTCATTCTTGTGGATCCATTTTCTATTCAAGCTATTGAATATTTCTAAGCAATTTCTATTTCAAACAATTGAATTTATTTGTATGAATGTTTACAATGGTTGAAAAGGAAAAAAAATTCCACAAGGTCACATCAGCAACTCTTCTTGCTGGAAGCACTTTTACAGATATGTGAACAAGGGAAGGAAAAGTCTTGGAGATTTCCAAGCCACAACTTGTAAGGTGTGTCATAAAATCAGTTGTCATTTTTAAAACCATACTGTATTTTTTCAGGACTATTTGAATGTATTATAAAAAGGCTCCCTTTCTTATTTTTGTCTTTACACAACACTTCATCTTTCCTTCTGCATGAGAAAATGCCTTAAACTTGTCTAGTTCCTTCAGAGAGTTTCAAAAGTAAAAGTAAAAAGCTTAAAAAATACTGATTTATAAAGTCTATCCATAGTGCTATGTGGTTTGAAGACCAGACAGGGAACCATGAGGTGAGAACTGCTCATGGACTGGTACTGTACAGGCATGGGAAAGTGTTAGGGTAGTGTGGTACAAACTGGAGCAGAAGCTTTGGGGAGCAATGGAGATTCTGAAGGGACACTTGAAGACACAACACAGAGATGGGATATAAAATAAGAGGAGCTGAGGAAGAATGATTGTGAGGACACAGGAGGAGAACAGGCAATTGCAAAGCCTGTAAGATGAAGGGGGAGTTAGGGGATTCTGAGAGGCTCCTTGCTGCTGTTAACCCAGCTGTCGCTCCAGAAAACCTTCTGGGAAGATGCCCAAAGAGAATTTGTAGTGGTTTATAATCTTTCTGTATATTTATCACTAAACTCTGTACATTTTCTTCAAGCAGCTTTCTCCACTAGTGACTGCCCAGGGTCCTAGCTGGGACAGAACAATTGTGGATGGACTTTTGGTGGGTAGCGTGGCTGGCAGAGAGGAGCTGAAGACAGTGCCCCAGAACTCAAGTGTATTGTGTTTGCAATTTGTAACGGGAGTGACCCTGAACCTTTCCAGCCCCTGGAAGATTTTCTGTCCTCAGGGAATGTAAGTGGAGAGTCCAAGAGGAAGACTTGAAGGATTTCTCCAGGGTAAAAAGATGTTTATTGGCTGATACTTTTTAAAGCTTTTGCTAAATAGTATGGTTTTATTACTGCTAATAATAGAAAAACAAGTAGAAAAGAAAACACGAAGTTGCCCAAGAATCACAGTGTTGTTATATATTTCCTCAGATTATCGCAGCTGGAAACCTCATTTGCGGTAAGACATTCTTCTTTTCAGTGGTGGTGGCTTCTGTTGCTTTTTTATAGGACCAGGGATATGATGATTTTACTGTTAACAAACATTTGCACTGTATTTAAAAATGCTTTAGAATTGCTGATGGATGAATATTATTCTTACTGTGAGATAATGAGCATAAAAAAAGAGATTATTTAATATGGAAATTCACCTTTCACAATACACTTATTTTCAACCTCTACAGTGTATTTGGAGTATTTTGTTTAGCTTCTCTGCTCTGAGAAAACCATGGACAAATTTTCATCGAGATATATGTCAGCTGAAGAAAACCTGTTCTTTCAACCAAGCAGCAAAGCAGCAGTATAGGACCAGA
Source organism: Anabacerthia variegaticeps (assembly GCA_035583185.1). Classification (NCBI taxonomy): domain Eukaryota; kingdom Metazoa; phylum Chordata; class Aves; order Passeriformes; family Furnariidae; genus Anabacerthia; species Anabacerthia variegaticeps. The sequence goes on along the minus strand of JAWWEW010000112.1, from coordinate 25,864,344 downwards.
GATGGAAGTCCTTCTGCTGTAAATCCCCATCAATTCAACTAAGACCAAGCACTTATGAATCTTAAATTCACACTAGTGTAGCTGATAGTAGAAACAGTCTTTCTTTTTGAAACCCTTGGAGTCCAAAGTGAAAAAAAGGTAGCAGGGTTTAACCTTTAAACTTTTCACTGACCTTTAAACAGTACTTTGGATTATATGTGCTGTTGTTAATCTGAAGCCACTTGCAAACATAACTGGCATTCCTTTTTTTTTTAAGTATACTTTACATGTATTATTGAATGGGTTAGCAGTTCAAAAGTTTGGCTCTTGATCATTATGTCTTTATCACCTTTTTAAGTGATGTTTATCTTTGTAAACAAAATTTTCTAACTAGCAGCAACACAAGCAATGTTTTGTGTCAAAGTACATTGCTTAGGTGATGGCCAGATGTAGATTTAAACTCTTTGAGGTGCAAACCCAGGTGTTGATGAAGACAATAAATTTTACAAAACTCCTGTGTTAAGGCAGAGCTCTATGAGGACCAGATATTTTAATACCACTTTTCATCAGAGATGAGTGGAAATTCTTTCACCACCATTTAATTAGACCGTTAGTTTTTCCTCTTCAGTCTCTTTTTCTTTCACACTATTCACATCACTGCTTTGCATTCACTTTTTCCTTACATACTCTCCTCATACATATCTTCACTTCGGTCTACTAAGTCCAAACTACAGGTACAAAAGATATAAAATGAACAAAGAATTTATCTTGGACAAGATTTCACTGTTCTCATACTCTAAAGAGTTCAATTAACACTAGAAACGTCTACTGCTTGGTATAAATAAAATAGTCTAAAATTGGTGACTGTGATTTCCCCTCTTTATTCATGCAATAATTACAAACTGTCTTGCCATTCACATGCATACTTGCCTTCTAAATACATGTATCTTCAGTGGAAAAACATCATGGGCAGAGCACAAATTTATGACAAGATGTATATGTTTAAGAACAAACAGCTATACCATACTCTATGTCTGTCATTTGGATCAAGAATTTTCCTACTGGAATGTTACAGTAACACAGACACACTCATGTACTGTCCCCTACACTCAAGCTACTCTTCAAGCACAGAAGTACTGGGCTTAGAACTAGCCAAAATGTCAAACAAGTTATTTTGCACTGAAATATGAAATGCTGAAAATTGTTGATACAACAGAAGCACTCATGCTGAGTCAATGGGAGAAACACCACTGTAGCTTTAGAAAACTAAATGTATGGGATTTGTTTCCCTGCAAAGTTTTACCAGGATCTGACATTGTAAGACATCGGGTCTCATAGACTTATAAAGAAATAGAGAGTTCATAAGCAGAGAGCAAACACTGAAAGGTCTTGTGATGTAGCTGGTGAAAATCATCTGTATACTATGTTGGATATTTATTTGAATATGAAAAGTGCTATATTTTTTATCATCTCATCTCTTGCTGTTGCATTTTGGAGAATGACTAAGTCTCTGGAGAGGTATCAGATCTGTAAAAATTGTCAGATGTTAAGACAAGGTATTCAGTGAATAAATGAATTATTGTACTGGATTCCTTTATTGAATATTCCTGTGCCACTGCTTTAGTTAAGTATCAAGAACACAAGCATTTAACAATATCACTTTAAATTCAAAATGCCTTGGAAGGACTGAGATTGAATTTGCAAATGTAATCAAGAATAAAACGTGTGCCTTGGATTACGTGTCACTTCTTGGGATGTTTTGACATAACACATTTAGAAAATACTTTCCTGTGACAGAAATGATTAAAATAGATTTCAGTTATCTATGACTTTTAACAGAGCCAGTCCAGTTCTTGGTTAATTTGTTCTCTGCATCACAGTAAGCACCAGCTGACATGCTCACTTGTATATCAGTGTGGAGGCCAACTGCTTAAGGCTAAAGTGCTATTGTGTTACTTGTATGAGTAATCCTATTAGCAGCAAGAGAACATAGGCATGGATAAATTGTAGAATGGTCAAAAGTGACAAAATAACCTAACTTCCTTCTCTTTTCTAAAGATGATCTCTGCAGCTATTTTAGACAGACCTCTTGCGTGATGGTACCAACACCTTCAAAGCCTCCATCTTTTTATCTCCACTCAGGGGTACCAAAATCACACCAGCTTTTCAATATGTAGTCAGATAGGCACACTTAGAAAAGTATTGGCTACAAAAGCAAATCGCTTTGATAATCTGTCCTCTCAATTTCCAAAATGCTGTACCAAGATAGCAAATATAAGGATACACAGGGAGGTACTTTTCTCTGTATCTGGGATGAAAAAGTACTTACTCAAGAAATTCAGTATATTTGAGGACCACAGAGCGCTGTTCCCAAAGAGCAACCATCTCCATGGAAAATATACACCATAAATTTGGCATTAAATCTAATTTTATTAAATTTATTGTTAATTACAGGTTTCCAGTATCAAATTTTAGTATTGAATGTAGTGTTCTAAAAAAAAAAGTTTTAATCCAAGTAGACAACTTCTACCACAGAGTTATGCTTAAACTTGTTACTCGTGTTCATGAGACTTGTAGATATCCAGGAATGGCAGCATTGGGTTTACTAACAATATGCCCCACTTAAACTTATCCAGGAGAACAGATTGCCTTTTAATACATTCTCAGAACAGCATGTTTAATTCACTGAACAAATCACTTGCCCATCCATCTAGGCCAGGCAAATACCAGAAACAGAAAAAGATTATTACCTTTTGCAGTGCACTTGTTCTTAGCACATAATGGAAGGGTTGGGAAGATAGTGATGCAGCATCCATCAAAAACGTGTTGCTTCATGCTCTGTGACATGTTTGCTGTAACAGGAATGGAACAGAGAGAAGGAATTTGGTTGTTGTGGTTATGAAATTCAGAACCTGGTTCTATAACCTGCTTATGACATGGACCGCTGTTGTCATTTGGCAGTCTTAATAATTATTGATATGTTAATAGTACATGAAATTGCGCCCTATCTGAAAATAAAATGGGTACTGACATGTCAAGGACTTAGCTAAAAGGTGTTTTGATTTCTCTCTCCTTAGCGCTGGATCTCACTGTTGATCTCTTATCATTTTAGTTTCATCAGATGAAACAGTAAGATTGCCAAAGGCAGGTTCTCCTTCTCACAGCATTGTAAGACTGGTACCAGCTGCACGAGATGACTGACAAGGGGTAAGGTAAGGCTAGAAATGCACTAAGGCAACCCTAGTACCAGCTAACCAGTACCCACCACTCCTGTTCAAAGCCTTCTGCTTTCCATGGATTATTCCCATATTCACTGGGTGACAGAGAACGACAGCTCCCTCCCACTCCTTAGGTCATTGGTTAAGACACTTCTGGGACTCATGCGTTTGAAAGCCTCATGTGGGAACAGAAAATAGAGCCCAAAACACTCATACCCTAGGAAAAAGCACAGATACCATATAGGTGGGTACAGCAGGGTAAGGAGCACCATCAACAAATTTCGTCAGGGAGCAACACCTTTTAGGACTTCTATGATGTTCTCAAACTGAGAAGTGTGGTCGTATAACATTTCAGAGGCAGCCCTTTGAGTGAGACGGGCATATCCTTGTTCTCTACATAGGTCACAGAGGGAGTGAAGCATGAGGAAGAAAGAGGGAAAGGAAGAGAGTTGCACTGCCTTGGCAAGCAGGTGGTCTTCTCAGCCTGTATCATAGCAAGTATCCTGGGAATATTAAGGCTGAAAATTGAGGAGCTTTAACCTCCTAAAGGCCCTGGTGCAATTACACCTTTATGCCCACTGCTGCAGAGAAGAACATAAGATTTGCATTTCAAAATACAGGTACTGATAATGCTGAGGTTTGGTAATGAATTCTTGTCTTCTGCTATGCTGCTCTGGAAAAAAAAAAAAAAAAGAAAAAAGAAAAAAGAAAACAAGTATAACTCCCACAATTTAATTTTGCTATCAGACTTGCAGAATTCATCCACTTAGAACGTTAACACCCAAGTACATTCCAGTAAAATGATTTCAGTAGATGGTACTCAGTACGTAAAAAGCTGCACAAATAAACTTCAAACATGAAAGTACCAGATCTTGGAATTTAAAACTGCAAAGTGCACAGAAATAAAACCCTTATGGAGATGCTAAAATGTCTAATTCATTATTATTTCAAAAAAGATTAAAAAATAATTTCTTAACATTAAAGTGCAATCAAGCACTGAAGAAATTATTTAAACTTTCCATAGGAAAAAAGCACACTCTAGAATGCTGCAAGGGTATTGATGGCTATTAAATATTTACTTTTCTCTCTAGCTCACACTAGAAAGAGTAATTTGTATTTGGCAGAAACTGGCTGCAATTACATTAGTCAATCCAAAAGCCCAACTTGCTCATACAAAATGCAAACAAATTAGTTAAAATGGTCTAATTAGCAGACTGTAAAAATGCAAAGCAAAGCTGGCATAAAAATGTGTGCTAGACGAGTATACTTTTACAAAATAAACAGAAAGGCAAATACAAAACTGTCTAATAAATCCTAACTAAAGGACCACAAAGTGAACCCAAATATTTAGGGATTTCATACTTTAAAGAAAAGTTTCTATGGACTCTTAAATATTTTCTTGAACCCACACTACATCATGAATACATGATTAATACCATAGCTGAAGTTCTACTGGGATTTCAGTTCAGCCCTGTGGAGCCATTTGAGACCAGGTTATATATACATTTTGTGTGAGAATATACACAAACACAGATTCTAGTCAATCTAATCAGAGTGCAAGGTAGCCTTGGAGCACAAAAAGAATATAGGATGTGGCCTATGGAAGGAAGGTCAAGCCATTTCTTGACATGTAGTATATTTGTTTTTGTTTCCACAATGTAGATAAATAACTGGAAGCATATGGAAATGTGGAAACAGTTGAGATAAAAGATAATGGACATTTGTTATTATGAGTAATATAAACTGTGGGTATTGTCTACAAGGACCCAGGATACTGGTTTAAAAGAATCACTACAATAACTGCATTGATATGTTGTTATTGATATATTAGACCACAAAGGGCTTTAACATCTCTTGCTTCATAACATTACTGCAATTTCTCAGTCTGTGGGGTTTTAACGTCCTTGTTTCTATACTATAAAAATAATAGTCCATTATGATTTGTAACCTATCATATAAAAGAAGCTATTGTGAGGTGATGATCTGAATTTGCCTCTATATCCTTCTCATCTCACCACACATTCTCCTCTGCTCCTGTCTACCTGTCTGGAGCCACATTCTTTCATCTTGCCACCTGACAGATGGCAAAAGATGGGTGGCTTTGGCAAAATTAATTAGAGACGCTTTGAATAAGCAATAACCATGAACACCCTCCAGCAAAAATATGATGTTATTTTGCACAAAGAACCTTTGTGCAAAAGCATTGCAGCAGCAGAAGTATTGTGACTGCTCTGAAGAAGAGGTCACCAAATAGAAAACAACCATTGAGAAAAAGAGAGCAGCATGGCCACAAGGTGTGGTCATTATCACCATTACCACTTCTAACACATAACAGTTGACTCCTTCAGTTATTTCACTGAAAAAGTTGATTGTGTCACCTTCACTCTCCCATGCTGTCCCCAGATTGCCTCATTGTGCTAAGTAGGTTCAGTTCATCACCCTTTCTTATGGAGAGTATTTATTTTGTAGGAAGAATACCTCACTCTACAAGATGTCCCTGCTAGTTTCAGTGCCATTGAACAAATAAGATATTTATGAATTTAAGAGCAGAGTCCAGTAGAGATGGACTGATGCTTGACTCAGTACTTAACAAATGGCTTTGAGAATGGTAAATGTAATAAGCTCCATCACAGAAATTATCTCTTTCACTTTCTCACCAGTGGCCACATATTCCCATGTCACAAAATTTTCCATATACCGAGAATCTTGAATTTCACAGAGCTCCTGGGTGATTACTGGCTTAAAAACCAAATGTTGGATGATATGAGGAAGAAACTTTGATAATCAGAAAGAGCAGCTAAGAGAATCAAAGCTTGAAGTATGAGAAAAGAAGTCCCATCATGGGGGAAGATTCCATCATGTTGGAAAGTTCCACTATGGTGTCCTAGTTGTGTTGCTTCACATGTTTCATGGGAGACAGACAGGAGATAGGATGGCTGCTCTGTCTCTGCTATGATCAAACTAAGATACCTAAGTACTGTGGTTGCTGCCTTTTTGCAGAGCCTTGGGACTGAAGTGCAAAATTCAGCCCATCTCTCCAAGTTAGTGCCTACAATGCTAGGTGTCCAATATTTTAGTTCTTTTGCCTCTACAGGCACCTGCAGCAAGCCAAGTGAGTTAATCAACTTCCTGCCTGGTGTACTGCTTTGTTCATTCTTCTCTATATGTGCTGGCAGCTCCATTATCCCTTAGTTGCCAAATATTAGGCAAGGCAGAGATGCCTGAACTTTTGAAGTTTTCCTCCAAGAGCTATTCACATGCAAGTCACCAGACAAGAAGATGATCTGAGAAGAGCATGATTTACAACTCAACCCATTTGGGCTGGTCTCCCAATTATATCATGGCATCCAAATCAGCTGGTTGAACAACCCAAGAGGAGGTGTGGCATATTTTGTACCATGTAACTCTGCTGCAATAGCAGTGCAGTGTCTGTAAATCACGTGTAAATCAACCTGCTTTCACAGAAATCTTGACTTCAATTCTGCTTACTCCAGAGGAGAGGCTTCTACTAGGTTCAGTGACTTTGGCTAATGCACAGATTATATCTGGTTGCCTCTATTTTTAGTGAAAAAGAGATAGATAGGGTAAGGAGAGAAATGATACACAAATGCAATATTGTATCTTTAGTAAGCCTGCATAAAGAGATGTGAGTAGTGAGAAAAAGGTTGAAACCATCCAGGAAAGCTGAACAGGAGAAGAAGATGTATGGGAAAATGGATGGATGAGAAAGTGAACACAAAAACACAGGGAGGGAAACTGATAGAGACACAAAATGGAAGCAGAGAAGGTGTAAGAACTGTATCAAGAAACAATGTGCAAAGAAAGTAAAAAGGCAAATGACAAGGAGGACTAATGGTATACTTCGTTGCCTGAAACTGTGTTTGTAGCTGCAATATGACCATACAAATCAGGTTTGTTTCATAGATAAGAACAGCATGTTCAAAATTGGAGAAAAGTGTGAGGGAACCAAATAAGGAAGAAAAAATAAATGGTTGGTTTGCTCAAGGGAAAGAGGGCACTGCTGGAGACCCACTGGAATCTGGGCTGAGATCTATATTAACGCAGAATTACTCAAGATAAAAAAAATGAACACTTAAGAATTTAAAAAAAATCTCTTGATACACATCTCTTGATAGATATTGAGGTGCTGAAGCATGTCCAGACAAGGGCAATGAAACTGGGAAAGGGTCTGGAGCAAAAGTCTTATGAGGAGCAGCTGAGGGAGCTGGGGTTGTCTAGCCTGGAGAAAAGGAGTCACAAGGGGGAATCTTATCACTTTCTACAAGTACCTGAAAGGAGTTTGGAGAAATGGGGGCGGTCAGTGCCTTTTCTCAAGTAACAAGTGATAGGTTAAGAAATGTTGCACCACAGGAGGTTTAGATTTGATACTGGGAAAAATTTCTTCATGAAAAGGATTGTCAAGCACTGGAACAGACTGCCCCAGGAAGTGGTAGAGTCACCACCCCCTGATGATCTTGGAGGCTTTTCCAACCTAAGCAGTTCTGTGATTCTATTATTCTATGAGTTTCTGGGTAGTAAAATAATAGTCAATAAATTCTAGTTCAATAATGACAATGCAGGTAGGGAAAACAAACAGATCTACGTGGTGACGATCACTAAATTAACGATTTTATCTCAGGAAACATATCTTGGAGAGCATGATAAATGTGTCAGCCCAGTGCTCAGCAGCATCAAAACCAATTAAGGGCATTAGGAAAATACTAGAGAACAAATCAAAAACTATTCTGCTGATATAGCCTGTGGTGTACAGCCACCTCATCTCAAAAACAATATGGGTAAACCTAGAAAAATACACTGAAAGAGAGGATGGTCAGCTGTGTTGAAGACCTTCTGAATGAGGACTGTTTAAATAGAATAAGACTTCTGTGTGGACAAGAAATGACTGAGGGTTAAAATAGAGTGTTATTTCCTCAGAAGACCCATATAAGATAAATATGAAATATTATTGACTACCATAATGCAGGAACAAGTGGAACACAAGACATTGCAGGTTAACAAACCAAATGAAAGAGAGCATTTTTTTTTTTCCCCCACAAATTAGGTAACTGAAGTGTGAGACTCATTTATGCCCACAAGACTTTGCAAAGCCTTAAAGATACGTAAAGTCAGTAAAGACTCAGTAAATTCATGGAAGGCAAGTCCTGACACCCCTATTGAATGCAAAATCTGGGTGTATAACAGTAGTAAGTGATGAACCACCATATAGTTACTTTGGTTTTCTGGAGACAGGATATTGGGAAATGTATATTTGTTGTTACTTGATCCAATCTGAATAGTCATTTTGATAGTCTGTGAGATGTGAATTAGAGGAGAAGTGCTTTTGTCTTTACAGGGGATAGAAGGTAGCTTTAAGGGATCTGAGCTAAGTAGAATGCTGTGGGGTAAAAAGCTTGATTAATTTTTTCCTGAAGAGAAGGCAGCTTCTTTATCTTTGGCTCTGATGCAGCTCAGGGAACTTGCTGTACCCAGCTAGTCTCACATCACTTCATGTCCTACTTTCACAAGTTCTCTTTCCTTTATCGGTTTCATTAACATTCTGCTACTTAGATAAAAAATCAGTCTAGAATTACACACACACATACAGGATGGTTAAATAAACTCTTGTTCTGTAACTCTAAACACAACATTTTTTCCTTCGTTACTGTGGATCAAGCAGATCTAGAATTTGTGAAGTGAGCACCATTTATTCCAGACTCATGCTGCAGTAATTTATGTTCTTGAGCCTTTGCAGCTGTATAGTCACTAGAGAGCTGTCTACCTACAGGAGTTTTTACACATATTTCATCTAAATCAACACTCCAAATGCAACATCGAAGATGCAGTGAGTTTGTGTGGATTTGTAGCACTCCCTGGAGGACTCTGTGTCTAAAAACCAATAAACATTTCACAGTTCTCAGTTAGTGCAGATTTTCATCATTTTTGATGCATGCAATATTGACTGGGTTTCTTATTTTAATTTCCGTATTATTCCACAAGTATTAAGTAATTGGAGAATAACTTCTTGTAAGTGAATGATAAAAGTGAAAATTAATCTTTTTACATAGCTGCTACTGTTTATTCATTATAAACAAAGAAGCAAACCAGAATGTTAATTTATAAGCAAAATGCATTTGATATTGATTGAAAACTGTGGTGAGATACTGATACTTTATGACAAAAAACATGTAAAAAGAAGACAGTTATTTTATTTTCTGTTTTTTGGTTTTGTATACCTGAGTGTCACAGGTCCAACTGCGAAAAGTTAATTCTGCATAAAATTCATTGTTAGAACCTGTAAGCCTATGTGGAGATGAAAATTTCTAATTATTACTCTGAAATCAGTTGATATAAAATTATGACTGAATATGGTGTCAAGATCTCAAATGTATTCCTTGATCAGCAAGATGCTGTTTCCAGAATGAAGTTACTATGACATGTTTCTGAAAGGCTGGTCAATATTCAACACTAGAGATGCAGAAGTGCAAACATACTGATGGTGTGTGTGGCCAGTGTTTACAGAGGTCTATGAATAAAAAATAATCTAGATAAATAACCATAGTTAGGGTTAGGCAAAGAAGACATTAAATAAATCAAGGCCTCCTGCTCATGTGTAGATACAAAAAACAGCATTTGTTTGTTTGGGTTCTTTTGGATGTGTTTTGTTTCTTTGATTCATTGGTTTGTTTCATTTAAATAGGAGACAGCAGACACAAATTTAATCACCCAAAATTTTTAAAGTCAGAAATTATTTGGGAAAAAGTCACGAAGTGTTTCTGACCCTATACCACAGCCTTGACACTCACAGTCATTAGGGACAAGCAGGTGGCATCTTGCGTATGTACCCTGCCATGCAGATTGCATGAATGCAGTTCTGCAGCTGGCATGAAGCAACAGCACAAGATCATGTGTGACTACTAACATAAAATGTTGGAAGTGAAGGAGATTCCAGAGAAAAAGTGATATGGTCTATGTTAGTTTATTTTTTGGCTCATGAGCATTTTTATTTTTTAGCAAATGAAGTATGTGGGTAGAAGCCATTCTTTAAAATTGTTATTATTATGTGTGATGCATTAAAAATGAGAAGACAAGTATTATGCACATTGTCTCTATGTGTGATTATCTATGGAAGCAGAATTTCACATGAAAAAAGGAAACACAAGGATTACATGTCAAATATCTGCTTCCTTATGTCATCCTGTCCAGCATTACTACTAGTTCTATGTTAACAGACTAGTTGTGAAATGGTTATTACAATATATGGATAAGTGAAATGCACTTATTTAATAATTCTTTATTTTATTTCGAGGAACTTCTGTAATATAAACCATTCAAATTGGCTGCACAGTTTATATCTAAATATGCTGCTATCCTTTTACATCTTGAAGCTCTTAACATCCCCACAAATATCAGTATGTGTGCAGTATGATTCAAACACAAATAGTTTAGTATAGAAGCAGTACCTCTGTGTCCCCTACTCTACAAACAGCAATTTTATACCCTCCTACTGAGGAAAGTTTTAGGGAATCCTTGCACACAATCCGGGCAAGGGAAGGCAAATGTTTAATATGAGATATGGCTTTCCATTTTTGTGCTGTAATCTAAAACATTAGGCAACAGCCAATTGAATAATGTGTAGGGTTTATTAATGTATTTTTTCACATCAGCTAATTGAGCACCTCAGGAGTACCAATGCATTTACTGATAAATTTACTGTCATTTTTTAACAAGAACGTACAGCTGTGCAAATGGTCACAAGCAACAGTTGTCAGCCTACTTTCAAAAGTCACCTCCTTTTAGGTGAACTCCCTACAGCAGGCTGCCCTCCCCATGGACAGTGAGTGGTGTGTCCTGCTCAGGTTAGAAGATTGGATGGTTTTTATCATGAAGGGATGCACAGCATTCCTTATCTTCTGCTACATGGCACTGGAAGGGATAAATGATGCTCTGGCACCATGGAGGTTGTGCAGTGGCACCATGACTTTCTGAGAACACAGGGCCCTCTGGGAGACAGGTGGGATATTGCCTGACCCCGACAGCATTGGCATGGCAATTCCAGTGGAAGAGACTGTCACCAGAGCAAGAATCATATCCTCCTTTCCCCCTCTCTTTCTTTTGGTTGCAGCTTTTGGTTTATAGGAAGAGTCTCAGCAACATGCCTGCACAGAGCTCACCAATCAACCAACCATGCAGCGCATCCCCCTGCTCGAAGTCTGCACTTGAAATGGGGACAATCAGTATGGAGTCTGAGTGAGTCCTGATCAAAACCATGTAGTTGCTGTAGGGAAAGCATTGTGTTGGAACTGCCTAGTGCCGGGGATAGGATGCCTGAGGAAGCTGTTTGTTTCAGGATGCCAACCACAGCTTCTCCTTCCAGCTTGCTACTGGTGAGAGTTTTCTTCTTGACCCCACTCCTGTCTCCCCCTTCTTTTTTACCTCTGTCATTGCTGTTATGTGCCATCAACTATGGAGCATGCTAATAAATTCTCATTCAAATGAATTTGTCTCAACATCCTTTCTGCAATACACTGATTCAATCATGCCTATTCACTCAGCAATTTATATAGGTTAAACATTACTTTTTGGCCAGAAACTGAAAGGAAACTGAAAGGATTTTGATCCAGCAGATGACATCCACTTGTATATAAAAACAATTGAATGAAAGACAGTAGGTATCAAGGTGTCACTTAGCTGGGACAATGGGTCTGAATGAAGTGTTCAGATTGGACATTGAAGAAAAAAGTCTCAGCCAAAACTAGGGGCAATGTAGGGTGAGGTACAAGTGTCCAAAATGTTATTCTTCTGTCAACATTCATGCAATTCAACCCAGCCCTAGCTCTTGTTTCCAGCAGCAATTCTGCTATTGCAGGACTTCTCAAGACGTATAGCACTGGGGTAGCCTTCAGCAATGAAAACAACAAGGGTGTACTATTTATAGTGGTGAGTTGTTAGTCATGTAACAGGGTTAATCTTTTGGGAAGCCATTGGATAACTATATCCACAATTATGAAAACTGCATTAAGTAAAGAAAACAACTCACCACTATAAATAGTACATTCTAAAGGCTGAAAAGACATGTTCTACCATGTAGTTGCAGGTCTGGGATATTGAGAAATACTTTTTGTCTCCACAAATAGGAGTTGGAAGATTGGAGTCTGAATCAGACCAGTCAATGAAAGTTTTTCCACTAACTCCAAATGTGTCAAAGTTATGTCAAGGACTCGTTTTATGTCATATCTTAGAAGGATTGGAAAATTTATGTCCAATTCCTTGTATTCTATAAAGACTTCAAAACATACAGTTTCTTCTTAGATATAGGAAGAACTACTACACAAAAATGGCACGCAAGAAATGTTGTTTTATCATAGTTGAAAACATTATATAGCTCTGGGGGTTTTTGGTCTTTTGCTTTGGAACAGAATATGGCTGTTCAGTGGCTGAGGATGGCAAGTAAATCCAGATACTCTGAGACCTAATAAACATTAGTCCCAAAAGCTACTAAAGTTACGTGATGCTTGCACAGGACCTATCCCTTCTGAAGTCAAAGATAATTTTGTAAGCATCTGTCACTGGAAATTGAGAGACTCTATTCTCCAGCTCTTCCTTCTCTCCCTGTAGCAGCTGAGGGGAGGAAGCAGAGTGTTACAAATGACTGTCAATGAATAAAAACTATCACTACCCAGTATCTTCTTAGCATTCAAGTTAACTCACCAGTTTGAGAGGCAATAATGCAACCTGAAATGTATAATAAAAGTGTGAAACACACAAAAATTGTTGGCATCTATTTATTAGCTTGTCCTACTCACCTGACTGGATTCAGAGTTGCAGAAGGTGAAATCCCATGACACAGTGCTTTTGCAGAACACTTCCTTTATTTATAGATTTCACACTTGGCTACCCTATCTCCATTGGCAGAACTCCTGCTAGCCCATAACAAGCCATTTCAGGCATATCAACAAGACCCGAGCCTATATTTAACAGTGAAAGGGTATTTTTGCAACTTTGATCTCACATAGGAAGTCTTGGTGGTACTTTGGCCAGTGATTTCTCTATTACAGTTGCCAGTTCACTTCCACTCCTTGATACATTTCAGGAGCCACTTTCAAACAAAATCAACCACAACCATTTACTGTGCAATCAAAATTTTCCTTTGTATTATAAAAACAGACACTATAGGTTGTTTCTTCTGCATAAAGCCTCCATTTTAGGTTCTCATCTCAACTCTTTCTAGCCTTAAGGTCCCTGTATGACAATAAGACTTCTTAAGTCTCCAGAGCTCTTGGTAATCAGTCCAGGACTGCCTTTACTATCTTTAAATTAAGATAGCTAAGATGATTTTGGTGTGACTCCCCACAGGGACTATTTGATATAAGACTGTCCAAACTTCAACCCCAAATTATGAATGTGTTCATAATGTACACACACAGAATCGAAGCTACATATTTGAGCCACAAACAGGAATCAAAGTTTCAATGGGATTATGCATCCCAAAATATTTGTGTGGTGACTGTCAGGACCTTCAGCTAATCATTTCCAGCACCTTACTGTTGTGATTCCTTTTAGGTGAAAGCTTGCATTCTGGAATTGGAGCTGGAAGTCAATACCAGAAGACTTAGGCTTTGGTGCCTTGTAAGCAGTGTTGAACTCAGTGTTTTCTCCAAATGGAACTTGTGTAAAGCATGATTATTATCCATTATGGGTAAAATAGCTCTTAGAAACTTAAGATTTCTTTTTCAAATGGTCTTGTAACTGGTGCAGCTCAAACTAGCTATACCCACTGCTAAGATCAAGCCTCTACTTTGCCTACCTTTTGTGAAATGTTGACAATTGTGGAGTCTACTGAATGGTTTTTTACCAAGTATTTTTACCTCAAATTGCAGAGCATCAACAGTTATTCCTAAAGAAATCTTGGAAGGTAGGAGGTCGCTTCTGCTCTTAAGCAATGTCAAAAGGTAAGTTTGTATATATCTGTAAAAAAAGGAGTTAATGTCAAGGAATGTTGTGCCATCCATGTCAAGCTAGACCACTGAAGCCCTTATTTCATCATTGCAGTTTATAATTTATTTCAGAGAAGGGTCTTTTCTCATTTATTCCAGTTTATTCTTATGCTGGAAAAATATTTGAGGTATACAAAGAATTTTTCTATTAACCTGAAGCAAAACGGTGGCCTCATTCCACAGGCATTGCTTTAATTTGATACTGGAACTTAAATGCTGGACCCTGATTGTAATCAGGGAAGTTACATCAGGTGGAGCAGAAATAACACAGTAAGGAATGAGGCTGAAAAGCTTACTGGACACCCTGCCTGTAACTTTTTGTACTACACTGTGAAACTTAGTAATGAATGGAATAAGAGTGAAATAAAGCTCTTCTATTTACAATTTATGTGAATTAATTTTTAGTGGAAAGGGAAGAACGGATTGAAGTTTGGGGTTGCTAGTAGTCCTGGTTCTCTGCTCATTGCCAATGCCCTGTGTGTAACAACATGGAGGTGCAGCCAATCTCCTTTTAAATGGCCCTGTGCAGGAGCAGCAAGTTTGGGCCTCGTACAGAGGGAGTGTTTTAAACACCGTGGTCTTAACTGCAAAGCAAATTTTTATTGCACTCTTTGCTTCAATAAGCTCTTGCTTTGTGCATGGTGTGGTCAACCAAAAAAACTCTCAAAAACAAAAAACGTCACAGTTTTCCCAGTGCCTCCATGGTCAGTATAACTAAATTTTAAGTAAAAGCTTCTCTTATCACCTCAGCTAGCTTGCTTACATATAATAGGCACTGCTGAGTAGTACATCTGGTTAATGATTATCTTTTACATATTGATATTAGTACCTGAAGTGGGAACAGCTCATTTCCTGAATACGATTACCATTTTGAAATCTTATGCACAGGGGAAAAAAACCAATTCTATAAATTAAACAAGAAGTTCTGAGAACTTATATCCCCCAGTTCACATCCAGATACTAATGCATCTCATTTACTTTGTTGCTATTCCCTTGAGTTATCTGTGTCATGCAGACCAGTCTTGCATGTCATGTTAACTATCCACTGAAAAAAGCTAGAAGTGTACTTGTAACAGTGCCCTAAGCTAGCATACAAGGTAGGTAGAGGAACATAAAAAATTCATCACTGTTACATTTCAAGTTGCTGGGATATTTTAATTCCAATAGGACAGAACCCATGTCAGCTAAAGATGGAGCTATAATTAAACTGATATGGCATTCACAATTGCCTCGAAACCCGCTGTAGTTGTCATATGTTTCTTTTCCCCATCTTTAAACTATATGGAAATCAATTATCTCAACAAACCAGCTGTAAGGACTGTATGCCAACCACTTACACTTGAAGTGAATAAATTATTTGAAATTCATTATTGATGTGAACAACTCTCCAAGATTTAAAGCACCAGTCCATTTTCTGTGCTGAGATTCACATGGAATTTTAACAAGTTCAGCACTATCCTCCGTCATAAATTCATACAGCAAACTGTTATGCAAATAGCTAGAGTTCAGGGATTGGCGAGCTGTGCACAGAAAATTATGCTTCAGATGACAAAGTGCCCGTGAGTTAATGGTTCTTTACATTTAGTGACAAATTTGTTCCTGATTTACCCCAGAGTGACAGACACAGGGTAAAAGGGGGACATCAGAGACTGAAAATACCATTTGTGTGTCAAGGATGTTAGCAACCTGGAGTGGTGATAGGCACTGGTGTCTACAGGATATGAAATTGAGTTGATGTGATGTCATTTTGGCTCTACTGTAACCTGGTTATCTCTTGCCAAGACTTCATGTATGATTAGTCAGCTCGGAGAGGACAGCAAGCCTTATCAGGCACACTTCCTGACATTCCTGTCAACTTAAGAAATGTGGTTTAGGAATTTAAGATGAGGTGTCACATCTTCATATCAAATTCCATTGAGTCACCACCTACAAGTTTGAAGACTCCTTCTAAAAATATTAATGAAAAGGAAAAATGAAGTTTGAGCTGGATTTGACCTTGTAATGCACTTTGCATCTTACATCCTTCTAAGGTAGTGTCTTTATTATGCATACATTTTCTTTGTATACACAGAAAATAATTATTATGCAGGCTGTGGAAAAATAATATTAATTAATACTAATGCAAAGGCATGTTCTGAGTTAGCTGACTTCTAGTCTGTAAAATAAGGCAACCTTTTATGTGCCTGAGCAATTGCAAAAGAAATTTCTTGTGTAAAAAGCTTGCCATCCCATATATTTAACAAGGACTATATTTGGAATGCTTAATAGACAGATGAAAATAGTAAGCATAACAATATTTTTTCATCTCTTCAAAAGAAGAATTTGTACAATGTAATAGTCACACTGTATACAGACTCTTTCAAGTTTCTTTTCAAAAGCAAGTTAGCAGCATGCTATTTTCATGCCATTACATTTGTCCAACTGCACAATTTGTATTAATAAAAGCACTTGCACTCTCTTCCTTGCAGTGGGGCTCCAAGTTAAAATTCATTGCTAACTTGAAAAGATTCCTTATATGCTGCAGACCAAAACACTGCATAAACAAGGCACACTAAA
This sequence comes from Anabacerthia variegaticeps, assembly GCA_035583185.1. Lineage (NCBI taxonomy): Eukaryota > Metazoa > Chordata > Aves > Passeriformes > Furnariidae > Anabacerthia > Anabacerthia variegaticeps. The sequence goes on along the minus strand of JAWWEW010000112.1, from coordinate 25,847,597 downwards.
GGGTCTGCCTACAGACCACCATCTGGAGGACTGAACATGCATAGGTTTTCAGCCATTGCCAAGTTATTCTTCCCAGTATTTCAGGGTCTGGTAAGGTCCAAGGAGTCTTCTCAGGCAGCATACAACTGCTTAGCAATCCTTAAAGAGAAGCTTACACAGTCCCAAATTCTGGCACATAAGGTACGCATTTATCTAATAACAATTTTTATGGTTAATAATTATAAATATGTCTGTACCAAATAAGCATCCCTGGGAAAATGGATTCTGCATGGCACAGGCATTCATGTCTACTTCATTTAGAGATGATCCTGATGCTTGCAATGCAGGTAGGTCCAGAAGATGCGCTGACTCTGTAAGCACATCTGAGAACAGATACAGAAAATTGTAACTGGCTGCAAGAGCCCTGTTAAAAGTAAGATAAAGCTATAATTATATGATAACCTTTGCTCTTTCTGTTACTGAGTAGAGAAGCAATAAATTTATTTTTACACATTGTGTTATTTATTTTGTTGATTTCAGCTTTCACTATTTGGCTAAATAGTACTCCAAGGGCTTTTTGCTTTTCCAGAACCAGTTTGTGACATTTGAGAATGTGCACCCTGAATTCTTGCTTCTAAATGTAGGCACTACTTGCCTAATCTTAATAACACACAAACAAGAAGAACCAGTGGGAACACTTTGAACAGAGCAAATTACTTAGACCTTTAACTCTGTCACTTTTCTCATGGCAATGAAATGCTAAAGCAAGAGTATCTGTGACCTGTATGTTCAGCAAGCTAAGCCCATGAAGTACAGAAATGTCCTCTGCTTGCCTTGAAGAACTGGAAGAATTTCCCTTAAAGAAAAAAATGGTGAGTTGTAAATCTTTTTGTGTACGACAAGCACAAGGGTAGACAACCTCCTCTTTACCAAACTTTCATGACTATTTCATAGTAGACAAAGACAAACATAAAAGAAAAAATCATTTAACACCTCAGTTACCTCAAACTGAATTATAGAATCATTTGATGATTCAGAGAGAAGGCATTTATTGCTAGTGTGAAACTATGTAAAACTTTAATTGACTTTAAAGATTATGAATCATCTTCTGAAAGTCTCCTGTGGAACAATATTTTAATTGCATAGATCTCTCAGTCTGTAAGCAAGCACAAGAAGAGAACAATCAATTTATTCTTTAGAGTAGAGCATTGTTTCCAAATTTTTCTACCTAAACACTTTGTGAAGAGACATCTACCTCTTTAGATGTTGGATATTTATGTGTTAATATCATCCTTGAAAGTGTTACTCAACTGCAACCTACCTCTACAGTTCCTTGTCACCTACAGCATCCATATTTCTGTCAGAGAAATGGATGTGTACAAGAACACTAACTGCCAATGCTTTGGAGTCCCACAGGTCCTGGACTGATACTGAGAAATGAGTCTTCTCATTTCTTTTACCAGTAGAACTCTAAGCACACTTACCAGTAGAACTCTAAGGACACCTAAAGTTGTCAAGGTACACTATTCCACACACATCTCAAACCCAGCCCCCACTCTAAAATAACCTGTTGGTAAGAATATGCATCACCCAGCTATAGATATGAGCTCTGTGGACATAATCCCCAGGCTTTCATGTCTAATTAGGTGATTAAACCAACAAATGCTTGGCTGGTAAATGATGATCATTCAGTTATCGTCCCACAGAGGAAGAAAGAAAGAAAGAAAGAAAGAGTATGGGAAGAGACAGAAGTTGTTTCTGAAGTTGTTTCTGTGAAAGAAGGGAAAATTATATTAGAGGACAGTGATTAAGACATGGAAGACATGGCCTTCATCACTAAACATTTTTATTTCTATTTCATCCCCCCAAATTATCCTGAAATAGCTTTCTTTTCCGCCATTAACCCCAGTGATTGCTTATGCACATTACTGTGTCTTCAGGCGGCATTCAAGTCCCATCAAACACACAAGCAAACACAGAAATAACAAATATATAAACAGGACATACTGATTTGGTCTGTAACTGGAATAGGTCAGAGCTTAATTGTAGTCAATGGGAAGTGTCATGATAGAAAACAGTCCCTACTCCAACTGGTCTTTTGTTGATGGTCAGGGACAAAGACAATAATTTGACCTAATTTCCAATGTACTTGCTCTTCATAGTAACTGATCAAATACGAACACATTACATTTCACTGAGGTGAGATTAGAATAAGGTGCCAGGAGAGGGGGCCTTCTACATAAGACAGATGAAAACAAGCAAGCTGGAGGAAGAAAGGAAACCAATGGAAATTTTACGGAGATAGTGAGGGAGCAACTGAAATGGCATTCTAAAATATGCACATAGCATATATTTGGACCAGGGACACATACTGGAATCTGACTTTCTAAATATGCAGCTTTCCCCTTACCTGAAGTATTTTAATTGTCAATTATCCCTTTTGAAAATGGACTGGAGTGCCACACATCTTTACTGAAGAAGAAAAATGAGTTATTATACACTTTATAGCCATAAGCCACCCTGCAAATCCCTGTAATTAAATAGATGGCTTTGTAGACTCCAAAAGCTTTGTCATTCTAGCTCCTGCTCTTTTCTCTGGCAAAGGTTAGCCAGAGCTCTGGCAAAAGGACATTTGTGTTTCCACAGATGGGAAAACAAAAAACTCAGAGTCCTGGCCAGTTCTTATTACATTGTTATCCATTCCTATCTCCTGATTTTCTTGAACAAGGTCTTTCAAGGGGGTTTACACCCAACCTATCCCCTCTGGGAATGTTGTCATCATGTGTGTGTCCTGTAAAACACACTAGTTTTTCCTAAATGCAGTCTAGTTCTGCTATTTTTGCTGGGCCTTTGACAATGTGTCATCTTTGAAATGCCATTGTGTTAACCTTTTGCTGTGTTTGGGGTGCCAGTGTCAACTCCAGGCGCCTCTGGAAGGATGTGCATTTGATTGGCAAAGACAGGATGATTGACACTGGGCTAGTATTCTGTCAAAGCTCAAGCGTATCATTGCGTGGCAAAGCTATTCTGCTCAATGCCACCCATCCCCAGCATATATATGCCATGTTGGTGCATTTCAACCCACTGTCAAAGACTGCTAACAACTGGTATCAGTGATGCACAATAAAAAGCAAACCTACTTGTAACCACTTATAGAAAAGTCTATACTTAGAGGAGGAAAAAACCACATTTTAATTCTATCTGTCCGTCTCTCTATATTTACACATTCATGCACACTCACAGCTAGTTGGTTTTTCAGTACAAAATTGTAAGCTTTTAATAATTAATATGTAGGGCTTGATTCTTCAGTATTTATTTTTTTTTAATCTGGGAGGTAAATAGGAGTTTTCCTAGATACCAGTCCTGCAGATTAAGTCCAATTATCAGCAACTCTGAATTGGATACCTGCAAAGTTTTAACATGTTCTAGCTTGTCAGTCTTACACTTAACTTTCTGCTTTAAAACTGAAGATATGGCTGAGAATAATTAAGAAAATATTTAAAGAGGAGGATAATTATTCAAGTAATTTGTCTTTTAAAATTAACAATGTGCTCTTATCTATTGGCCTAAAAACTTCTGTGATATTTTTGTAGTATTCAAAGAAGTCATTTTATCACCGTTTTAAGTGAGAAAGGTTCGTTTGCATTCACTGATCATCTCATTACATTTTGCCTGTAGTCCTTCCTGCAATTTCAGTAGGATATGCTATTCTTCTCCCTTAAAAACTTGGGTGGCAGGCCATGTCATTAAGAATGCGGTGCTTCTCAGTTGTATCTGACAGCCAGTGAAATAGTGCTTCCTTTCTGAATATGTGAACCCATGATGAAAAATCTGTGTATTCCTGATTTTGTGTCTTGTAACTTAACTTATTTTTAGAGTGTGTGAGGTTTTAGAAGCATCCCAGCATTTGCCTTTAGCATGTGTATCCATTTCTTACTACTTCTAACATTGGCTGTGTTTTTTCTTTCCTTTAGAAGAAAAAGAACCTCTTTCGTGAAATTTCTTATGGGAACAAATTGATCTCTGGAGAAAATGTCACGAATTCTTACAAGGTAGCAGCAAAGGCAACAATGAAAATGATCCACTTACACAGAACACTGTTGCTATTAGGACACATATTTTTCTTTATTCTTTCTTCTTTTCTACCTCTGGATACCTTTTGCTCGTGTTGTCTCCTACCACTTCTCAGCCACAGTTGGTGTCTCCTTCCTTCCCCCAGTTTTCTGTTGACTTTCCATTGCATGCTTCCTGTCTATAGAACCCATCTCTGAAATGCAGCCTCCAACTATGTGTTCGTGTTCCCACTTCTTGACAAAGCTTTATCAAAGAGTATTAAACTACTGCATCAACTTCTGCTCTAAGTCTTCCCCTATGATTCAATATTGAGATATTTATGACTTGCTTTATATCACAGAGCTATTTTCAATAACGTCTTTGCTGAACTTTTCTTGTCATGCCCTTCATGTATTCTTGGAGAGCTTCAGACATCCTCCCTACCACAAAGTCACATTTCTGTTTGCTTTTAAAGTGTTATTATTCATTAGTTCTTTCCTTATGTCTCCTTTTAGCATGATCTTTTTCCTGCCATGACATGTGTATTAAACCTCACTTCAGTGGCAATGGCTCAGAAATTTATCTCTGCTAAGTGCCATCTTGTCTTGTCTTCATCCACACAATCCTGTAGCTTAACCTGTCTCCAACAAAAATCAAGCCCCTCATTATTTCCTTGAACATTTTTGACCTTTTCCACATTACATGTCCCAACATTTTCACTGGAATTGAGAATTACAGTTTGAGGATTGTTTTTGACTTCATCTCCAGTCACACATCCAGGGTGCATTACAATTCTGCCACATCTGTCTCCTAATCATATCTAAAATCTATTTCTGACAAAATCTCACATCTGAGGAAGCTGGGCCTTTTCAGTCTTGAGGAGAGATGTCTGAGAAGGAACCTCATCAATGTCTATACGTAGCCAAAGGGAGGACATCAAGAGGATGGAGCCAGGCTTTTCTTTGTGGTGCCAAGCCATAGGACAAGAGGCAATGGATGGAAACCAATGCACAGGAAGTTCCATCTGAATATGAGGAAGAACTTCTTTATTGTGTGGATGCCTCTGCACTGGAAGAGATTGCCCAGGTAGGTTGTGGTATCAGTATCTGAAGACATTGAAGACCCAGCTGGACAAACTTTTGTGCAATGTGCTCTAGGATGACCCTGCTTGAGCAGAAAGGCTGGACCGTGTGACCCCACTGGTGGTTCCTTTCAGCCTTAACCATTCTGTGATTTTGTGATCAAAACCATCTGTGATTCTGAACCACCACTTGCTTTGACACTCACTGCAATCCACCCTCCTCCTCTTTGGTTCCCCTGGCATTCAAATCACTACTTCTGCATCAGAGAAGCCAATTCTCACAGGGCAAATCCTTCTCACAGTTTGCGGTCTTTGTTTTAAATCTCTTTACCAAAGTACTCCTTCCCCATATCAAATTCCAGTTGTCCCAGTCTTTGCTGTCAGAGCCAAACCAATGCCTTAATTATCCATCCTAATTTCTTTGCACTGCCCACGCTGTACCCTATTGATTGCCCACTGCCATTGGTTCCTCTTTTTTTAATATTGCCTCTGTGCATGCAGTGGGTGCCCAAAACGCTGTTCAGAGTTATTACCCACTTTTACTTTGAGCACAAAAGCAAATTACATTTTGTGACATGGTTATCTGGTATAGGGATAGTCTATTTACATAGTGATAGATGGCTAATTGCTTTCATACTGACTGGTAATAGTTGTGTTTTGCCTTTTCTCATCTCCCTCTCTATTTCACCTGCTCAAAATATCTCTCCTTTGTGACAGGGTTTCTGTAGACCTGTAACTTCAGAGAGTATTTTGTAAATTTGAAGCAACTTTGTAATACTGTATTATTAGGTAATAAAACTGTAAGTATGAGTCATAATTTGTCATGCTCTTAATATCTTCCTACCTTTTTCATCCCTTCCAAAAGTTCTCCCAAAGTATTTTGCCTTAAATAACTGCTTCCTTGTTTAAAATATTTGTATAAAACCCCTCAACATTAATAGATTAAAAATGTTTGGAGTTATACCTATTAAAGTTCTCTAGCCTTATTATTACAGGAATTACTACTCTCATTTGTATATAGTACTTATTAATACCACAAATACAAATTTTGTAACAATTTTTCTATACAGAGATCTCAGATCACTAAAAAACCTATAGAAAAGCTTTTGCACTGACATAAAATTTAATGAACACTGGAGAGAAACTCTAATTCACTTTACTGTTCAAAGCAACTCCATGATGTTTAATTCACATTTAATGGTGTTTAGAGATATTGATCGAGCATGGCCCTACTGTTTAACAGCGGCATCTCTGAAAGCAACTGTTGTTTGATGTGTAAGACCTGCAGTTTTGACATGGAACATATTCCGTGGTTGTCCCACCAATTCAGGTGGTTTGGAAGCAGTTAGTATCAGCAATGAAGTGGGTGGTGGGAAGGATACTCTCTAGGTTTAACAGCTTGTTACTGCTAGATAATTTTTCAGGATCCAGTCTGTCATATCCCAGCTAAGAAGTGCCTTGCTTTTTCAATGCCATTCATAAGAGTGTATTGCTGTGCTGGTGGTAAAATACACACACAGATGATTAAGGACTGATATCTGTGTATAGGACAAGATATCATCTGCTGAGGCACTAATAATGATGAGCTCTGTGATAATCTGGCAGACTCAAGATATCTGCGAAGACTTCCTGGAAATGAAATGTAGTGTGGATGCAGTGGCTCTAAAGAGATCTCTGATAGCCTGTGATTCGAGAGGGGAAGATCTGTGCCTCTTAGGCATGATTGTGTAGGGAGCCAAGGTTGTGCTTCCCAGAGCAATGGCAGGGGCAAGGGACTTTTTGTAAGGGATTTGGTGGGTTCCTGCCACTAGTTGTGTTATTACCTGTGGTTTAGGGAGCCTATAGGACTTTCAAGTTCTCTTATCATTATTTAAACACAATTAACAGAAACAATTCCTCCTTTTCTCCCTTCCTATTCACTGTATATCTGACTGAAGGACAGTACAGAGTGCTTATACTTGTTCATCTTAAAATTGATTTTTTGCAAAATCCACAATAATTGAAGCTGATGCAAGGCACATTTTTTTTGTTCCAGAACATGATAAAACAGCTTAAAAATTTCACCTGGTGAATGATAGGACATGGTCTGGGTTTTATTGTGTTTTCAGTTTCTCATGTTTTACTAGTGTCTTATTCCAGAAGGCATTTCCATATACAATCCCATAAAAAGTTGTTTAAAACATGATGTTTTACAACATGGAGAACACTTGCTTTATCAATCACATGAACCAAATCCACCTTCAAAAGGTTAAACATGTATGAACATTTCCTTATCTTGCTTTAGACCAACATTCATATGATCAGGAATACTAAGAAGGTTAAATTAAAGTGTAAATCACAAAATACCCAGGCAATTAAGTGACATCTCTAAATTAATATCAGCCTTCACATATCAGCTACTCTGGTGCTCTGCCACTCGCTGAGGGGATGCACTGTTTGCTGCTCCTTGTACAATTCTTCACAGCCAGTTCCAGGAAGAAGAGGAGCAGAAGATGCTCAAGAAGGCAGATGTGAAAGTTGAATATTGCAAGTGAACTTGGGTCTTGAGTTTGGGTTTTGTTTTTTTTTTGGTTTGGTTTTTTGTTTCAGTGGGCATTTTGTGTGTGTGTGTGTGTGTGTTGTTTTGTTTTTTATATTTTTTGGGGAGTGGGGGAATTCCTTTCTTTCTGTAGGATGGATATCTCCATTCTGAATTGTCTCTATCATACTTCAAAGTAAATCACATTTACTTTTGACATTCATTCACTGCAGGCTCATTGCCTGACTATCGCCCACCTCATGGCACACCTTTGCACAGTGACACTCCTTGAATACATTGCAGCATTGTCACTGGTGTTAAAAACTCTTCGTTTAATCCTCTTTTCTCCATACCTCACTTTCATCATCCCACTCTGCCTTCTGCCTTCTTCCAAACAACACGAATGGACTTGCTGTCGCATGCATGTACTGGGTTGCACTCTGCTCACAATACCATCTCCACCTTTGGACTGCTGCTGTTGGTTTCTCTAGTTCCTACCTGCCTGCTTGGTTATCCTCTTATTGAGGCTCCCTGTGTTAATCCATTTATCCATCCATCCATCCATCCATCCATCCATCCATCCCACACTAATACCCTGCCACCCTACAGAAAGCAGTGGGTGTCTTTATCTGCAGTTACAGCTTCCTCCACCAAGCCTTCCTATTCTGTGTGGCAACTCAGCCCCCACCTCCTCCCACAGCTCCGTGGCATTTGGCACTCAGTTTGCAGCTCGGGTTACTGCATATTTCCCAGCAGGGAATTAAGCTCTTCAGGGGCAACTGCAATTGCACATGCCAAATTTTTTTCACTCTAATAGAGTGCTCTCTCTATGTGTTTGATCCTCATCAGATAGGACTATAAATACCTGAAATACTGGACAAACTTGTGAGACCATTTTTGGATTACGTAGTCTACAGGATTAGACTTCTTGCAAGATTTCCAGAACTTCCTGGTTGACTGAGTGGAAATATTTTAAAAATAACATCTTACAGTATTTCAGTGTTTCTGTTTCCTCAATTGGTCAAAAACAGGAAATGCAGAAGCATGTGAATCTCAGGTTTTACTAAACTTCAGAAAGAAAGGTTCAGAGAGACTGCTTTAAAAAATTAAGGACCAGATTAGCAGCCAGCTTCCTTTTTCACCTAAACCAGTTCACCCATCTGCTTTAACCATCCTTCAAAAACAACACGGACTGGAGTATTTTGCATATGTGTAATGTCTGATGGAGATAATAAGCAGAGAGCAGGCTGGTTCCAAAATAGGCTCGTGCTCCTTGCGTAACCTGGCGAGTGAACATCCTGACATGCAATTATTTGTTTTTTCTCTCTTTACTAGTGCAAAACATTTGGATAGTCAGGTTTTAATTTATTTCCATTTACAATGTTACCTAAGGACATTTCTTATCTGAGAAAAACATTACCATTTGAAAGAGCATTTCCCTCTTTTAATAGCTGCCTGTCCAGTGCTAGTTACCTTATTGCATACATAAAGTTAGGACTGTTTCTTCTCATGTGTATCACTGGACACTGATCAACACTGAGTTTCATCTGCCATTTTATTGTCACTTCCACAGCTCTAAAAAATGAGCACCTAACCTTTACCTTATCATTTATTCCTCTGAAAATGTATTCTGCAAGTCTGTAAATTAACTCTTTCTCCTCGCACTATCATCATTCTACAAGTTCAAGCATAGTACCAACATGGAAGAAATTTGCTCACAATATTTTCATATTTTTCCAACTAGGATATTTAACTCTTTTTTTAAGCTTTAGAATTAGTTTTTTATCTCTTTATTCTCACTTTGAAATTTTACAGCTTACATTTCAGATAATTTGACCCTCCTGTCCTGCTTTCCTTTCTGATACAGGATCCAGTCTTGGTAACTTGTGCAATGGGGATAGTGCAAAACAAGGGCAAAAGAGAATCTTGACAGCAGCTGTGTCCGTTTATGTTTTAGTGGTTAGCCCCCTTTCACCTTCTTCAAACCAGAAAATATTTAGGATCCAACGCTGTGCTAATTTTCTGAGGCCTGGTTTAGAAATTACCTATTATGTCTCTCACCTGCTACAGAAAAGGAAGCTAACAAAACTGTGTACAAAACCCAGCTATAGGTTTAATGGTGTTTAAACAGGCTAACGTTTCCTTGGCACTTTTCCTGAAGTTGATTTGGTACTAGTTGTTGTTGTTTGGTACCAGCTGAAGTCGACTGATACACCAATTCACACAGTGCAAGCTGAGGACGTTGCTTTCTGGAGGTACTTTCTCATCTTAGAACAACTGGCACCAGAGGAGACACCTCTGTGTTTTAATAGCTCTCATGGACGGTTTGTCTATGAATTTGTCCAAATGTCTTTGAATCCATGTGAACATCCACAATATGCTGTATCTATGAGTAAGAACAATTTATGAACTGAGAAGAAAGTGTCTTTTTGCTTTCTTTGTACTCCCATTTGATTATTTAATGTCTTCCCTTCCCTTCCCTTCCCTTCCCTTCCCTTCCCTTCCCTTCCCTTCCCTTCCCTTCCCTCTGTGAGACTTCACCAGAACTATTATTCTGTTTAAAAAATTTACCAGTCATTCCCACACTATGTTTCTAACCTTTAATCGTAAGAGGATAAAACTCTTTTCCTACCACTTATTTCATGTCAGCTTAATTCCTTAAGAGCCTCTGTTGAGCGACCCTATTGAAAATGAAAATCCAAAATTTATCAGCTGACCTCCTCTGTGCACATACTCAATGGCTTCTCCAAAGGATTCAAATTGATTTGCAAAGGATGGCTTTCTGGCCACATGTGCAGTGCATACAAGGGTCCAGTTCTGACACTGTGCCTGGTGGTGCTGACCTGATGCAGGTGAAAGCAGAATCAGACTGTCTGCTGAAAACACAACAGAAGATATTTGTTGTAGTGTTAAAGTCATAAGATGCTGATATTTCAGAGATGAGAATACGCAAGTGTTGCTGTTTGAAAACTGCATTAATTGGATCATGTTGATGAGACATACCCTCACCAAGAGACAATAGCATGGAACAGTATTTGATAGTCAACAAAACATTTACATGGAATTGAATTCAATTTTATCAGATCATCAGGCCTGAATTTTTTAAACAGCTTGTTTATCACTCAGATATAAAACAACAAGATGAGCGATCAAAAATGTGCAATATTTAAGTAATGAATAAAGTGTCTTTAAAAGAACCTCAAAGAGCTTTAGCCAACTTCTTATACATCTCCTCTGGGCATGGCATAAACATCTGAATGTAAATTCAAAGGTTAACTTGTTTTTAAATGTCAAACGCACCAGCAAGGTTTTGAATGAAATGTCTTTCCAACCATAGGCAAGGCTTTTAAAAAAATATATAATAAATGCTCAGTCTTACATAATTGATGACAGTAGCTAATATTGGTCTCATTATTATTGTCATTTAATTATAGTGCATTTGTTTTCAATATATTTTCAATGTAATTTAACAACTTATATGTCATCTGATAGCATCACAAAATGTGCCATTACACAAGCAATTGACAGCTATGCTGTTTTAAAAAACATTGACTATCCAACAGCATAATTTATACAGGAGTGCAATAAAGTTCTAATGCAAAATACATCTTTGCTAAATCACTGCAAAAAAAAAAGTTAAGGAGAAGGAGTTCTTCAGCCATGACTGCATATTGTTTTAATAGTTCAGGTGGACTGGGAGGTCTGTATTTTATTTGTAATTAATGCTAAGATTAGAACAGTCCTCATCTCACCTCCTCTTCCTACCCACAAATATCTTCCAGGGTCCCTCAAATATCACCCATCCCCCTACTAAAGAAAGGGACAAATAGAAATGCTACTGAAGTGTACAAAAGTTTTGGGTCTACAGTCCAAACTCCAACCAGGGAAAAGGTTTGTGGTGACTTTAAAGGGCTATAGATCAAAACTTCTCAGAAATCACAGAATATGTAAGAAACCATTTTCAGAAATGCAAGTGTTTCTGAGCTAGCCAGAGACACAAGTCAGTAAATTGAATTCTTTCTTCCCAAATCAGCTGCAGACTTACTCTGAAGGTATGCAGAAGGAGCTCTGATGACAAGAGTTTCATTCGGTGCCAGGACTAAAATACTGGTATTTCAAAATTTCTCACAAGGGACTATTTGAAAAAGACTCAAGGTCATTCATAATATCCCATTTTGATGTTAATGCTTCAGTTTGTGCTGCAATATATAATCTATTGTATTACAGAAAATATAATACAAAAAAAAAAAATCATTTCAAGTGAAAAATGGAAGCCCAACAATATTAAAATGGATTATTTTGACATTTTCTCCTTGGTTTTCTTCCAAAAGAAAATTTCGGTGAAATCAAGTTGAATGTTGGCCATGCAAATTGGTTTCAGCAGAACCATGACTTCTCAAAGAATTAGTTCCTTTCAAATCCTTTTGTCACCATTTTAAGGCATCCCCCTTGGCTCACGGATGTCCCTCTGTCCCAGGCCACTCTATATGGCAGCAGCCTTCCAAGTGAGGGACTGGTGCTCCCTGCCCGCCAAGCTCACAGTGATGTAGCTCTGCTTTCCTGTCAACAATTGTGCCTTTGAGCCATCACCAAAACTTGCATTCAGAACACCCACTTCTCCTGAGAGAAGAGAGCAGCACTTCACAGCAAAAGAGAACAGCACTTCACAGCAGAAATAGCCTTCTTCAAAAGCAAGACACAATGAGAAATGCCATCCTGATCTACAAGAAAAGCCTGGAGGCTTTTTTATCACTAATGTGGCTGAGAACGTTAGCTAGAAGCTTGTTCCCGTGACTCACAGGAACAGGCAGTAGTATCATACCAGCATTACCTCTAAAAATAACTGACAAATGTAAAAATAAACAAAATGCCACTTTGCCTGATATCTTTTAACAACAAGATGAATGCTCGTGCGGTAGGTGGTAAGCTGAAACACATCATATTTGATATGAGAACACTTAACTTCATGGGGACTGAGACAATAACGCTATGCAATCATGTCTCCAGGGTCTAATTTGACTGTAAGATTTAAATAACAATTCTATATCCCACTTGAACTTGAATGTGTTCTGCTCAGTGGGAAAGCAGCAGAAACTTCAAAGTTTGGAAAGTGTATACAAAAGCTGCATGCTCACTTGTAAATGTCTTCTTTGACATCTGGCAGAGTCCCTGTACAAATATGGGGCCAGTGTAATCAGGAACTGCATTTGGTCCTTCAGTATTGGTTGGGAAACGAACTTTTCGACACCCACACTTTTGTCAGTACTGAGAATGTGCTTTAATTTTTTCAAGTTAAGCATTACACAAAAATTGCTAAAAGTGTTCTGTAAATCTGATCACTAGCCATGTGAGGTGGAATAATTCCACATATGAAATAGGCATCTATCAGATACAGGCCAGTTAATTCTGGCAATACTGAGAAGCTTAAAAAAGCATAGAGTGCGCTGTGTTGCAAGCATTTTGCTTTTGCAGTGTATCTCCCTGACTGCATACAGGGAAGCTGCTTTCATAGTTGATGGGAAGCTGTATTCAGATTTTTTTATGAGCAGCTTACTGGGAGGTAGGAGAACAAGAAAACTAGGCAAACAGAGTAACAAAAAAAAAAAATAAAAAAAGAAGAAATATTTGTAAATGTATGTTTATACAAGGAGTGCCGTCTGTTCTGCCCTTTGGCCAACCTTCTGCAAACACTTAAATGGAAAGAAACTGTGTGAATGTTGAGTGAGATAAGAGCACATAGTCGAACAGATATTTGAACCTGGATAGATTATGTGGAATTTTCAAGTCAGAGTAAGAAGTGAGGTGACTTGAGACCTGAGTTTTTGTCATCTGTTTCATAATATCTTTCTCTTTTTTTGGCCTGTTGTAAAAATGAATATTCACACAAGCAGATGTTCAGAAAATTACCTTCCTGCCTTGCTTTGGCTAAAGTCTTAAGCAATGGCATAAAGTGAGTATCAATTTGAAATTGTTCTCTCCAACTTCAATTTTTCTTCAGTTTCCTTAGCTAAACATCCCCTATCAACCCTAGGCTCTTTTCCCTTCACAATCAAAGCCCCCCTCTTGTATTTCTCATCAGAAGTTATCGGGATCCACTTGATATCACTTATGAAGGATACAGCAAAAAAGTGCCTCTGCATCTCAATGCAAAACACCAACAGCCACCGTCAAAACTTTTATGGGCCAAATGAAAATCTGGTTATGAAAGATATAAATGGGTAATGAGATAAGCAGTTTGAATCAAATGACAGGCCTTTGAAAAATGTTGCAACTAATATTTTACTTAGTACTAGAGAACAAATTTTCCCTAGTAATAAGAGAGACCTATCGCAATTGGGGTTTTAGATCATGTGGAATAATGACCTGAGAGACTTGAACTAGAAAAAACTTGAAAAAGTTTGTCTTTCAAGCCAAAAAGGCAAATCAAACCTAGATGTATAAAGACTAAGATAGTTTCATATGACTGAGAAGAGGTACTAAATGAACGAAATAATAATAAAAAAATACATATTATGTCAAACATTTGGTCAGTAACCTAACCTTGAAGTATACATGGTTTTAGAACAGGTTTTGAAGGAACTGATAAATAAAAACAGGGAAGTGAAGGAAATATTGGATACAGTGCAGTAGGATATGTAATAAAAGAAGGGAGATCTAGGCAGACCAGCTTAATAGCTTCCTTTGATAAGATAGCTGATTTTCTAGACAAAGGAAAAGGAGTCGATGTCATCTATCTAGACTTCGGTAATGCGTATGGTATGGTGCCACATGGGAAATTATTTGTTAAGCTGGAGAAGATAGGGATTAGTAGAGGAATTGAAAGATAGGTAAAGACTGTCTCAAGGAACGAGAGCAAAAGATAGTGTTGAAAGGAAAAGTAATGTGAGGGTTACCAGTTAGCAGTGAAATTCTTTATGGATCAGTCTTGGGTCTGATCTCCTTCTTATTTCAATTAAGATCATGACACAAATATTTGGAATGTGGTGATACTGCATAGGCTGGCATTATCAATACACAGGAGAGAAGGATATCATGCAGAAAAAGGCTGGATGACAGTAAGGACAGGTGCAACAGGAAAAGGATGAGAAGCAGTATTTTGAAGATAATGAAGCTAGTCACTTATCCCCAAATGAAGATAATGCATTTGGAAACTAATAACAAAAATTAGGAATCTGGTAGAAAAGACTGAGCTAGAGGGGCACCCCAGATTAGCTGTCTGTTACAGTACAACTGAGAGAAAGAATTGAGATACTCCAATAAAAAAGGGCACAGAAGAAATGCATTAGGAGATGTATTTTAGGTGTATAGAGGAAGACTAGCTTCATTATGAAAACCTCTGGAGAGACCTCACCATTAAGTGTTAATACAGTCCTGTTACACAGTCTCAGGCAAGATAAATCAAAACAGGATCAGGTGGAGAGGAGGGCTAAGTAAAATGATAGAGAAAATAAAGACTAAACCAACAAGTATTCAATCAGAGATACTTATAAATATGTAGGCAATCTGTAGAAAAAAAAACATGTACCTTAACTCACATTCAGGGTGTAAGCTTTATGTTTCAAGTCTATAGCAAGACTCTGGCCTTTTGCGTCTTCTGTGTGATGGATATTGTCAGTAGTCAGTGCTAACAATTGGTCAGACCACAGGGAACTACTTACATCTTTCAGTGAACTTGTCCTATTACAAATATATATGTAAAAATATTTAAACTCCAATGTTAGAGCGTCAGTCAGGGATCTTCTGTTTGTCTCAGCTTCGTATAGTGCCTCCTAATAAGGAACTGTGGCACTGTAGCACACCTTCATGACTGAATGAGTAACAGAAGCAACAGCAACAATAGTGGCACACAGCAGTCCAGGACCTGTTTTGGAGCCCTGCCAGTGGTCATCTATTGGCCAAGATCAATGCCCCACACCTCTTGCTAACCACACACCTCATTCCACAGCAGCCATACAAGATACCAGTTTTGCACTCACTGGTGTTAGGAGCTCTTACCTCTCTCACAGTGATACAAAGACGACAGATTATTGAAACACTTTGGTTCATCTTTTCTATAATCCTGACATGGATAGTGATAGGTGATTCACTATTAAACAGAGGTGATTCACTATTAAAACAGCCTAATTAGCACTTTGGTAGCATGTCAGCGAGGTTTCAAGCCTCGAAATAGGATCCTATTACTTCATAATGAACATGTGTAGCCTTGCTTCTGATAAACAGTTCTGCAAACTTTAATAAATAAGAAAAAGTGGTGTAAAAATGACCCTGAAAAACCCTCCTTAAACTTAGTGGAACAAAACCCCTTTTGGCATGCTTTTAAAGCTATTCCACAAAATTCTAGGAATTAGCATTTCAGGTCCACAGGCTATACAGAAGATAAATACCTATTCCTTCCAACTGTAAAACCTGAAAGTTCTGGGCCACATTCTCCTATAGATTTTCAGATTGTTTTCTCTGATATGGGAAGTTCAAAATTTCTGGTGTGGTATATGCTTCAGTCTGTTGCACAGCAGTGGAAGAAAGAAGGTTTGGTGCAAAATGAACTGAGTCTAGTGTTTACTTACATGGCCATTTTGCCATATTAGGACAGGTGCCCTAAATGTCTGTGTCAGTTGGAGGTTAGGTGGCTCCTGAAATAAACTAGTCATGTTTAAGTATATTATTTCCATTTAATCACTGTAAGCAGATGTCCTGATATCCAGCTTTTTTCCCTGCCATTCTCTCGGCAGTATTTTTTCACAATTTAAGAAATCATACAGAGATAATTAATAGGTTATAAAAAAATCCAGGGACTTAGGTTATCATTTCCCTTGTTTTAAGATAAGCCGTTGTAAAGAAAAGGATGGGAGTGCAAAGACAGCATTCTCAAGAGAAGTGAACTGAGATGACATCCTGTGGGAAAAAAAAAAAAAAAGAAAAAAAAAGATGCCTTTTAGGCATGCTCTCAGTTAAAAAATCGGTTTAAGTCATTTTGTTGGAATACCAAATTTTACAGCAGAATTAAATTGGACAACAATAATTTGTCATCATTCAGTGAAACAAGCCAGGAAGGAGTTCCAATATCTATCCAAGGAGACAGCTGCAGTCTACGGATTTATTTATAATAATATTATTTGGTAGCAAGGAACTTACCATGGCTGAATGTAAAAAAGTATTTTTTGATGAGTTAAAGAGATTAAGAAAAATCAGGCAGATTTTGACAGAGAATGGTGTGTAAATGAGAGGTGTTATCAGTCTGAATCTGGCAGCTCCATTTTTGTTATGGTGAAAAATATCAGTATTATTTACTAAGAAGATTAGGGCTGAATTGGAAGAGAGGCTGGTTGTTTGGAGATTGAGATAAGATAAAGGATTTTACCTTCTATGCACAAGCCAAATGCAATACACACAGGACTGTTATCTCCAGCTCAGGCCTAGCAGAGGTGTATTAAGATGTACATTGTAATTACCAGTGGCAGGAGTAGATTTCATAAAGGCTATTTTAAAACCTAATAAAATGCTGGCCTTTAATTATACAGCTTTGAAATATTTTTCTTAGTTAATTGCAATGGGGAAAAAAAAAAATCCACCGAATATTTGAAACTGATTCTTGCAGAGAAAGCACAAGCGGAGCAGGCAGTCTTTGCCTGATCTGCACTTGTTTTGCTGTCTGGCTTCATTCTGTGATTTGAATCACAGAGACAACTGAGACTGCTAAACACCTTCCTTATTTTCCCCCTGTTATCCAGAAAGCAAGATTAGCAAGGATTGGGGAAGGTGGGGGCTGGAAGCGGGGAAAGAATAAATCTCCTTTTCATGACATAATTAATTAGTTCCAAAAATGAGCTGTGCACTCGTGAATCTCTCATGGTTGGCAGTGACAGTTCCAGCTCCCAGCAAGCAATGGTGTCTGCAGGGCTGTGAGGGACAATATTTTTTTTATTGCTGAGGAGCATCCAAAGGAGACAAGCAAACCATATAAGTTGCATGTTTAGCACAAAGCCTGTTTGGACCTGGGTCAGAGCTCACACAAGACTGCTGTTGTCAATAAGCAGAAACCGATCTGCTAGTTTTTTTGGAGGCAGAAGAAAAACCCAACAAAATTTCCTCTCTTCTAGAAGATGTTTGTTATTGTCATATATCCCACAATAGCAGCATACCCCACAACAATTCTCCTTGGCTCGTGAGGTTGTACTGTTAAGAAGCAAGGACAGGAAAGAATCTCAGGCTGCCCAGGAATTGCTGTAAGATGCTGCCCCAGTGCATGTCCCCTCTGTGCCTGTATTTCTGCTTCTGCTATGAGGAATATTACTGCCATGTTTAGCTCTTAAAATGATGATCAATTGCTTTCCCACCTCCTACTATGGGGAACATGTCTATGTTCAAAAACCTTGCAAAAAAATTTCCATATGGTGAAAGCCCAAAGTTATTTTGTGATTTCTATTTCCACAACAGCAAAAAGCCTACATTACATCCACATCTCTATTTCTTTCTTCTTTTTTTTTTAAATCCAACATCATAAGCATATGTAATATAGCAAATATAAGTAGTCATTAGCAAACTCCTCTGTCGAGTTTACTATTCATATTACTAAAGGCAAATAAATGCCCTTAGACTTCACAGTCCTGAAGAGTATATTTGGGTGTGTTTTGGTGTTAATTTTCTGCTGCAAATTGTGAAGGCTGCAGTTACACAGCTGGCTTTTCATGCTATGACTGCTATAAGCAGCTAATTAAATTGCTACTGACTCTCTGTTGCTCAGTGAGTTCCTTTTGGTAGCACTACTTCATATGACCTTCAGTTTCACTGCTTGTACAAGGTTACACAATCTTGCTCAACCAACCCGGTTCAAATCCCTGTAACTGTGGTGAAAACATGGTGAGATATCAGTAAATTAATAACTGTATGACAGAATAAAAAAAATTGCTCAAATCCAAAGTATTTTTCATGAAGGCACAATGCACATACAGTTCTTGTAAAAACTAAGCATAATTCACCAGCTTTCTAAGGTACTATCCCCTCTACATCTTGGGGAGTCCCTTCTAGTACTCATGATAAAATTTCTGGCTCCTCAGAAATAAGTTGCAAGGAAAGCTGAGGATAGGCACTACTATGGATCTTGCAAAATCCTGTGGCTTCCTTTCTTTGATCTACAATGTTCTGTTTCTCGATATCTGTGGGAAGAGATCCCAGAATATATCAAACCACATTATTTTTTCCCTTATTTAGAATTAAAAATACACTCAACCATTAAAGACAAGAGTTACTAACGACTTAGATGCACCAATCAAATCCAAGCAATTTACAGCACGAGTGGAGTAGGAAAATTTTTTTTGCAATTGTTTCCTGAAGAAAACTGGACTTTAGAGTTCTGCCTACAGTAGCAATGCTTGGATGTGTTGTGTCTCCACTGCTGTGGCCTACGAGTCTCAGAAGAGGTTGACGTGCTAATTTATAGGCAGAGGCTTCAAATTACAGCAATGCTTGGATGTGTCAGAAATTTCTCCAAAGACTTTTTGGTCTACGTGATACCACATTCAGCATATTAAGGGGGATGTGATTCTAGTCTGTGTCTTGGTATAAGTTTTACGTCGCAATTGTTTCTGTCTGTGTTCATGGCAAAATAATTCCAACAGCAGTGTTAGGCTGTAGTGGACCACTACAGACAACTGCTTTTGTAAGTGGGTAATTTTGTTCCCAGAAACACCATCCATGCACCCAAACAGTCAAACTACTCGCTGGTCCTTGTCTTGTTCCCAAGCCAGCGCAGCTACTTTCCCCTCTCCTTTTGGCTAGACAGAAATGTTCCTAGCAATGATGTTTTGAAAATCTTACCCTGAATCAGTGTTGCAAAGATCATATTTAAACAGAAGTGGCAAATAATTCATCCACCTTCATAAATATCCAAAACACAAGAGGTCCAGTTTGTGGGCTGTAAAAGTTCACAACAAAGTAACGTTCTTTCTTTGTGCTTCCAGACAGTATACTCTGAAATAAAATTACAGTGTACTAATAAACTAGGGTCTATTAGGCTTGTTCACAGTTCATCTTTCTTAATTACCAGTAGCCAGACAGAGTAGAAAATCCTTTTCAAGTACAATAAATACTACATTCTGTTGTAGGAGAGTCATCCATCCATGAACATAATGCTAAACACAGAAATGTTACAGTGCTTTTGTAGACTGAATAAATTGTACTTTAATGTGCTTTCTGAAAAATAACCATTAAGAAAACAAATGCATTTGTTCTGTGGCCAGAAGTACCTGTAGACTTCTTGTAGTGTAGAATATGTATGGTTTGGTTTTAAAAGCAGAACTAACCACAGCACTTTGCCTTAAATTTAGATCCCTAAGCAAGAAAACGTGGTGAAACCAAAGGCCTACTTATACCTACTGGCTGTGTTTGTTTCTTGGGTCTTTGTTTGTTTGTTTTCCAAACAAAAACTGACCAAAATGGCAAATTTCTTCAACTAAAAGAAATTCCCAAAATATATAGTACCTTTGGTACTTTGGGGTAACAGAAAGCTGCTGATGAAATGGTAAATACATAAATATTCCTTGTGCAACCTTCTTGTAATTTCATATTATGGTATTTTTTTACAGAGCTTTCTACAGTAAATGCTATCAAGCTGCATATGAACACGTACCTTGCCAGGACACCAGTGTATCTTCATGACAAGGACAAGTAGAATCCATATGACCTAGAAAATTTCAGGAGGAAATTTCTTTCTCAAGCACCAACCTGACGCTCAATCAGTTTGAAGAGCAGTTTTTTACTGTATCTTAGGATCAAGTAAGAAGGCAATACCTTCTTTAGGTATCCAAGGATCAGGTAAGAAGGCAATATCAAGGGTTTCTGAGCAGTTCAGAATCAGAGAATCACAGAATATGCTGAGTTGGAAGGGATACAAAAGGATCTTCTAGTCCAACTCTTAGCCCTGCACAGAACCATCCCCAAGAGTCACACCATGTGCCTGAGGGTATTGTCCAAACACTTCTTGAACTCTTGAGCCTTGGTGCTGTGACCACTTCCCTGGGAGCCTGTTCCAGCACGCAAGCATCCTCTGGGGGAAGAACCTTTTCCTAATATCCAACCTAAACCTCCCATGACACAACTTCAGGCCATTCCCTCGGGCCCTGTCACTGGATCCTTTGGATACTCTCTAATAGCTTAATATCTTTCCTATATTGCAGTGCCCAACACTGCCCACATTATCCAGGGTGAGGCTGCCCCAGTGCAGAGCAGAGCAGGACAATCCCCTCCCTCGACCGGCTGGCGATGCTTTGCCTGATGCCCCCCGGACAGGGTTGTCCCACCTGGCTGCCAGGGCACTGCTGACTCAGATTCAACTTGCCATAAACCAGGACCCCCAGGTCCCTTCCCATAGCACTGCTTTCCAGCATCTCATTCCCCAGTCTGCATGTACATCTGGGGTTGTCCTACCTCAGGTGCAGAATGTGGCACTTCCCCCTGCTGAACTTCATACAGTAGGTGATTCTGCAGAACTATAATTTGTCGAGGTCTCTCTGCAGGGCCTCCCTGCCTTTGAGAGAGTCAACAGCTCCTTCCAGTTTTGTATCATCTGCAAACTTTCTTAGCATACCTTCCAGTCCCTTTTCCAGCTATCACTAGAGCATATATTTAACTCTGAGCATTAAAAGTGATGAAAAATGAGCATTTTGCACATTACCATAATTTTCATGATTGGTAATTGATGTTAAAGTTATAAACTTTGCAGGTCACTGAAATTTCCAAAACTGACCTGAAGTGGTTTTCCTTACAACTGAGGCTCATTCTCTGGTTACTTTTTCCATCTGAAAAACTGCAGCTACAATAAGGGCTTATACTTCTGGTGGTTTGCAAATAATGCATTACCATATTGGATCCCCCACAAGGAGCCTGGGTCTGATTCAAAGCTCAGCAAAGTCACTGGGATCTCTTTCCCTATGACTTCGCTTGGCATAGAACCAAGGATGCTGTCAACAACTGTGCACTTTCTGTGTGGTGCTGAGCATTCGCTGCAGATTTGATGGTGCTTGGAGCATCCGGCAACTTGCAAGCTAAGACCTTTGAAAGAAAGTTACTTTGCTTTCCTTGAAAAAGAGTTTCACGGTTAGAAACACAGGTTTTATAGGTGGTATGTTTATACAAGAGTTACACAATGAATGCTGAATAAAAAAATATATATTCAGATAAATTGGTGACCCAATTAAATCTTTTTAGTATGGTAAATACATTAAAAATTATTAAATTCATAATTGGCACAATAGGAAGAAGATCTGGATGAAAAACAGGTGGTGAATAGTTTATAGACCTAGAAACTCTTAAACATAATTTAAGCTTACTTAGTTGCTGTTGTGAAATGTCTAGTGACTTGCAAAGCTTGCAGTTTTAACCTTTGCTATGTAAGTTTTTTAGTATGCGAAGGTTGTCTCCAAAATTTCCTGCCTGCACATTTGAGAAGTAAAAAAAAAAAGATATCTCAAAAGCCATAAGGCAGAAATCTTGTTTCTAACTTTGGTTGAGAGTGACAATGTTGGTCACGTCTTTGTGGGCTCAATGTGCTGTTTGGTTGTTGCAGAAAAAGAGGATTCCTTACTGTTCCAGCTATGATTACATGCTCAGATATTATCTTGATGGCTTTAGGAGACATCCATGTGTGCAGTGGGGTGCAACTGGTTGGCACAAAATAATATTTTTTCCAATTTGTTCCACGGTGACAGTAATTCAGACAAGAAGATGATTTTCTCTTCTACTGTAACCTTGTACCTGGCCAATAATTCCAAGATAATACAATGGATATTTACAAGGAACTTTTCTTCATATATACACACACACACACACACACACACACACACACACATATATGTATGTATATATATATATATATATGTATTTATAAGCCTGCCAGGGGAGATATTACTGCTCATATTAACAGATTCTGCTTTTTATAAATTTATTTTATTCTAAAAAAAATAATATTTGCTAAGGGGTTTTTGCTGTTATTTTTGTTTTATAGATTTATGTGCAAATAAACTACACTGCAAATCAGCAACTTGTTACATTCTATAAATACATGTGACACTTTTTAAGTACTGTCTTTTTTTCTGTAAATATGAGATGTGATCTTGGTGTGTGCTGAGCACCAGTGGCAACCAGTTATTGGCAAAGGGTGCTCAGAAATAACTCAAAGGTTCAACATTTATCAAGGTTAGCTTTTTCTTCAACACCAGAGAAAAAAGCATTCTTGAAAGGACAGAATAGGCAAACAATTCTCAGTTTAAGTTACTGAATAATTAATTACTGAATAATTTAAGATACTATGCCCAGTTTTGATAAACTGCAATGAAGTTTCTGGGGAAAAGTATATTCCCAAAGAACCACAAAATAAAGAAAACATGTCTTTTCCTACTTCAGTAATCCAATTCAGCGCAGGGCTGAGCACACTCTAAAAAGTATTGAGTGTTTAAAATCCTTATAGGTTTTAAATATTCAACCATTCATGGGATAATGACTGTTTCTCTTGTCTTGGAGTGCACTTATTTAAAGGTCGTAAGTGAATTGGAACAAAAAAATCCCAAATCCTGGTTTGAATTTTAGGATTTCTGTGAAAATTGTGTGTCCAGGACTGCTGGTTGTCAAATATATGTAGAGCAATGTGTTATCTTCCTGGAGAATGCCATAGATAGCACCGTCTCACTAACATTAACCAAGGCAATAAGTAGCAAGCAGAGATTTTGCAAGTGTTTGCAATAATTAAGATAATAAATAGGATTGGTTCCCTCAGGCAGTAATCCTCAACTCCATATTTTGCAGAGTTCTCTAGTACTATTGTTTCAGAAATAGTTGCTTCAGTAAATTTCAGAACTCCATACCTAACTATCAATAACATTCTAATGCAAATGTTGCTATGGATCTTTTACTGAATAATAGAAAAATATTTCACATTTTCAACCTTGTGGGGTCTTTGCATCTTGCAAATGTGAGTAATAAACAAACAAATGCATTCAGTCAAGTGAAATATTATAACAGCAGTCACTCCTTTCAATTGCTTCCCCCAATTTAAGGTTCTTACATCAGATCTGCCAGTATGACTCATCTCTAATCCAGGCATTTTAGGCTGTGAAGAGACCTTCAGCCACATTCTTTGAATACCTGAAGTCATATGGTAGATCAGCACATTTAAAGCTTTTCACTTAATTTTTCTTTTTCTGGTGGGTTTACATAGATTTTGAAGAAACAGAACCTTTGCTATCCCACACTTATAAAATATGTCAAGAAAGGGAATGTTATTGATGCAAGATTACCTTTTGTAAGATGTTGAAGAGAAAGAAATGCAAATCCATACACCTCCACTCAGCAGAACGTCTTGACCTTCAGTAATGAAAACAGCTGTGAGATCTAATTGTACGCCACTGGATCTTCATCAGTAGTGAGGAGAAGGATGTGCAGGGAAACAGTGCCTGGTTAGGCTACGTCTGGGTCATCACTCTGAAAGACAGAGTTCAGGGAATACTGAGGAATGAAAGAGACTGAGATGTTCTGCTCACTTTCAACACTTTTCCTTTGACATTCCATCCCCAAAGCAAACATACAGATGTTTCCAGTACTAGTGACTTGCTACTGGAATAGACACAAATACCTCTCTTAAGGCAGGCAGTAGACAGCTGCTTTGAATAACCTGTATAAAAGGGAAAACACACATTTGCCTGCTCCATCCAGAAAGACACGAAACTTCCCTATCAGTTGTGGCAAAGAGTTTTTGCCTGTACCCAGAGTGTCAGGAAGAGACAACAGCTGAGAAGTGCTCAGGAAGCGCTTTGCATGTGTTCTCCAAACAACATCCTGGCTGCCTTCCATGGGTACGGAGAGCTCAGTCAAATCTCATTGGTTTTAGCTAACAGCTAACAAGAAATTTCCTCACAATGTGAGGAATTCACATCAGCGTCCAAGTGAAGACAGCTAGGATTAACCAGATGTCCACCAACCCAAATAAATCCACTCATCAGGATTTTGCAGAGGGCATGGATGCTTTAATTTGCCTATTCAACAAATTGTGCCTTTATGACATAACTAGTTAGTTTCCACACAGTAATTCTATCTCCAATGCTCTCTATTGTTGTAAATAATGTAAACAATTATTGTATAAATTAATGATTGTTATTTGCAAACAAAACGTAGGAAGAGGTGTTTAGGAATCACCTTGCAGTTGAGGACAAAAGATCACTATTAAGATGTACTAAACCAGCGAGAGAGTAGGCTGCTGGCAACAATTTATTTTACCTCAAGGCGTTTTGGACGACTCAGTGTTGTATTAAATACTGAGCATGAACCATCAAAACAGATGCTGTCTGGCAGATATGTCTCACCCTAGTACTGTTCCAGGACTTACGCACTTAATCAGCATCTTCTAGCAGACTGTTTTTTGAGCCGCTAACCAGCTCCATTTTAAATGAGATGAAAGCCAAAGGCTTAATCCACCCATCAATGCCAGCAGAAGCCTTTCATGCCCACTGCACTCTTATGTTGTATTAATTACACCAAAACGAATCCTTCCATCTCACCTAAACATGTCTCAGCTATGCAGTTCTGACCTTGATGCATAGCAAATGCTAGATCATTGTCCATCAGTAACCAAAGATCTTGAACTCAGCTACATGGATGGAGAACTTTCATTCTTGATACTCTTAACTCACACAGCTCTGAAGCTGTTGCATGTCTCTATATAATCAGGTCACCTGTTTCTTCTTACCCACCTTGCTAAGGAATCAGCTCTCTCACTCTTCTATCACCACTTCCACTGCTACTACTATTTCCGTGAGTATGAAGCTCTTGCCAGGACAGGCACACATTTCACAAACATTACTAGCCTTTTGCTAAGTGAGTCTGTCAACCCAGACAAGTTATGAACTAACTAAATTGCACTTCAGAAGGTATTTATAGAAAGAGCAATGATTAGGTTTAGCAGTTCTGTTTATTGGGAATATACAGATATGAAGATCCATTTCTGCTGTGTCATGGTGTCAGGCTTAAGCAGAACATTGTTTCAGCAGTCAGGGAGAGGCTGGCTACAACTGTCTTGTTGACCTGATGTGTACTGGCCTATGAGAGAGAAGCAAGGTCAGTGTTCATTTGCAAAGGTGCCTTCCTCAAGGGAGGTAGAAGACTTAGGTTATCTTTTTTCCTTTGTTTTTCTTGGGGAACTGCCATGCCTCCACATGCTGTGATAGTCCCAAAGTCGACGCAGTGTCATCTTGATGAAGATGAAATGAATCCCTGCAGAGTCCAGGAAACTTTTGCTGGGAGCAATTACATTTGATAGGACTCCTGAGGTGAGGTTCTGGGTTCAGATGCTCTGACACAACGCTGACGCAACACCCTCAGCACATAGAGGGTTTACAGACTTTCAGGCTGGCAGGAACAGGCTGCAGCGGTCTGAAACATACCCACTGAAAACTTTATGAAAAAGGACACAGTAGAAATAATCTGTCACTGGTGACTGGGTAATGGTGTTTATGCCATCTTCAGCTCAGTTGAAATCAAACACAACTTTCTCCCCAGAAAAGTGTCCAAATCACTAAACTATTCTTGTTGCAGTTTCTCACAGTAGACAATTTAGCATTCAGAATGTTGATGTACAAAACCAGATTCTATAACATAACCTGAAACACAAATCCCCTCACTTCAGGCGTTGTCTTTCATTTGGAAAAAACACAACCCTGTGATGATTCTGATTGAGTGATTGATTGATTAAACAACTACTCTGCTGTGGTTGTTAATTTACAATACGCACTTACAGATAATATTATAAATGCATAACACATCAAGGGTGATTGCATTTTGTTGCCAATGTACAGAGATGTAGTGTACTGCCAAAATGAGTAGTTATGTGCATTTTATTGGGCTACCATTTCATTACCTAGATGAGAGTTGACCCCACTGGCCATAAGAGCTCGCACTTATTACTCTAACAGTGGCACTCAAAAGAACAAAGTTCATTGTAAGATAAAAAGAAACACCTTCTTAAATCTTGTCTCTCTTATACATATATACATATATAAAAATTTGTGCTCCAACATATTTTTGTTGCTGGAGGTGTATAATTGCTGATACTGGTGATACTAGAAGCAGTTAGGACTAGCAAAGCTATTTTGCTTGATATATTAGCACTTCCATTTTAGAATAATCCT
The DNA here is from genome assembly GCA_035583185.1 of Anabacerthia variegaticeps. Taxonomy (NCBI): domain Eukaryota; kingdom Metazoa; phylum Chordata; class Aves; order Passeriformes; family Furnariidae; genus Anabacerthia; species Anabacerthia variegaticeps. The sequence continues at coordinate 25,820,797 of JAWWEW010000112.1, read as the reverse complement.
ACTAGCATGATTCTCTAGTATTTACAATTTTTATAAGTACCGATTATATTTTCAAAGTCAAAGTGGGATAAAATTGGTGCATTGTACCCTGTTGTTGCTGCTTTCTATAGTAGCCAACCATACATACTGAACAATGCCATATGAATGTAATTTTGAGAGGTAAGAGCTTGATTCTTTAAAAAACCACTTACATGGGCAGTATGAGCTCTTGCTGAGGATCTTCACCACATGAATATCACGCATACAGTCTAGTTATTAAGGAAAACCTAAGTTCCATGGCCACACAGGAGTATGTAGGTGGATGGAGTTCTGGCAAATGAACATTTTTTTTTTAGCGCTGAAGTCCATTCAGCAGCCAAGAAAGCCATGTCTTATCATACCATTTGTACCCTCCACTTCTTCTCAGGGAATAATATCTGTATATCTAATTTGTAAATCTCAATAGGTGAGTGTTGTGGTTCAGCCCCAGCCAGCAACCAAGCACCATGCACCGCTCACTCACTCTCTCCGGTGGGATTGGTGGGAGAATCAGAAGGGTAAAAGTGAGAAAACTAGTGGGTTCTGGTAAAGACAATTTAATATGTAAAGCAAGTGCCACATGTGCAAGCAAAGCAAAATAACAAATTAATTCACTATTTCCCATGGGCAGGCAGGTGTTCAGCCATCTCCAGGAGAGCAGGGCTTCGTTATGCACAACAGTTACTTGGGAAGACAAAATGCCAGAAGCCCAAACATCCTTCCCTCTTCTTCCCTCCGCTTTATATGCTGAGCATGATGACATATGGTATGGAATATCTCTTTGGTCAGTTGGGGTCGCCTAACCCAGATGTATCTTCTCCCAACTCCTTGTACACTCTCAGCCTCCGCGCTGGTGGGGCAGTACAAAAAGCAGAACAGGACTTGATGCTGTGTAAGTACTGCTCAGCTATAATGAAAACATGCCTGTGTTATCAACACTGTTTCCAGCAAAAATCCAAAACACAGCCCCATACTAGCTACTTTGAAGAAAATTAACTCTATCTCAGTCAGAACCAGCACATTATCCAGCCCTTATTTGATCTAATTTATGTCATGCTCAGGTCACATACTATCTAATACACTCTCTTTAACCACAACAGCCACTCCCATCCCTCAATATAGTCATAGATACCAATCCCTTCGTCTATGGATCACTTCTGTGAAATGTTTGTAAAATGCCTATAAATGTCCATAAAATGTCCTTTGAGTTAATTTAGTCCATGACTTTGGGCTCCATCCATAATGGTGTCACTCACGAAAGGAGAGGTGGTGTGTTGCATGGAGTTACTTGGCACCAAAGCCAGTTCTGGTCTGGTCATTGGTGTACTTGCACTGCCTCTTGTGACGTTTGTCCTCCATTGGGTTCAGGTGATTTCTGCCATAACAATTCCTATAACAAAAACTCAAATAATTGTTTGCAAGCTAAAGGTATACCCATTACAGTGTCCACCCCTGGTCCCTTTGGACACAACCATAATGCTTATCATTTCAATGAACTCATCCTTCTACGAGCCACAGTGTCTCCAGGTACAGTCTGCTGCAACACAGACTTATCCAGAGCCACAGGTGCTTTGAGGTGCAGCTGTTCCAGCAGGGCCTCCTCCATGCACCACAATGCCTTCTGAGATATACCTGCTCCAGCATGGCCTTATCCACAGCCACAGTGCCTTCAGAAGTAAACCTGCTCCCACCATGGCCTTATCCATGGCTGCAGTCCCTCCAGGGGTGTACCTGCTCTGTAGTGGACTTGTCCATGGCCACATGCTTTGAGGTGCTCCAGCATGATCACATGCACAGCCAGAGATTCTTCAAGGTGTACGTTCTCCAGCATGGACTTATCCTTGGACCACAATCTCTTCAGAGGTGTACCTGCTGCAGCACAGACATAACCACAGCCACAGACACTCCAAGATGTACTCCAAAATGCTTCCCAGCCCAGCAGAGCAAGATGATTAGTGGTACAGGACAACAGCAAGCAGCAAAAGCAAAAACCAGCCATTAACAAGCACTAGACTCTTAGTTTACAGCAAGGTAAGCAAACCCCATGGCAAGCACAGGAGTCTGTCAATTGCTAGCTAAACAGCAATAACAGTTATAAATCTGATCTAGTACATTCCAGTCAAATTTGTCAAACTCTTCAAGTCTCATGTTGGGCACCAAAAAGGACTGTTGTGGTTTAATCCCAGATGGCAACTAAGCCCCACATAGCCACTCACTCCCTCCCACAGTTGGGACGGAGGAGAGAATAGGAAGGATGAAAGTAAGAAAGCCTGTGAGTTGAGATAGAGGCAGTTTAATAGGGAAAGCAAAAGTCCCACATGCAAGTAAAGCAAAACAAGAAATTCATTCACTACTTCCCATTGTCAGTCAGCCAATGTTCAGCCATCTCCATGAGAGCAGAGCTCCATCATGTGTAATGGTGACTTGGGAAGACAAATGTCATCACTCCAAACATCTCTATCTTCCTTCCTCTTCTCCCTGTTTTTTATTCTGAGCATGATGAATTATGGCATGGAATATCCATGGTCAGTTGGGGTCAGTTGCCCTGGCTGTATCCTCTTCCAGTTCTGTGCACACTCAGCCTCCTGGCTCATGGGTGGGTATGAAAAGCTGAAAAGGTCTTGGTGCTGTGTAAGCACTTCTCAGCAAGAGAGAAAACATCCCTTTATTATCAACACTGTTTCCAGCACAAATCTAAAGCACAGACCCGCACTCGCTACTATGAAGAAAATTAACTCTATCCCAGACAAAACCAGCACAGTGAGTACTTTTGGCCACTAGCAATGACTGAGATTTGAGAAGAGAGTTTTCTGTAAGGCTTGTAGGTCCATCTGGGAATGATGGATGACTTTCAGCAGCAAAGATTTTCTAACAAATGACATTCCAAAACAGAGTCTTACAAAGTACTCATAGCTAATGTCAATAATTCTCTCTTTGCCAGTTTAAATATCCTTCTGAGTCTCTCACACCCTCACTGGTACAGTACACTGGCAAAATTAGCAAGCTAATGTCACCACTCCTTGTAGATAAACACATGTGTAAAGTGTCAGGCATAAGGAGGAGATTACAGAACACATTCTAAGTACCACTTATAAATACAACACATGTAGCTCATGGAAATGTTGACATCATCTAAAGAGGAAAGCAAGACTTACAACCGCAGTGGATTATATCATTAGCCAAACTGGAAAGCAGTCATTCTTTACAGCTGCAAAGAGTCTGTGTCTGCCCTGGACATCCTGTTTTCCTGAGGAAAAATAAATCACTAAATTAAGATAAACTTCACGATTGTGAAAGTTCACATATGTTTTTCACAAAACATATGTGACATACACATCTTAAATCCAAGATTTTTACATGTTGGTACAATTAATCATCTTGTGCTTGATTGAGAAAAATATGTCACTTAGCATAGGAAAGAGGCTGAGGGGTATGGATGCAAATGCAGATGATTCCCAGAATGCACACCACTGTGGATGGGGCTGTGAGCCAGTGAGATTGTTGCAGTGCCACAGAAGCTTCCTGGGATTAAGATCCCACAGAGGTGGTGCTGCTCAAGGCAGAGCATCCCTTATCCAGAGAGCTTGAGGTCAAATAATTCAGCCAATACACAGAAGCTGGAAAACAAAAATTACAAAATCAAAAATACGTGTGCCCACACACTTTGAGGCATCTGCATACCTTCCTGCCACTCTCCATTCTCCTAATACTATTAAAAGTTTATGTGCCAACTATAACCCCAGGGTGTTTTCACCACTTATTGCTGCAGCAGATGTGACTTTTGCAGAAATGGCTGAAGAATGAAAGAGCCTTACAAATGAGCCTATTGGGTGTTTTTTATCTTAAAAAGAAATGGTGATGTCCCTGCAAGCGAATAACCAGGAACAGGGTGCGGGCTCGTGACAGCTAGGAGGCAAGGCTGCTGCTTGGTAGCAATGGAAAGGCATTAAGGGAGGAGGAACGAGTAAGATCAAGTACTTGGAGCAAGAGGCATGAGTAGGGCTGGACTTTTGTGTGTATCAAAGAGACAGAACACGTGTAAGAGCTAGAAAGACTAGAAGGAAAGAAAGAGGTGCAACAGACCGTAGAGGTTTAGATGACAGATTTCCCTCTTTTGCTACCAAAAGGAAGATGGATTTGGCCAATTTCTCAGAGGGACAAAATGGCAGGTTAGTAGGTCTAAAGTTACAGAGATGATAGTAGTGTTGGTCAGTGTAATGAAGAACAAGAGACAAAGTAGAGTCAGAGTACAGAAGGAAACAGAAAAACTCAGTTTTGGCCATGCTGGAGATAAAACATTTTCAAAAGAGACAGGCAGATAAGAAATGTGGCAATGATTTAAGGAAATATGCTGGGAACAGAAAGTAAATTTGCAATTTTCTAGCAGAAAACTATTTCAAGCAGTCCTGTCTGCAATTTTTCTCCACGTATGGTTTGATCAATTTTTTCCTCAAGGCAAAAAGACTGTTTTTGCTTAAAGCTGTTAACAAGAAGAGGTGCTGGTCATAGAGGGGAATGTAGAAAGGGAGAGGTCAGGAAGGACTAGTGCTTCATGGCAAAAGGTTAAAGGATGTAGCCTTTGCTAGGATTAGGATAGCTGATCCAGGGTTTGCTAATGGCAGAGAAGAAAAAATGCCAACCAGCTGTTTCACTGCATGCCTTTGCAGCTGAGTCAGGCTGAAGTGCTGGAGAAGGAAAGACATCCATAAAGGAGGTAGCAGCTGCACAAGTTACACCTGGGTAGGTGACTGGGTGTGCAAGACAAATATCAGGAAAGGATGTGCATGGAAGTTGCAGTAGTCAGTGATGCTCTTCTAAACTTTGTCTTCGGTATATTGAAAGGACCTGGAAGGAAACACGGAAAGATTAAGGTCTGAGTCTGAATGGCTGGCAGAAAGAAGAGCTGATGCAGCAGGAAAGAGAGTGAGAGGAGAAGGTAGCAGGGAGGTAAAGTAATAGCCAAAGGATACAGTGATCAAGCGGAATGAGTTGAGAATACATGATGAGATCACAAAATGGCCAACATGCCAGCTCACAGCGCTGGCACCCTACGCTATATAAAGCCCAGCACAAGTGCAACACTACTGCAAAAAATAAACAGGATGTGAGGAATTTAAATAGGCCCAGATAACAGCAAGAATATTTGTGATGAAAAGGATTTAGTTACTCAGAGCTCTGGGAGCAGTATTCCACAAGATTTTGAGTACAACAGAGGTCGACAAAATTACTTGGGTTCTTCTGCAAGATGGTCAGTACCTTGGCACTTCAGACTCTAAATTAAAGTCCAAAGGCAATATTTTTGTACACATCTCAGCTTCAGTCAGGAGCACGCAGGTCTGGCAACCAATTTCCTGTTTCTTGGACAGCATCAGACAGGAAAGAGTGGAGCAAAACCAGAATTTCTCTTTCGAAGCTTTGCCTTCCAGACTTCTCCTGCAGGTTTGTACTTTCTGTAAGATGATCATCACCTATGTAGCTAATATTGAAGATCTCTTCAAAAGTAGTAGCCAGCCTCTTCCCTTGCTGAACAGTCCTGGAAGTCAGTATTTAGTTTTTCTTATCCATACAGTGTTAGAACTTGAAAGTTCTCTGTTCGTTGTCACTGCCTAATTTTTAGCAGACAAAGAAAAATATTACCTGGAACCCTCTTGCTCATCAGACAGAACAATACAATTTCTTCTGTTAATATGTTACTTAAAACCCAAATGAACCACATCAAAAACCTGACCTTTTTTTAGAGTTAAGTACACTTCATATCCACTTCATTTCAAATGTTCTACTGGCTAGCAGGGGAACAATATTTTCACAGGAAAAAAAATTGTGTACTTTGACTCACAATCAAAATCTTATCAAATGTCACAGGAGGTTCAGGCCAAGTGTTTGTATTTACTGTGCTTACAGATCAGTAGGAGATAAATAATTTCTCCTAGCTCTTATACCCAAGCCATACATTTCTTCCTGGCATAGATGTTCACAGGCGAGAACACAGGTGAAATGTTCTCATAAAAATGGAAGGGACAGCACACAGCTGGCATGACAGCAACTTAACCTTTTTACCCTTTAACTTAGAGGCATACTGAAAATACATTTTGATTCAAGTAATATGACAGATGTAGCCAGAAATGTTTAATACAGAGAAAATTTGGGCTGGTGCAAAGACATATTTTTAAGCTTACACCTATATTTAACCTTGTCTAAATACAGACCTCTGTGTTTAGTAATTACCCATGCATTTCCCAAAGGTTTGCAGTCCTTTTATGAAATTGTAAACATCAATTTGCAGAAACAAACTCCTGCTTACACTGTAGGTATAACCAACGTAACTTTGGGTTTGGTTTGGGACATCTCACCTATGAAATGGTAAATATCACCTTCAAGATTCAATATAAAACACCTACACGTGAAAGTTCCCTCTTCTCTTGCAATCTGAATGAAACCTTTTCTCACTATACTATAGCACTTACAGAAAAGTTTTGTGGTTTGTTTTTTTTTTTTTTTTTTTTTAATCTCTGGGCCT
>JAWWEW010000112.1:25745226-25814162 GCA_035583185.1 Anabacerthia variegaticeps | reverse complement strand
AAAGAAGCAAATCAATGATTGTTTAATATCTTCCTGCTCTGGTTTCTGGTTTCTCACCACGACCCACCCCCCCGCCTTTATAATAAAGATATGAAAATTCTGGGTTCTACAGCTGACTGGGCATTTGAGAGGTTTGGCTCATCCTGCTTCTGAACTGTGGCTTATTAGTGTTAATTGATGAACAATCTGACAAAGAATTAGGCATGAAAATCCCTTCCTCTCCCTTTCTTTCAAGCTTTTTTCTCCAGCTTTATTTTTTATCTTTTGTTACATGGAAGTCTCATCAGAGACATGCACTCTGAGTCAAAGTTCATGTGAGTCATCACACTGGCCACTCTACATGGTAGTAGTGGAGGTGGAAAATGAAAAGTGGAAGAGAAGACTTGAGAAACTGGAGGAGAATGTAAAAACCCCAGGGCAGCTGAAATAATCCATAAATCCTGCCAACTGGAAACATCACTGGCAAGAATTTTGTGTATTCCTGAATGCAAAAAGACCTTCTGGAAAGGAAGACATGCCAAAGGTAGCTATTTTTATTTTAATATTCATGGTTTGGACACACTGGATTTTATACCTGTATTTAAATGGGGAGGAGTATGACAGCTAGACAGTCACAGACATTTGAAGAGTACTGTGCTCTAAGAAAGAATGATGCATTTGAAAGGCATCAATTTGATAGGAGAAGCTGAAATAAAGGGAGGAACTGCTGCATCATTTATAACAGATTTGAAGTTGCAAAGCTGAATATGCACTTTTGGATGTTTTGCAGAATCTGAATCCAGATGGGATATCAGGCACTCAAAAGAGAAACAGAACTGCTAAAGTTCCTTTTTTAAGCTGAGTAAAAGCAATCAGAATTTGTCAGACTGCAAAAAATAGCTGTTCAGAAGGAAAACAGAACAGTGCATAGTGGACTGCAAGATCAGCAAGAACCTAAAAACTGTGAAAAGGAAAACCAAAACCACATATCCTAAGAAAGGTTTTTCAAAATACCAGTCAGGTGGATTTGCATGACAAACAAAGTGAGAGTTTATTTTGAGGAGAGTCACTATGCCCCTGAGAAGCAGCTATTTTGAAAAATCTGCTAAAGAAAAGGAAGGATGTACTTAAAGAATAGTGTTTCCAGTCTACTTAGAGAATCAAAAATCTTCATGAGAGCTGGTTAAGATCCAGGTACATCCAGTGCATAGATACTACACAGAGGACAAATGCAACTCTTACAAATAGGCTACTGGGGCTCAAATACATGGAGTATTGTGCAGAGACAATGGCATCAGTTGGAACAAAGAGGTAAACATCATGTCTTAAAATGGGAAATAATTCTTTGGGAATGTGAGTCTTGTAGCTGGGAAAAGGCAAAAGCCAAAGTTTGAAGTTCTTTCTGCAAAGAGATTACTTCTCATTAGGCGGAAACACAGCTCACATCAGGGTTAGGGACAGTCCCACCCAACTTGAGGTGTCTGCAGTGCACATATCTACACCTAAGTTAGCCTACTGGATCCCATTCCATGAAATGGAGGTGAAGAAGAACTTTTGTAATTCAACCAATTCATGTTTTTTTATGTGTCTGCATCAGGACACAGTGAATTTTGTCCTCAAATTGTCCACTCCTCCCTGGTGGATGGGACACTGAGGGAGGGTGACAGGCTCAAAGAATAGACACATGAAGTCTGATAAATCCCACTGAAGATCTCAATGACAAGATTGTGCTTTAGGAGCACCAAAGCCCAGAAGGTTTCAGTCATGTTTGCCTGTATTATCAGCTTACTGTCCCACATAAAGATACTCTAAGGGAAACATCACATTGTGTGTCCAACATTAAACTTGTTTTTGTTCTCTGAGGGGAAAAAAAAAAAGGTATACCCATATCCAAAAGTAATGATGGGTTAAACAAGTCATCTCCTGTGTGAATATACATTTACTTACAATGGAGACAAGGGATACTACTTCTGGTAATGAGAGATGGTCTTCACAGTCTGATTATTGTCCTTGGGTTGTATGAAGTTAGACCTGAAGGTACTTGAGTGGAGTGAAACATCAAAACACAGGTGTTCTCTCTCCTTCTCCTAAACGAGTAAAGGCAGTGAGTGCACCAGTGAGATGCCCAAGGGAGCAGCCATGGTCTGAGGGAGGACACTGATCTCTGAAGCCTCCTCCAGCATGGCACAGATGTACCAGTGGAGGGCTGCTCCCTCACCCATGGCTGTGTGGTGCATGAAAGAACATAAAGAAGTCCAGTAAGGAGATGATGGGTTTCTACCAGCAGATATGTGCCTGGGCTTTCAGGGCCATGCTAACCCAAGCTCAACCATCATGATCTGTTCAGCTTGCTCCCTTCTTCGGTTTGGCTTCTTTTTCACTTTAGTTCTCCATCTAAAGCAGATAAACCTACCCTGTCAGTACTGATGGCCTTCCCACAAATATTTTGGGTACTGAATGAATTCAAGATATAAAATGAGAGCTGATATCTCCAGTCAGTCATCCAGCCTGACAGTCACATGAATGATTACTTGTACTGTCAAATGGCATATAGATTAATTTTCTTTTCTGGAGTGCATCGAGCTGTTTGTATTTTCTGGGAAGGTTAGATTTGCAGTTCAAAACAGAAGAGCTTTTGTGCTTGGGAGGGCACAGTGGGACTTCTTATGGGATGCTTTGCATTTTTCAGGGTAAAGCTGACAAGCAAGGATTTATTGTATGTAATGGAAAAGATGAGTTTTTCTTACATCAATGAATTGATAAATGTTTCTGATAAAAGGGGGTAAAGAATCACCACATAAAAAGTAGAATCAGCCATTTTGTAATCTGTCATGTTTTTGAAAAAAAATGGTATTTTGCTGCCCCAAGTAAGAATCTTGCTATTGTCTTTTCTATGACTGTCTGTCCCCAGGACTGGAAGAATTTTGAAAATGCTGGATACAAAAGTAGAATAGCCCTATTGTGTGCTAATCCTTTAGCAAACACATTTTTGTGAGTGTTGCTGCTCAGAGATACAGACAGACACCGTCATTCAATAAAGGCCTCCTTCATCAATCATATATTTAAAAGTCTACAAGTGGGAAGGATAGATAACAGCTCTATTCCTCCATTCTACAAGGCTTGGAAAAGCTGTATTTGCAAATGGGGTTAAGTCCAGTCTGCCAGGTAAAGTTGGCCTAGCAAACAGCTGTGGTGGTGTCAGAACTCAGTGTATTCTTTGAGGATTTCTAACAGCCTCTTCCCCACTGGAGTGGGTGATGTCCATGTGCCTCAGTTCTCAGTGTGCATCCCATGACTGCGGGGCATAAGGTGAGTCAGGGACCTGGGCTGTCAGTTCTGCTGATTGTTCAACAGGGACAGCAAATACCAGCAGAAAGGTGGAGCAGGCAGCTGGAGATACCAGCACCCCCACAGTAAAATTTGCCTAAAGCTGTATGAAAGCCTCAGACAATGTCTGTATAAGAATCAGGACTGATGCTAGTTGAAAGGATCACTGCAGGTTTCTTCTCCAACCTCCTCCTTGAAGATCCCCAGCATTAAAGCAGTGTGGTTTTCCTATCTGACTTGAAAACCTCAGAATGGAGAATTTTCAGACTCTTGGAGAATGTTCCAGTGCTGGTGAAAAGACTTATGTCCAACTTGAACCTCCCATATCCCAGTCTGTGACTGTTTATAATTTTTCACAGAATAACAGAATATTCTGAGCTGGAAGGGAACCATAAGGACCTTCAAGTCCAATACTAAGCCCTACCCAGGACCATCCCCAAGAGTCACAACATATGCCTGAGAGTATCATCCAAATGCTTCTTGAGCTTTGTCAGGCTTGGTGCTGTGACCACTGCCCTGGGGAGCCTGTCTCTTCACCCTCTGGATGAAGAACCTTTTTCTTATATTCAGCCTAAACCTCTCCTGACACAACTTCAGACCATTTCCTCAGGTCTGTCACTTCTGATCACCACAGACAAGAGATCAGTGCCTGCCCCTCCTCTCCCCTCACAAGGAAGTTGTAACTGCAGTGAGGTCTCCCCTCAGTCTCCTCTTCTCCAGGCTGAACACACCAAGTGCCCTCAGCTGCTCCTCATACAGCTTCCCTTCAAGGCCCTTCACCATCTTTGTTGCCCTCCTTTGGACTCTCTCTAAGACCTTAATATCTTTCTTATATTGCAGTGCCCCAAACTGCCCACAATGTCCAAGATGAGGCCACCCCAGCACAGAGCAGAGCGGGACAATCCCCTCCCTCGACCGGCTGGCGATGCTTTGCCTGATGCCCCCCCAGGACAGAGTTGGCCCTCCTGGCTGCCAGGGCACTGCTCACTCATATTCAACTTGCCATCGATGGGGTCCTCCTTCTTGCCCTTTTTGAAAATGGGGACAACATTCACCAGCTTTGAGTCAGCTAGGGCTGCTCTGGATTCTCAAGACTGCTCAAAAATCATTGAGGGAGGTTTTGTGATGACATCTGCCAGCTCTTTGAGGACTCTGGGATGAATCCCATGAGGCCTCATAGATTTATAGGGATCCAGCTGGAGGAGCAGGTCCCGCACAATTTCAGGGTTGATTTGCTGTTGATCATTCTCACAGTCATGGTTCTCCAGCTCAGGGTACTGAGTCCGCCTTGGTCCGTCATCTGTGTTGAAGAAAGAGGCAAAAAAAGCCTTAATCACCTCTGCCTTGTCTCTGTCCCTGTTTGTGAGGTGACCATCCTCATCCTGTAAAAGATCAATGATATTCCTATACTGCCTATTGCCATTAATGTATTTGGAAAAACTCTTTTTATTGTCCTCCACATTTCTGGCCAGCTTCAACTCCAGCTGAGCTTTGGCTGCACAAATTTTCTCCCTACAGTGGCATGCAGCATCTCTGAATTCTTCCCATGTCACTTGACCTTGCTTCCACTGGTCATACACCTTCCTTTTTTGCCTTATTTACAAGAGAAGATGCCTGCTTGCCCTTCTGCCTCGCTTGGTTGAGAATATTACGTATTGACTTACTGCTGATACTGAAATGGCTTTCTAGCTCTGCCTCAAGATCTACAGGTTGCAATCAGGTATTCATTTAATCTCCACTGTACCAAACAGTCTTAGCTGCCTTAACATCTCCTTGCTGGAATTCTAGGTAATGACTATCTTTACAGCCATCCTTTGGAGTCTTTCCAGCTTCTCCACATACCTCTTGTATTGGAAGGCCCAAAACTGGACTGAGGTTTGCAAGGTGTAGTTTCACCAGGGCCAAGGAGAGGAGGCTCATACCTGCCTTTGGTCTGTTGGCCTTGCTCCTTCATATATAACACTGCTATACATTTTGTCTTATTTGTGAGTAGAGCACCCTCTAGGCTGATACTGAGCCTTGCGTCCACCAGAACATTCAGGTCTTGCTCAACAGTGCGCCAATCTGTTTCCCCTGTGCACTCATATTTATAACAGTGGAGTTACTCTTCCCCAGGTGGAGCACTTGTTATTTCTTCTTAACTTCCGGCATATCTATTGGTCGCACCTCCGAATTTATAAAGGTCCCCTTGAATTAAAGCTCTACTACTTTGCATATCAAGTGCCTCCAATTTAACTTTATCCACAAATTTGCTCAGGGTCTGTTCTACCTCATTACCTGGCTAACTGATGAAGATAATCAACCCCTGCATATTCCATCCATAACTGGCTGCCCACTGGGCATGGAGCCACTGATTACTTCCCTCTGATTCTGGCAGTCCAGCCCATTTTTAACACACCTAATAACCTGTCCAACCAGACTGTGGTTTGGAAGAGTCCCAACAAGCACACTCTCCTGCAATGCCCAGGCAGGGCCTGGCAGGCACATCAAGTTATGGACCATTCCCAAAAGGCCCTGTGAGCAGAAAACAATTGCACGCTAGTTGAACAGAGCATTAGATATTCACATTTTGAATATGTTATTCAAAACCAAAAACTGACTCAAAAAAAAAAAAAACATAAAATAATTAAGATTATAGTTGTGTCTTAATTAAAGGCAATTTTAAAGGAAAAAAACCATGCTTCTATTAAATATTGCATTCAAACATGAAATTCAAGAGGTTTCACATGAAATCAGACTAAAAGTTTTCAGGGGTTCCCTGAAAAGAGTTTAGTCTTTCTGAAGAGCCTTTATCATAACTATTCAGGGCTTATTCCTCTAACAAGTCTCAGAGTAGAGCAAGTAGACATAAGGTATATCTTTGTTCTTTGATGTAACTGCCTATAAATCTATTTTATATAGATGAGATGATCTAACTGTTAAGAAGCTGCTGTTTCTGCCGCAAAAATATTTCCACACGTACAAAACAAATACTAGCTTTAAATTTGAATGGTAATTCAAGAACTGAAATTTTTCTTATGAAGTCATGAAAATATTTTGGTTTGGTTCTTCTAAATCATCTAGGGAGTTTTAGTAACATTTTAATCCTGATTTTAATTTTAATTAATATTTAATTCATATTAAACATCTAAAGAAAAGCTGTTTTTGCCTGCAGAGAACCAAATCCAACAACAGAGAGATTAGATGTTTAGACAACTTAACATTTTCTAGACCTTCTTCTACAAGAAAAAAAAGTTTGGCCTCACTGGATCTACATTTATTGGGAAAAATGCAATAATTTTTCTGGCAGATTATATTTGCTTTCATGAACAAAGTACTATGTAGTTTCTCTAACGCTAACCATCTCAGTGGTGCTGGTAAAGAGAATGGAGTGATGCTAACCAGAGAAGCACCTGGCTAGCCTAACTTTCCCACCAGTGTCTTAGAAATCAGCAACTGGATATTTTGGCTCAGTCCTAAGTAGGAAACACTGTAAAATCATTGAAATTTATGATAAAATTGTTATTGCATGTCTGCACAGCAACATGTCTGGAGACGTTTACTTTCAATACCGTCTTGAAGCAGAACTCTGAAAATAAAAGAATAATTCACTGGAAAGGAAGGAAAACAGAAATGCAAAATTTGAGCCTATAGGCTCTCTTTCTTGCTCTGTTACACCAATGGAGGAGATTATCTGCCTTGTATACTTTTCAAGAGATAAAACCTGACAGTATTCAGATAAAGATATCAAAGTTGTAAAGGGTAAGTAAGTCTTGTACCATCTTGTGTTGGATAGCAGTACCTTCCAAAACACATGGATGCCTTGGGAGTGCCTTAGGGAGAGGTAGTGCATTTTAAATGCAAAGCCTTTTATCCCAAACTTGTCCTTTCAATGACTGAAATGTTCACAAAACACTTGAACTTGCTTTGAAACTGAAGTGTTTTTCACAACGGGGTTCATCAAAAGACAGCTTGACCTGTACATTTTTTGCTCTAGCTCAATAGATTCAGTCCACAGCAGTTGTGCCAGTTTGGGTAAGGTAGTTGAAAGTGAATCAGTGCAAAATGGTGTATCCACAACTGCTCCTGGCTGAGCAGTCGCATGGGAATAGCTATTTCAGCATAACTGTTCCTGAAAAACTGTCTGCATAAAGGTGCTTACTTGGGAGTAACTATTCAATGCTACATGAAATAGCTGCTGTCCTTTACCTTCACAGCATATATTAATCTGACTTAACTGCTAGATGCAGATGGACACACTATAAAATTCTCATTTTCTATGCAAAGTTTGAATATAGGGCAGAGACAACTGAACTGCTGCATCAGGTGTATCCCGTGTGGCTTTCCCTTAGCTCACACATAAGGTGGTTGAGTAAAACTTTGAAGTCCTTGCAGAGTCTCACCTTTGTTCTTAGTCACTGCATGATACTGGACATTTCTGCTGCAAACTTTCTAGTGGTCTGGGCAACAATATCATCCCTTTCTGAAGCTCCAAAGCTATTTAGCATCTGTAGAATACCCAAGAAAAGTGAGTGGGTTTTTTGTTGTATTTTTTTTCCCTTTATTTTAATCACAAAGTAAAGCATACCTCCCAAGCCTTTATAGCTCTATTGATGCAACTGGGAGGGAAGGGGAACTCTGATGCTTAGGACACTACACCATGAGTGAGAAGAGGTTTGAAATTAGTAGGAACACTCATTTTAACCCCAAAATCCTTTAAAATAATTTAGCTTATTTGGTCAAGTTCCCTAGACTGCAGATCCTGCTGCTGTACATGGCCCATTGCTTTTTAGCCCAAGATTGAAAATGGCCCGATTAATAGAAAGTTATATTAATTTTATTACATTGTTATTCAAGAACATTAGAAAATACTGCTGTCTTTTTAGAGTTCTGGTTTTTTAAGACACTTTCTATTTTATTTAACAAGGATCATTAACACTAAGAGAACAGTTCTGTTTTCTTGTGCATGTTGTTAAAGAAGTCAGAATATTTCAAGTATACTACGCAGAATGTTGAAATGAAACATCTCACCTTTAAAAGCTCTCAGTACCCTTATCATTATATATATGTTCAAGTTTTGATACTGTTGCTTACAATAAATATGAATTGAAAATGTTATTCTGGAAGCTGTGTCATTACGAATAATGGAGTAGTTTAGGTAGTAATATGCTGCTTGCCAGGAATACGGATACCTGCACTGGTCCCTGTATGCTGGTGATAAAATAAAACAGGAATATTAATGCAGACTTATGCTAAAATAAAATGTGCCACCAGACATTATGCTTCATGGGAGATAAGGCTATTTTCCACTCTTCCAGACTACTGTTAACCTCATCTCATGAGACTAGCACATTTGTCCTCATCTTTCCTTGCATTTACCACACTGGTCACACTCTGTTATATTGTTCATCTGAGCAAGAGTGGTAGAAGTAAGAGGCGTACTTATGGGCTAGGAAGGGATCTAAACAGAGCTAAGTGTACACTTTATGATTGCAAACATCCTGCTCTAGGCACACACGTACCGACCGGTCACTTCCGTCTGTGAATAAAAGAGCAATAATTGGCAGCATTTTATATAATGGACTGTTTTTCATTCTGTTTTCCGCTCCAGGGACATTAATTTCCTTAAGTTGCAATGATTCAACAGAGCTTTGCACTTAGGTGAAACTGAAGTACTCCAGATGCTGGGATCTCCAGGAAGTGTATTGCCTCTCTCCATATTCCCTTTTCAAGCATGCAGAAATCCTGTGCATGTTATCACTGTCCCTTCATTCCCTCCCCACCATTGGTTTCTTCTCACACTGCCATGAGATTTGCTACAGTCCTGTGATGCTTTCTGTAGGTCTCTGTTCAGGCTCACATGTCATCACCAGCAGATCCAATTTTCCACTGGCTGGAAAGGACCGTACTTCAGTAACTCCCCAAAGGCTACAGTTTTTTTCTAACTGTGCTCCAGGAACCTGTAAAGAGATCTGTAGGTGACTCTCAACCTTCAGAAAAATAAGGAGCAGGAGCCTAAAGAGAAACATGGTTTGGGGAGACAATCTCTGTTACAGTAAGAACAGTCAGAAGGGGATTGCATTGAGAAATCTGAGCTGACACCTGATAGATGACTATCATTACGGCAACCAAGGTCAAAACCACAACCTGATTCACCAGTTAGTATAAGGGCTTTTTTCCTGGTTCAATACCTGTTGAATTCAACAGTAGAGGTTTAAACCTTGGTTTCTCATCACTCATCTCTAGGTTCTCCTTCTCCTGATTCAATCCAATTGCCTCACCCTACTAGTGCAGCTATGCACAGGCAACTTCCCTCCCTGGGTCTTCTTTCAAAAAAACTCACCTGGGTTGGCAAGAGAAGAGCCACAGTAAACCCTGGGTGATTGGGGTGCCAACAAAATGCTCCAGAAATTTTTCATCTTCTTGTTAGTATATATATGTGGATATTGAAGTCAATTACAGCATTATCTTAATTAATCTCAGTTTGGATTTACTTCCAGGGCACTTTCCAGCAGACACGGAAAGCCTTGGTAATGAACTTCTATTTCCATCTTCAGAACAGTAGCCTGGAAATGACATCTACTTGAACAGAGAGCCCCCAAGTTTTACTGACAGGTTTTATTCAATGTGGCTGTTCTTTGTTTTGGATCCCAGTGTTATTGCTGCTTCTCTTTCTTTCTTGATGTCCAGTGTGTGACAAGGAAGCTGCTTACTTTATGCAGTATTTGTCTGTAACATCCTGTACTAAGAGGTTGTTTTTTTCCTGCTGGAGATGTCCTGAGTCAGTGCGGGGCAATTAGCAGGAAATTCTCTGTAGCACTTTACTTAAATTGCTGCTCTAATGTTTTCCAGGTCATGGACTGGGTTTATTTAGTAAAAATGACTGCTTTCTGCATTTGTTTGGTTACTCTGTGCAGCAGGTGACACACCCTTGAGTCATTCATACCTTTTCAGATACAGTATATTTAGACAGTGTCTTTTAAACAAGTCTTGACAGTCTCTTAGCAGTTTAGTTGTAGAGGAGCCAAAATTCTCTTTGTGCTTTGATATTTTTGGTTTTCTATTTGTCCTACAGATAGCTGTTGCAGTTAGGCATCAGGTGCTCTGTAGCTGAAAGAAGAGGCATCCCTGTTAGCCTTCTGCCTGAGCTTCTGTGCAGCATGACTAAATTCAGGTTATTTAATATTCTGCTGTGGGTATGTAATCATGCCTTCCTGTTGTCCAACTCAACTTTTGCCTGGCTGATGTTTCATTTCTTTTTATAGGAAGGTTTTGTGACCAGGTAGATTTCTTGATGTGCTGCTGCCTCCTTGCTTGCTCAGCTTCCTATGTAGGTGGCTAAGGTGTGGGAACATGGGCAAATCAAAAGTACAAAGAAATGGAGAATGAAGAGCCACATTGTGCCCCTCTTCTTTCTGGAGTCCTTGGTAGAACAATTTTTTTCATGCAACCATGGTTGTATGTGACTTCAGATGCAGAACCTTTCTCTTTCATCTTTTTCTCCTTTCTTTTCTCTCATGTCTTGTCTCTTTTCCCTTCTTTCTCTTGGCTCTTTTCTCTCTTTTTACTTTCCTTCCTCGATTTTACCATTTTGTGTTGCTCATCTTCGTTTACTTCATGTTTGTATTTTAATACAGACTTATGTTAAGCTCCCTTGCTTGTGTGTGTACATTTTGGCAATTTCTCTGCTTTCGCCAGACTACCGATGAATCATCTCTTCAACTACTTACAACTCCAGTTTTTCTCTTTATTGGGGTGAAAGCTTGCTCATTAGCCTTGCACTGTCTAATGCTTGTGCCAAAGCATGTGTTTTCTTATTTGACTTGCATGCTGTTGGGGAATTTTTATTGTACCCCTAAGGCGAATTGAACGCATTTGTGCTTAAGTACATACATTGAAAAAACCCAAAAACAAACACAACAACAACAACAACAAAACAAAACAAAAAAAAAAACAACAAAAAGACCCACAAAAACACCAGAACAAAGAACACCTTGGACAATCATATTACCTTCAGTGGCTCTACAAGGAGTCTGCAGAGATGCATCAAGAGCCCATTCCTTACACACACTTGCACCACTGGCATGGGGCACCTCAGACAAGTGTTTTGGTCAACCCCCAAAGCCAATTCTGCTTCCCAAAGGTGGACTTGGGGCCCTCCCGTTCCAGGGTCATCTACAAGACAATGTTAAGGCTATTTCTAATCTCATCACAAAAGGAAACTTCACTTCTCTGCAAGGAATTCTTCCCTCTCTGGCATCCCTGCTTCTAGACAGCTTAACCCTTTCTGCTGTTGGACCTTCTTGCTGTTCATGCCAGATCATTCCTTGGTCACAAATTACCACTGCTAAGTAGTTACAATTTGAGTTTCTCTTTCAGTGCCTAGTTCATATCCCCCACTGCAATCCATCAATCTTGTCATCACTTTTGTCATATATAGCCATAGAGCGATACTAATTTCTTGATCTTAAGTTTTAAAATTACGGCTTTTTAATAAATAGCTTTTTGTGCATTGAAAATTCTTTTGAAGAGCTGTGTAAATTCCATTATGTTCTTCTGAACTTTTCCTAGCACACCAGGACACTATAATTTCCCTTTAAGAAGGCAGTATAACTACTACTGTTTAACTGTTCTAGCCTGCTCCAGTTTGGCTGGTTTTTGAAAGTGATACAGACTGAGCACTTTTCTAAGTATGATGTGAAAGTTTCTGCCTCTTCCTCTTACTACACAAAAAACCAGACCCACAAGTCTTACATCCAGAACTTTCTAGGTGGGGAGTTTCCTCCTTACTCCCAGTGTATTATTTCAAGTTGGTGTAAATCATCATCATTTTTATTAAATCTAGAACAGAAATTGAGCTACTGATGTAGTTACTTTTCTCTCCATGCTTTTCCACTCCTTTCTGCCTTCTTCCCTGTCTGCCATCTCACCTAATACATTTGGTTTCTAATTTCACATACAAACTTCTGACATCATGTTGAAAGGGTTTTCTTTCACTACATATTCTATATTTTTCCATTAAGTGCTTCCTGAAAGTAAAGTGTTTTTTCCTCTTAGGAATTTCCTTAGAGAGAAATGGGGATGAGATGGACGTGCAAGTACCACCTAAGAGAAGAAATGAGAATTTTGTCTGCTGGTAGTGACAGCATTGCTCTTTGAGGAGTCAAAATGGCATATAAGTGATTTGGTTCAGCCATGAATATATACACTGCCATACTGTAAAACTCATAGTTTTACATCTATCAGTCAGTAATTAGCTCTAAGTCATCTGTTACGCCTAAATTCTGAATTACATAAAACTGCACATTTGTATTGCTCTTCCTTCCCTTCCCCTTCGGTGAGAGCTGCAAAAGCACAAGCTTGTACCTAACAATGTCAGCTTTAGTCCAGTGTTTCAACTGTCTCTACCAAACAATTTGGATTTGGAATTCATATTCTTTAAAAAAATTAGCAATTGTTGAATCTCATCTGTTTCTGATCAAAGAAGGATGGTGAGGTAACTCAAGGGTCTTTTTTGTGAACTTCTGATAAACAAACTTGAAAGATTCTGGGTTTGTTTTTAAAGTAAGCAGGATCCACTGACGCAAAACCTTTAAGCATCCTTATGTTTTAGAATATAGTGTGCTGCCAGAAGAAAAAGACAATGAAGTGCATCCCTGCCTCCAGGTAGTGGTTGCATTTAATGATTCATCTACTTAAATGTCAAAGCAGATGCTTGAAATCAGACTGTACTTGAACGCGGAGGAGTGGCCTTCTTTTACCAGTCACCAATAGAACAGTGAGTGGATATGGTAGCTGAAGTGTCTAAATTCCCTGTTCTTTTTTACAGACAGTTAGGGAGACTTAAGTAAATTTCAATTTATTTTGTTTTTTCCTTTTCTGTCTCCTCATCTATCCTTTTATTTTTAATGTGGAAATTAGGGGGTGTCACAGAGAAATTGCCTTATCCTAGAGGACAAAGAAATCAGAAGTTTGTTCTTTGGTGTGGTGAATCCACATTTTTAAGAAAAGCCTGAAGATTATAGACAACTGGCCTCCTAAATAATAGTTCCCTTTTTTTTTTTTTTGGAGACATCTTCAGGTTTTAAATTACGTTTTTTTCTTCCTATTGTATGACTGTATGCATTTGGCACTGCTATCACATATGTAAGACATAAGACAAAAGTGTGAGATTGCAAATCATTTTGTTTTCTTGTCAGTAACAGTTGTCTATAAATAACATTTATTACAGCTTTAGCCCTGTAACTTTTTGACAAACCTGTCTGAAATTCAGCAATAGATTAAACATCATTACTGGGTGCTGACAGACACTTGCATTCATGCAAACACAGGCAGAGCTAACTTACTCTTTTAGGAGTGAATGGGAAGGAAATGCACATGTTTTTCTTTTCCCTTTGACCCATCTGTTGACAAGAAAATTGTAAAAGTGATGTGGGAGCTGTTTCCAAACCTAAATACCTGTGGTACCTAACTTAGCTATTGCATTGTTCAAAAATTCAGAGGACCTAAGGGAGGCATTTAGCTGCCCTGTACACTCACTGAAAAGATTCTGGTTCTTCTCAACAGTAATTTAAAGCATCTGCTTCTCTCCATTGACTAAATAAGGTGCCTCAGTACTTCACACTTCTACAGACTGATTCACAACATCTTGACACTGAGAAACAGAAATACCAAGAACCAACAAGCAAGAAAAACTAACCTCAGAGTATGCCTTAATATGGGCCTGAAATGGACCTGTATTATGGATATTGCTGTCTACAACAGAAACAATGAGACCTTCCAGAGATGGATTGTTAACAAAAGAGGCAAACAAAGATGTGACAATACAATAGTCTAATAAACAGAACTGAGCCCTGGGGAACACCACTTGTGCCTGGCCACCAGCGGGATGTTAACTCCATTCACCACCACTCCCTGGGCCCAGACATCCAACCAGTGCTTTACACAGCAAAGAGTGCACCGGTCCAGGCCAGGAGCAGCCAATTTCTCCAGGAGAATGTTATTAGAGACATTGCCAAAGACTTTGGTAAAGTCCAGGCAGACAATATCCACAGTCTTTCCCCAATCCACTAGGCAGGTTACGCTGTCATAGAAGGGGATCAGTTTGGTTTCCTGCAGATGATGCAAGAAGGTCCCACTACATGTAAAATTATAACCTGTTCTCAGGGATTGAGATTGCCACTCACAGTGTAAAGGCTAGAACCACAATATTCACTGGTTTGATGTCACAGTTATGAATTATGAATATTTCTTAGTCATTGCCTCCAGATTGGGATGCTAGTAAGGAAGTGCAATTTCTCCTATTCATTTACTGTGGGTGTTAATACAGAAAGGCCTTTTAACGCATTTTGAGCTATCAATGCAGAGAAGATTTTCATCCATAAGCAGAAACCTTTAAAGCTCCTTTCCATGCTTTAAGCAGCTATTATGATCATTTCATTTAAAAACAACAACAACAACAAAAAACCACAGCCATTTTAGCTGCCTGTGTTTAGGATGCCTCACTTTAATTCTGATTTTCTGAGCTCTCAGCACGTGCAGGAAGCCTTTGTAACCACACCATTCCTCAGAGCTCTGGAAAGCCTGAAGAACAATCGGCACATATCTTTTTTTTTTTGGCAAACAGATTGGACAGGTACAGCTCACGGGGTCAGGGTATCTAGCAGCAAGCCACGCCACTAAGCTTGGGGGTTTTTTTGAGTTTCTTTTTCTCTGGTAGTAGAGTTTATTTGCACTCAGCTTTAAATAGACTGTTCTCTGAAGGCACATGCTATTACAAATCCTAATGTATATGCATGTTTATATGTATATGTGTGTGTAGATACAGATGGTATATCTAGGTGCTACTTGTACAGGTTCCACTAAGCTGCATCTGGTTCTTTTTCCCTGGATAATAAGAGCTCCAGCAAACCAGACCTGCTCTGCTGAGTGCCTGGTTCAGACCCACCTTGCTATGCATCTACCACCAGTTCAGCAGCCTCGTATTTCCTTTCTTCCTTCAAAAAGCAATCTCTTCTCTTTGCACCACTGCATATAGCTTTTATCCAGCCCCCTCAATGACCTGATGTTCCAGCAGCTCTGGTAGCTGTGACAGCTGCACTTGAATCCATCTAACCAGTGCAAGCTGTAATTTATTCTGGGAGTGTGCCAGCCAGGTCAGTCACACTCAGGAACTGTATGTTTGAACTTCAGATGAACCTTTCCCAAGAACTCGGTGGAAAATGAAGACAGCAATGGAAATTAATGCAAATGGACATCAATACAAACAGTTTTATAGTGCCTAATAGATCAGAGCTGATCAGCAAGATAGTTGTGAAAAACCTTGAAACACTTTGGTGAACACTGAGTGTATCAGCTTCAAATTCAAAAAGTGTGGTTCAAAAACAGAGTTGTGACTTCAGCTGTAGCAATGTAATTAATCTTGTGCAAGACAAATGTCATCTGACAGAAGGTTACCTGAAGTCAGATCACTTAGCTCAACCACAAAGCTGGTGCTTCTTGAAAAGAAATTGATACAAATGAAATTAATACTGCCAACTTACATTATAAAGGAGTACTGAATTTCATGTTCCATAGCATTTTAAATTACGAATGTAAGAACACAGGATGACACTAACATATGTCCTGTCTACGAAGGTGACTAATACAAGATGCTTAGAGAAAGAACACAAGGAATAGGATAATTCACAATATATAGGGATCCTGACTACTGGAGAGGGCTGGGGAAATTTCCTAGGAAATACCTGAACCAGAGTTTTCCTTTAAACAATTTCAGTTAAATAGCCATCAAGGAATCTGTGAAACATTCCCTTAAAAAACTTAATCTGATTCTGTTTCTACTTTAAGCTCCATGTATATTTAGGAGTCCATAACGTTTTAATCAAATGTTTCTCAAGTTAACTGTATATAAAAAAATTGCTGTGTTCTGTTTGTTTCAAAATCATCACTTAACAATTTCACCGAGTCCCTCTAATTATGTATTAGGAAAAACAGTGAATCATTGTTTCCTAGGCGTGTTATCTGTACAAATGTTTAATGTTTCCAGTGTTTGTATGTCTTTATCATAAAACATTTTGCTATTTCTTTCTAAGATGTAATATTTTGATATACATGATATTCCTGTATGGTAGAATACTGCTATTGCTGTCTTTACCTACACTTTCTGCAGCTCAGCTATGTCCTATGTGAGAAGGAAGACCACAAAAATAAACAAAATTGAAGATAAGGATTCTTTATGGATTTAGAAAAATGGATATTTTACCTGTATTTTCAGTTGTTTTCCTCATAATTCCTAACACAAATTATTTTGGAACAACCTCTAAGCACTAAGTTGATGTTTTCAAAAGAAACCTCATTTTCACAATGACTACTGACAATGACTCCTAGACTTCTTTTCTGAGTAAAAATGCATCATTAGAACCCACCATACACAATTAGAGCTACTTTTTGTAATGTGCAGTACCTGTTATTTATCAACATTAAATTTAACCTGACATTTCCGCAATTGTTTGCAGTCACCTTTAATTTTTTACTATCCTATCTGTTGCACACTTTGGTACAACACTTTTGTGAATAATTTGTGAATATGTTTAACTGCCCAGATTCTATCACAGAGCCTTCTGAAATTATTTTCATAGCCTTTTATGAAATATTAAATCTCATGGTTTCTTATCTTGTATTTCTGATGTTTTAACCAGGTTTTACCCCTGAGGGATTTCTGACTTTAGACATTAGCTTAATTTCTTTGATGATTTTTTTCTTGCAGAGCCTTACTGAAAGTTTTTTAAAGACTGGACACACCATGTTGACCAGAAACCCATTACAACATCCTTATAGATTTCCCCAAAGAATTCAAGTAGGTTTGTGAGAGATTACTTCTACCAACCAAATCAATGCCAATTCTCCTCTAATTTTATTCTCTGTCATAGTTTCCAGTTATTTGCTTAGTGCAGCAGTCAGTCTTATGGGTCTGTAGTTACCTGGAGCTACCTATAAAATTTGGTATCACACTGCTGCCTTCCACTCCCCTGGTGTTGTCATGAATTAATGCAATAAGCTTATCAGTTAAAAGTGCAGCAAATTTGTAACTGCAAAACTCTTGGGAAAATTCCAGGAAATTCAGATATCAATTCAAAATAGGACAGTCCTGGTCCACTAGTAAGCATTTTTACATAGGTGCTCCAAGTACTCACAAAGTTCCTGAGTCCAGACAGGCCTTTAAATTGAGTTATCACAACCTTTTCTACAGTCTTACATGCCTAGGCAAAGCTGCAGGAAATACAGTCCCGAAATGGATAAGTCCTCTCACGTCCCTCCCCTTCCCTCCCTCCCCTCCCCCTCCCCTTTCTCTTTTTTTCTCCTTTTTTTTTTCTATTTTCTTTCTTTCCTTTTCCTCCTAGCTTACTCAGGTGTGGTTTTTTTTTTTTTTTTTTTTTTTTTAATCTCTGGGCATATAGAGCTACATCAGTCTTTTTTAAAACAACTATATGATCTGGAAGCCCAAACTACATTTAAAAAAAAAACACAACAGAAACCAAAAGCAGATGAGGATGCAGTTTATCTGTCACTGAGGCAGTCTTGACTTGTCTTTATCTTGCCCTTCAAAGCAGTGCAACGGGTGAGGGAGGCAGGACACCATGTTTCATGCTGTATTATCATCTGCAGCTATTTGTAGCTTCCCATCAAGGCTAGAAATGCTGCAGGTGGAGTGGTTTGCAGAGTGTGCGTGAAGCAGTCAAACACGTGGAGTGAATGGGATTCACTCAGTTTCTGACGCTTAAGCCATCAGCGTGAGTGACCAGTTTCCCTGTAACTGGTATACTTATCAAGTGTAAGGAAAACAATTTTTCTGGCCCTGATTATTTATAGTTAGGACAAAATTAAGAGAAAAAAGGCAATTTAAATTCTGACTTCCCACAGCTTTATGGAAAATGCTTTGCTTTTGCTGTGATATATAGAGTTAACAGAAAATCAACACAGAGAAACTGATGAGCATGTGAGAAATGACAGCCATTAACATGGTAAATGATGTATCTAAAATTACTATGGGTTTTAAGAAACATTTCCTCTAGAAAAATAAACTATCACATAAGCAAAGGTTAATTGACAAAGCATGACTGAATGTGATTTCTACATGTGAAATTTGATAATATTTTACAAATATATCAATGGAAACCATCACCACTATTTGACATGTGTACAGGAATGATGCTACAGAAGTTCTGCCTACTTCTGGTTTTGGTTAGCAAAATTTAGTTTTGCCTATAGGCAATATATATTTCAAAGTATGTCAATTATACTTAAGACACATTAATGCATTTTTAGAGTAATTTCTGTGTCAGTGAAATTATTGCCTGCTCTCCCCTCCCCACCCCCCATTGCTGTCATATAGAACTATAACCACATGGAAAAGTAATATTAGGAAACACATTAAAGATGATTTATCAGCTGGAAATAGGAAAGAGAGCCAAGAGCAGGTGATGAACTCTTCAGAACCACTGCATTAAGCTGAGACAGAAAAGGCTGCTACATTATGTCAACTGACCTGAAATATATAATCAATTTGGAGCAAGTTCCATTCTCATTCACTCTAGCCTAATTACATATTATTTAAATAGCATTACTCCGGATTTCTACTTACACAAGTGATCATCACAATGTGGCTTTTATTTGGCCCCTTGGAAAACATGATAAAAGAGCCTCATAGAAACCATGAGTCACTAAAGCTCCAGGAATGCAGTGCTCACTCTCTTTCAGAGACGTAAGGTCTTATCTTACAGCCTTTACTGTTTGCAAGTGGAGAAATGTTGGAGCAATCAGAGTTGCTCACTCAAACAGGTAGAATTTAGAAGAGAAAGGCAAAATAAAAAAACTCCTAGACCTCCCCAAACTTAAAAATCAGCCTAGGGACCAGTAAATGAACTGTACAAGTTGTTCAGGGTTGCTTTAATATGCTCAAGGAAAAGATGCTACTTAAAAGTAGTCCGCCAAATCTGTATCAGCAGCAGTTTCCAGACAGAAGTAAAGCACAGTCCCATGTCGAGCAAATTATGGTATCTAATCTGGCAGTCACAATAGGTGACTGATGCAAGATTCTCTCCCAGCAGAAAAAGTATTTGGCACAGGAGGTTACTTAGCAACATTTAGACAGAGAGCTAAAATGACAATAAGATGGAAGTTTAATAAGGGAATACAAGAGGTCCAGAACTCAAGACAGACCACAATAACAAGAGAAAGTGTAAATGGTATCTTTCCACATAGCCGAGTCTCCCACAGGGGATTTACTAATAAGGAGGATAGCCCAAATCTCTTCTCTGGACTCCAGCTGAATTTCGTCAGCAGTGGCTGTGGTGGGAACCTGCCACACCCCCTTCAGCCCAGATAGCCAAGAGGGTCAGTTCCACCATCCTTTTCATCTACTTTCAGGTCATCCCCGAGGTCAGTGAAAGAAGCAACCTGTGTTCACCATGCACTATGATGAAATCCCATATTTCTAATAGATTTTTCTTTCCCAGGAATCCAATGGTTAGGCTTATCCAAGTGCTCAACCCACCACTTTCCTTGTCTTTCACCTGTAGCTCAGCAATGCATGCAAATGTGCGCTCACAGGGTGATTATCCCTGGGAAAGGAGACGGTATCAAAGAGAATATCTTTTAATAATTCTTTTAGTCAGAAAGGAAACCTGGGAATTCCTCTGTTACATTCTGTGGCAAAATGATGAGCAAAGCATTCCCTTCATGCTCTGGTATTCATTGGTTCCTTCTGATCTCAGTTACAAGGATGTCACAAGACCAGAATGCCACTACAATCACTTATTTAGCAAGGAGAAAAAACACAAATCTTGACTTTTATGTACCTTTTTCGCATTGTATGTTGTGTTGAACTGCAATAGCTTTCGTTGCTTAATGGTCATTCACCTTTTTGGTAGGAAAATACAAAATGGCCTCCCAAAAGCTAACAAGGCATGACATAAAGAAAAGATTGTCCGAAGGCTACCAGAGATAAACAGACCAAGTTTCACTGTTAAGGCTTGGTGTTAAAAAGTTCAGAGCTTGTGAGGAACGTGTTTCCTGCTCAGCAACCAAATATTACATGCAAACTTTTAAACGAGTCTTCAAGTTCAACGGTTAAATAGTTAAAAAAACTACTTTCATTGCTTCATGTATTTGAACCATCACATTGCAAAAGTCCCTTTCACTTGAATAAGCAGCCAATCATTTTTCTCAGGTAAATATAAGCAGAACTTGAACTCAAAAGGAGCTGTATGTGGTAATCAGCACATTACTCAGCGTAATGAGAAAATCATCTCTGTTTTCTAGAAGCGTTAGATGATTGCATGATAGTGGCATTATACTTCATCGGTACTAACACATCATCTGTGTAGGTGTATTCAGGAACATAAAAGTTGTTCCCATAAAAGCACGGGCAGTGCCTGGCATTCCAGGGCTGTTTACACTCCTGAAATATCTCACAAGTCAATTTGCCAGTCTCATTTTTGCGATGATGCAACTATTTATCTCACATGACTAGGTCTATAGAAAGGTCCCCGAAGAGGAGAGGTGACCGTGCCACCCGCCGAGCACAGGACCAGTTCCCCACAACAGCGCCCTCGCCGCTGCAACTTCGCTGAGCTGCTGGACAAGTCTGGACTGAAAAGGTCTGGTTTACCTAGGGGACCAGCTCCTCCTCCTCCCCATTTTTATACTACTGTGGGGTTAATAGCTATGTCGTGTGGGGTCAGGGAAGACATCTGTGTCTCAGATAATATGCTTACGGTGATTACCACACATAATTGACTGACCTTCCCTCATTCTTTTCCTGCTGCAGGCCATGGCTGATAGGGTGAGATGCTCCAGAGGAGTTTATTTTCCATCACACGCTATTGTGCTGCTGAGCAAATATTTTAGCAAGCGTTGAATGAATCACCTTTCAGACTTTGGGTTTGACAGTTAAAATATGAAGGCTGTGACCAATCTAATAATATTAGATTTTAAATCAGCTTTGGGAGAAAACATGGGAAAATCCTACTTAAAATCCATTTATAGATACCTAATAAAATCCTGGTTTAAGTGCTGAAGTCAACGTAAATTTTTTTGAGAATTCCTGTTCTTTCTTTTGCCCTCTCTGCAGGCTTCGTCTCCCCACCTCACTTGGAACATTTTGAGTTGTTGAGTGGGTTTGTCTCAAAAAGTATCTGTAAACCTGGGTGTAATAAGTAAATAAATATTTGTGCACAGCAGGAGCCAAGATTCAAGGTAGAAAATGCTGAGTTCTGATTTAAGACCTTTCCTTCAAGACAGAACATTAGAAACCCTTTCTAGTTCATGATATTTTGCTATAGAAATATATGACTGTGTTGGACTATTCTGCATAAATGTGTATTTCATTTTATAGTTGACCAGAAATAATAAAAGCCCTCCCATCATTCAACAGCAAAGCAATATTTTTTCCACTTTATATAAAAAAAAGAGCAACATTATTTTTTATTTCCAATATACACTTACAAAAGGAATGGACTAAATGTAAGAGAAGATTTAAAAAAAAAATACTGCCAAATGCAAGCTTCATTTGAAACATTAAAATTTTAACTTTCTAATACTGTTTAACTCTGTTTTATCTATCTAGCAATTAGTCTATCAACCCGGACATAATATACTCCCACAGGAAACAATCTTTATATATATATATATATATATCTCTGTGTGTGTGTGTGTGTGTGTGTGTGTGTGTGTGTGTGCATGCGCGTGCGTGTATGTCCCAGGTTAGATTGTGAGTGATTAAATCTTTGTACCAGGAATATTCATCTCTCTTAGGGAAACCAGTCAATACATAGAGATGTCTGTATACACACACATGCACACCTACCTTCTCCCTCCTTTTAAAACCCTTTTGTCACCTGGAAAATAATCTTCACCACACACCACCAGTGAGTCTGTATGGCCTACCCTCAGAATTTCAAACTGCAGCAATTTCACTGGGAATTAATGGGCGGAATGATATGATACATTGAACAAATACATCTGTTCTTACTCCTGTGGCTGAAAGCTAACATTTGTGCAAATGAATGTTCCAGCACTGCAGCCAAAAAGTGTTTCCAACCCCAGTAGTTCCTCCACTTTAATTTGTCCAACAACATAATCTACATTCCTAGCTGCCATTTACAGAAATCCATTTGGAACTGCCATCATCTTTCAAACATTTAATACAATTCATCCTCCCTCAAAATGTAGCAGCCGTTTAACAAGGAAAAATATACATATTCTAAATGTATGGGTGATCTTTAGACAAATCTCAGCATCACTTCATAATTATATACTACAAGTTTTAATTAACTAAAGCTCTGAAAATCATAATGCCTTATTAAAATGCAATTAATCCTTTGATTAAAAAACAAAAAGCACAAGTATTTACAACAAAAACACAAGTAGAATAATTACAAATATCATGTACCCATTTCTTTTATTTGGGTGTCACTTATGATGTCTCACGTTCCCTTCATTAATTCAAATACACACATTATCTCAAATCCACAGCAGACTGAGTGACAGTGGCCACCAAACACACAGCACTATATCCTATTGATTTCTGCAAATCCTGAACAATGCCATTTGCATGCTTGTTTCTGTAATAATAAAGATATGCCATTCAGAATTAAAGCACCGGCCAGACTAGTGGCAACTAATTGTGTTGTGTGTAATGAGTGCAATTTCAATTTGATATAACCCTCAGCTTTTCTTACAGCACTCGCTAAGTACTTTCAAGTCTTTGTGGGGAAATAATTGATTTTTTTGTGCTGTGGGCACAAGAAAATTATTATGATCTTTTGAATAATGCCAAAGAAAGGACCATGAATGATTTAAATTGGTATATGAAGAAGGCTTCACTGTGGATTGCAGTTTGACTGACATCCTACTAATGTAGTATCTAGATTAGCAATTTTTAAGGAGGCAGCTAATATAAAACTGGTAAAACGGAAAACATTGCTAACAGGGATTTTGTATTTGTTATTCAGTGAGGAATAACAATATGGGGATTTAAGGCACGTCAGACAAACACTATACTATTACATAATTGCCCTCGCTCTTTTCTTTTATGGCACATGTATTGAAGGGTATGTTTCAATTGATAAATTACACATTTAAAATATGTAGATACAATGGTACAGTACTAGGTTATCACAGCAGCTAAAGTCCATTGGATATGTCGGTCTGTAACCACCATGTACAAAGCCTTTTGTTTTGCCCGATTGTGACAGGAAGGTTAGTAAACTTCCAAAAATTACTCTTCCAAAGAAGCGAGATAATTGCCTTTCCTTTCAAAGGAAGGAAATCTTTCCCCTAAACTGCTGCCCACACCAGAGCACCATCCTGCTCATTTTATCCCCTGCACTCTAAGTTTTATTTAAGAATGGAAAGTCAGAAGCAGGTCTCAGCCACCTAAAGCAGCACCCCGAGCCAAATTTACCCAAGTCACCTCCTGTACATAACTAATTGCAAATTGTTTCAATCTGAAATCCAACTCCTTCTCTCCTTTCTCTTTCTTCTTAACTGACGAATACATTTTACATAGCAAAAGTGGTGAATAAATAAGGACATTATCCACATTCCACCTTAAAATGCATACCTTCCAAATCTTATTCTTCAGAGGAGGGAATGTTGTTAATTTAGTTGGTCATAACTAAATAGTTTCTAATCTGGAGCAGGAGTCTGCTGAGAATATTGGACAGTTTAAAGGTTAATCACCATCGCCTGGTTACACAAGTGAGGCAGAACTAATTCCTCCAAAGGCAAATGGCTTGCAGTTTTATCAGCAGTGCAGATTAGAAGTGTTAATATACAGAATAGAATGGATGCTCAAGGGCCAGTTTTCCCTTATCGGCAAACTTTGCAACAGAACTCAGCTACTGCACAACCTCTGCACTTTCTATAATAAGGCCCCTCATTTTGCCTCTCGAGCAGAACTATCAAACAATCCTCCCCAAACCACTGCCACCAAAATCAGGGTATTACAGACCACAGCTAATTGGAAGATCACTATAATGAAGTAAAAGATAAAATACTTTGGCTGCTGGCCTAAAATGTGGATCAGCACAACATAGGAAGCTATCTGGCTATGTCACATTCTAAGAGATTTACATAAACAATAAACTCAAACCAACAGCACCCAAAAATACATCTTTGTTTACAGAAAATGCAACCTAAAACACCGGTTATAAAAACTGGGCGGATTTACATATTCAGTATTATTATTAACAGAGCAGACTCTGCTGCCACTCTACCAGATATATGTAACTTTGTGTGCTTATTTTAAGTCTATGCTGTGCAAGGGATAAAAAGGTATATATGCTATAAAATATTTACATATTTATGTAGCTCAATGTACACTAGAATATATTTGTTACTGCAGCACATCACAGCACACAAACTCTTACTTGACTTCTCCAAGGCTGTTATAATCTGCAAGTGTTTTCCATCAGAAAAAAAAAAAAAAGAAAGGAAAGGGGAAGATCCATAAGTGTCACATGCTATTTCCTAAATAAAACATGCTGACAGAAAATTTTACCTAAAAAGACAAGAAAAAGAAAAGGTACTTTGTGTAAATGTATCAAGGAGAAAAACGGGCAATTCTGCTCAACAAATAAGAATAGTCAGTTCAGAGAAAAGTCATATAAACTATTACAGTAATCATCTTTGTGTAAGAAACCTGGGGGTAATGAGCATACATTTTACAAACACTGAGCCTGAGCGTGCTCCTGCTGAATGAGTGGGGACTTCTGCCACCAACAGCAGTGGGCTCTGCATAGGCTCCGTAAGTTCTCTTGGAGCTCTGGTAACATTATCCAGGCTGCCCTCTCTGCACATCTCCTACTGACACAAGCACATTAAACTCTTGCCCCATCCATCCTGTTTCTTCACCCCACCCGGGCTCCAACTGAGGAAAGCATTGCATTTCAGGATACCAAGTGCCCAAGTCCCATTCATGTCTAACTTCAATTCAGGAGGGGGAAGCAGAACATTATGAATTGAATTGTTTTCCTTAATTAAAGGCCTGTTAGTTTTAATGTGAGATGTGTAGCACTTTACCAACCATAGAAAATCTGATTCCTTCTAAGATGGCCTTAGAGGAAGATGTTTTTTTTTAATAGAGAAACAACCTATCTATGGTCATGAGCCCCTAGAGAATAAGTAACACCATCATGCTTTGCCCAGGGAAGCAGCTAAAGGAACATGAAAAAGATATAGAAAATACACCACTCAGTCTTAAATATTACCTACTATAATAAATATGTTTGAAACTGAAATTGGAGAACTACAAAACCTTGCTAACCAGCAACAGAAAACATCATCTCTCACATACAAATGTAGATTTTTATGTTCTTTAAGAATAACTTATTTACATACACAAAACTATAACCCCAAGAATGTTAGGTGTAACACAGATAGAACGGAAAAATTGCCTTTTGAGAAGGATTTGTTGTTGGGTAGAGAGTGCCTATCACACAATATTTCAGAGTATAAAAATATGCCTATCTAGACTCATGGTCAGTCATCACTGATTGTTATCGGAGCAAAGATACTATCAAAACCTCACAGTCCGAAACATAAAAATGCCTTCTTGTTGTCATACCCTATTGGCATCTCTCCCCTATTGCCAAAGCTTGAGTAAAGTGTCACGTGAGAGCCTGCAGTTCTGCAGAGGCTATAAGATGCACAGTTCCACTGGTCAAGGAGCCACCTGTCAGAGTCAAGGCTGACAAATTCCTCAAGGCACATCAGTTCATCGTGGCTGACACAGAATCACACAAAAAGGGAGTGGTTTCTGTATCAAGGATCATAACCGCTGAAGGGGGGAAGCACAGTAAAAAATTCTTTTCAAGTAGTGGATTGTAGACTTTGCTGGCTGTTCATAGAAGACCCCTTCACAAATAAACCTGAAGTTCGGCTCTAGTCTCCTGGTGCAACTGGATGTGGGTGCATTGCAGAGATCTAATCATGAGATGAAATAGAATACAGTTTCATCACCAAGTAGATTAGATAAAGACATTCATAGCTACTGCCACGGGCATAGACAGAAACCATTAAGGACTCTAAAGGACCTGCAGATTCAGAGTGACTTGAAAAATTTCATTAAAAGTAAACACCAATGACTAGCACTGACAACCACCTTCCCTCATGGGGGTCTCACCTCTCAGATGATTTTACCAATTACAGGGTGGGTCCAACAAGTTTGACACTTTGTTCAGGTAACGAAGGCCATTTACTATCACTCCAAAAAATCAGTCTACTGCTCCCAGAAATTGATTATAGCCCTCACCCTGACTG
Source organism: Anabacerthia variegaticeps (assembly GCA_035583185.1). Taxonomy (NCBI): domain Eukaryota; kingdom Metazoa; phylum Chordata; class Aves; order Passeriformes; family Furnariidae; genus Anabacerthia; species Anabacerthia variegaticeps. Next base: position 25,787,555 of record JAWWEW010000112.1, on the reverse strand, counting down.
AATCAATCTTATTAAAACTTCTCATTAGAAAAAATAGCCAGTAGTGTGATCAGATTATGTCAGTGAGGACTCATGAGTTTTCAAACACCAGGAGCAATCTGTTGATCAAGTGAGACATCCTTTGAGGGACACACCAAACTTACTACTAGGTAACAGAACATCTCCCACCCTACAAAATCCACACATATACTCAGAGAAAAAAGTAAGCACAACATGTTAGAAAAAGCACGCAGATGTCTGAGAAGCATTTGATTCTGGTTGCCTTAGAGTACTCGTCTGTACCAAACACAATGTAACCAACACAAATGGACAAAGTCAGGACTTGGGTTTCCCACGGAGCCTTTCAAACAACCTCTGCTTTTCCTGTCTTGCCAATATGAGGAATAAAATTAAAGACAACACAGAATAAAAGCACAGACTATAGAGGAAGGTGTCTGTTGACCACAGGCCAACACCAGTACCTTCTTTCTCCTTATCTGTGTTTGTGGATAACATTGCTGTTCACCAAGTTCTAACACAGCTCTGGAGGGAATAATCATATCCTGGAAGAGGGCTGTCCAAAATGACCCATTAGAGTTTTCTGACTTCAATAGTTCCAAGTACATGATTTGAATCTAGTGATTCAGAACAGCAGGAGAAACAGCTGGTTTCAGTAGGCACGGAAAACATTTGCTCTGCCTAGTCACACAGGTCCTCATACAAGCCCAGTCATCAGAATACTCAAATGCTTTTGTTTGCAAGCACTTAGGGCCAGGAAGATTTGTTGTATGTATCTTTGCATTTGGTTCATTTTGCATATTCACCAAGTGTGAGGAAATGGAAATGAATGGAATGATCTCAGAAAATTTGTCTATATAATTACAGACAATGGATAAAATTCACTGGGGGAAAATGGAAAGTGAAGTGTTTGGAAAACTGAGGAAGACAGATTCAAGAATCCCTTGTAATCTGGTCTGAGAGCACTCTAACTGGAATTTGCCACTGAATGGATACATCATTTCATGTCTGCCTACTCTTTGGCAAGGCTGAAAAATGTCCATGGGCTTCTGTCAGTTACTCTCCTCTTGTTCAGAACTGCATCATCATTCAAAGGTAATCACACATTTCTTTGCCTCTAGCACCCTGCCTGAACCCTGTTTAAGTGTCTCTTCATTGAACCCACAGGCTACTCCTTTATCAACACTTTATTAGTGTCCTACCCTGCCAGACCTACTCTTTTTTTTTTTTTTTTTTTTAGATTTTTTCCTTGTGTCTGAGATTACAATACCTGCATAGATATTTCAAAGAAAACATGGAAATATTTTGCACATATCCTCAGTTCTTGTCATCATTTAACTGTAAATCACCACATATGTTCTAGAACAGTTGTATTAATGAAAATACAGAGATAGTATTATCTTTGAATCCCTAATGACATTAATCATTTTTTGCCACAAAATACAGATGCCCAACTGCCATTTGACATCAGTTAGTACATGCTCTAAGTTTACACAGCCTTAAGGGGAGACTGGGCAAGACCACAGAACAGACAGAGTTTTTAAATACTTTGGAACTACATCCATTTCAAGAAATTCTTCAGCCATGAATAGCTGAAAGCTGGGAGAATGCTTAGGGGGAGGCATCAGATAGATATGCAAGGCCGGTTCTCTACTCTTCCCTGCATACCCACTTATGGCTATTGTTGGAGCCAGGATATTGGGCTACACTGACCTTTGTTCTGAACCAGTATGCCTCTTATGTTCTTATTATGTTCTTAAGTTAAGCAGGAAAAGAATTTAGCCTCTGGATAACACCCGGTTGTGCTTGAATTCAGCAGCAAAATTCCTTTTCTCTTCATTGTTTCAGATTTGAAAAATTAATTCCAAAATGGATAGGGATTTTCTTCAACCTGAAAAACATGTAAACCAATCCCTGCTCCAGACTCCACTAAAATACGCCATTATGAAAGTATTTTAAACAGGTCTCTACACCATCCACCCCAAACCAGATTCAACAGCAAAAACCTCTGAGCCTGAAGACTTCAGAGATTATAGGCAGAACAATTCTGTCTGTGGCCTTGCAACCTTCACAACAATATGCTTGGTTTCTTAGGTCTTTAGACCCAGACTCGGGGCTCATCTAGCCATTGTCAATTTTGTTGTAATTTGTACAATGATATTGTTGGTTTACAATGTTTCTTTGAATTATGTCATTTTACAATGGCAAGATTTTAACGCTGTCTGTTCAGATGGAGCTTCAACCCCCTTCATCACTGAAATCTTTAGGAGAAGCATAATGAGTTTTGGAAACACTTTTAATCTCGCAGTGATTATCAGGTTTGATTTTTTCACATTGGCTCTGCCAGACATGGGGGAAGCTTCCACCAGCTTCTCACAGAAGCCACCTCTGTATCCCCCACACTACCAAAACCTGGCCACACAAACCCATCACACAAGGTCTAAATAAGCACTGTGAATAAAAACCGGGCTATGTTGAAAGCAATAGCAAGTTGTTTCCAGGGGTCAGGATCCCTTATAGAAGATTTGGAAAAGATACAGAAAAAGTGCAACAGGAACTACATAAACCTTATTTACAAGGGAATTCTGGGTCATATGTTAAAATGGGCATGCAGACATAATTTTTGACCAGAAACACATCACGAATTTTATTTCCTTCACACATCACAGTTTGAAGCTGGAAAGTTATCTTGCACAGTTGCTAATTTGAGGGAAGCTGAAGTGAAATCAGACAAAACCATACAGAACAGTAGCAAAACAGAAGAGACTTAATTTTAAATGGTTCTGGACTTGGCATATGAATAAGGAAATTATAACATGATGAATATTAATATTTAAATTGCCTGTGCATCAAGAGGTAAAATATCCCAGAAAAGCTACCTCTGCTGTGTATATCAACCTTTTATTCTTTGTTGGTTTATTACACAAACAGTAGTCAGATAAATATACACACGGGGCTCAAAAAGCTACAGCATTTCACAGTGTCACATCCAGGGAGGGATTCTTTTGAATTTTTTTCCAGACTTGTTCATGTACACAATTTCTTCATGCATCATTTGCTACAACAATATTGGTCAATGAACAATGAATAACTAGACATATTTTGATGTATAAATGTGAGTGAACTGCCTTTTTAGGTTCTCTTTCTTTCCCCAGCCCATGTATTTTAACTTTCATAAAGCCTGTTTACAACAATAAAGTCAATTTATTTACTGAATTGTATTTGGGTAATTATTTACTCAAACTTTAATCATTAGAAAGTCAGAAATTCACTATGGTAAATTTGTGAAGGAAGCTTCACAGAAACTTCAAATATATGTGGATCTGGTGTGCTCTGTTTCAAGACATGTTTAATTTTGAGCACATGAGTAGGACTGATTTCTGTTCTAGGTGCTACCTAGAGCACCTTCTGAACTAGAGGTGCAAATACATGAGGTGGTGTTGGAGACTGGTTCAGTTTTTGAAAGTCCACTACATCTGTCACCTTGTCCATGAGAGGTTTAATACAAAATGAAAAGTTTATAGGAACAAATTTAACGGATTTAACCCATAGGAAACATACACATACAAGAAAGAATAATTCAGAACAGATAATTTTTATGTTTTTAGAAAGAAATACAATGTTAAGACAAGTCCATATCCAACTATTTTATTCTTGCTAAGGTCATCCTATTAAACAACCCCCCGGAAATGATTACTGATATTGTCTAGCACTACAACAAAAATGATCAGAATGGGAATGAGCATTTTCATGGCAGAGAAAATACAGTGATACCAAATGTTGGCTGCTGTTATTGACCAAGTCAGCAGGTAAAGCCTACTAGGGGGTTAAATATCTGGAAGGAAGTAGCATGTACATTGAAGACAGATTATTTTACTGTTGCAATCATATCCATTTCTTGGAAAAATATAACAAAAATGAGCAGGCCCATTTACCAGGCATTGCTGGTGAATGTCACTAAGATACTACTTTGGAGCAATATCTTGGGTTTTTTTGCAGGAGTTCTCACAGACATTGTAAAAATAGCTGCCCCCTGTTTGATATCTAATAAGAAACAGGGAAACTCAGAGTTTCTTGAAGCACTTATGTACAGCTTCATTTCCATTCTGCCTGAAAAAGTGAAATACTTTACCTGGCAAATGTATAATAAACTACTGGCTGAACTTCATGTAGGTGGGGTACAATTAGATGTTATGGAAGGGAACAAGAAGTATGACCTGGCTTGCTGTTTGTTAAAAAAAAAAGATGAGCCTTTCATTATTTGTGTTGGCAGCCTGGCTGCGCAGTTAGGTTTTAAGCTGGTGGAAAACTGGCAGGCTCTAAGGCAATCTGAACATCCTTATAAAACTGAACATCTTTATAACCATTCCTAGCCTTAAAACACAAGTTTCTGTCCTTAGCTCTGTAATGCAAGCTCTTCTTTCAAACACAAGCTTCATTACTACTGTGTATGCCTTCATAATCCCTAACTGAAAGAAGCCAACCCAGTCAGAAACCAAAATTGTTGCACTATGACAGGTTTGCAAAACAGTTTATCTCACTGGGATCTGTGCTGACCACCAACCAGTCTCCTGATGGCATTTAAGTTTGTTGACTTAAAGCCATGCTGGCAATTTATCCGTGGGGGAGGGAGTTGAGTGGGAGGTACCTTTCTGTCCCTGCTAACAAGACAGGATAGAGCATGCTCGATGATATGTGAAAGGGTAACTTGGCACCGCCTGTGCTGGTTCTTATCAACACAGTGACTGCATCCACCCTAAGAGTGGCGTTCTGCTTGTGAAGAAGTTGCCAGGCTCCTGTTTAAATGGAGCAGTGGAAAACAGTGAGGATGCTTGACCTGAAGGAGGTTATGAGATCCGAAATTTGGACTCAAAAATTCTTTCCCTTTAGAGTAGATGCCCAGAGCCAATAAAAGCCACAAAGAAAATCAAAGCTACATTTTTCAGAGGTTTTAGAGTTCTCACATTATGAGGGGCTTTAAAATTCCAACCAAGACCAAAATGCCCAAATATTTTTTTATATTTGGACCACCAAAATTAAAAAGAGAAAGTACATTTTACTTTCAGTTAGTTAAGATGCTTCATTAAACATAAACTTTTAATTTTTACTTCATTCTACAGTACCTAAAATGATATTTAAAGACATTAAAGAGAAAAAGACTTGGAAAGAGGAAAGTGAAAAGATTGCATTCCCAAAGACATCAAAACAAGATATTGTGACAATGCCAGGAAATTTTAATAATTGTTTTCCAAGTTCTGTTATCAGTACATATAGCATTTTGATTTTTACTAAAAACATTTACTTTACTAATGCAAAGACTGAACAGCAGGATGGATAAATGCACACTTATCATATTAAATATTATTCTATTTTAACCTATTCTATCAGCAGCTCATCTCCAGGTAAGACTTGTGGAGAAATACTTAGTGGAAGAAAGCATGCCATAGAAAGTGGGCAGAGGGAACTGGAAAAAAAACCCCTATAGTGAAACAGATGGAACAAAAACATTTGGCAAACAACAGTGGTGGGCTATTTTTTGATATAGCTGTTTAGGTTTCTCAAGTATGAAAAGCCAAATAGTTTGGCTAATATCCACATGTGCACATTGAAATTAACATACAAGCATTAAAAAAGCACTGCACTGAGGTTTTTAACAAAAAAAAAAAAAAGACTCTAACTAAAGCTAGCACTGTCAAACTATAAGGGGTCCATCATCCTTGATGTCCCCCTCCAAAGACTGATACTTCACCCTTCCCTCCTTGCCATTTCTCTCTCTAGTTTCCTCCACGTAGCAGAAGTACTTTGGAGGGGCTGGGGATCTTCCCAGTGGCTGGGACCAGAGCTTCTCCACCAGCAGACCTAATAACTACAAGCTATTCAGTGTATGAAAGAACCACTATGGGAGGACAGATAATGGGAAAAGCAAAAGAAATCTGACCTGGAAACTCCACATTATTTCCATGAAAGTCTTCTTTGTCCCTGGTATCAGACATTGGGAGTGAGAGCTGTGGTGACTTCTTTGACACGAGGAAGTGTTCTTGAATTCCTGGGACAAAAGCCAGTTATAATAAAGAGATTTGTATATATAAAATATTAAAATCAAGCACCTAGCAAAAGAATATAGAGGAACCCATCAGGAAGAGGGATAGGTAGAGAAATTAGAGGAAGGTAAAGGAAACTACAGCAATGTGTCCTTGTGTTTGGCATCTCTGTGGTCTGACTAGCACAGCATAATTTAAGGATATTAAAGGCCTTTATATTTCTACCACAGCAGTGCAAAATTTAAAACAATAAACTGCCTTTTCATAACACCAAACTACCTTCCTCACTCTTCTCAGTCCCACCTCTGAAATTCTGCTTGAGTTCATCTTTACCTTGACCTTGCTTCTGCTAATATCCTTGTTTATGTCTTAATCACTTCACATCTTGAATACTGCAATTCCTTCAATAGTCTGTCTAAATCCCAACTCTCTCTAAATGTCAAGAGGTCCAAAATGTTGCAGTCAGATTATTTTCTTGCTCCATGCATGGATAAACAGTATGATAGAAGACGTGTTTACGTAGTAAAACTGAGAAGCTGCAACAGAAGAGGGAGGTGACCGTATATAGAACAGGAATGGCAAACAACAGACATAAAGCAGCTAGAAACCAGCCAATATTCTCAGGTACTACTATGACAGACACCAACAATAAAATATTTGTTTGCTACAATATAAGTAGCATCAAGATCAAGAAACTTGAAAATCCCAGGCTTCTCTATCTTTGCAGACACCAAACATCAACCGAGTGCCTTTGCCTCCCAAAAACTTTTGCCCTCTGAAACAGAAGCACACATTTGGTATCAAAATAGGCTCAAAGATCTTCAAAAGCACAATGCAATTACCATATAGGAAAAGACTTTTTGTCTTTGCAGTCAAGGAGACAGCCAGCTCTTCAAGCTTGCTTGTTCACCCTAAAGCTACCACTCGGCATTGTATTAACTGTGAAGAACCAGTGCAAAGAAATTATTTGGCACCAGAAGCTACAGCAGAGATGTCCTGTGTCAGATTGTGCTGTTTCACAGTCATGTAGGATCCTAAAATTCAACTGCTCCAGAAAGATTTATAAGTTTTCTTGCTTTTCGGGGAATTTTCTGAGTTGTTCTGCATTAAAAGGAAGAAATGAAGTATACAGATGTTAAGAAAGTCCAGATGGGTGTAGCCTTACTTGAAATTGAGGAAACACTGTGGAAATCTGACTTCTTTGGAATCAGGGAAAATAGCTGTATAATATTGTCTTGAATGCCTGTAGGTTTTTATCCCATATTAATCATTATACACCCAACAGCAAAACTATGAGGCAAGCATGACACCAGCCTTCTTTTCTTAAATCATCCTGGTTTTACAGTGCCTCTGACAGTACCTTCTAGTAACATTAACTAAAAACCCTGAGATTTGTTCAGTTGGTTAGAGCATGGTTCTTATGAAACCGAGGTTGTGCGTTTGATCCCTGGATGGGCCATTCACTGAAGAGCTGGATTCAATGATCCTTATGGATCCCTTCCTACTCAGACGATTCTGTCATTACTGGGCATGACACTCTATGGTGGGGAATATCTTGACTACATAAAAAAAAGTGTCAAAAGTGATAATTTAACTCATGGATACAAAAGATGTCTCGTCCACTGTTTCTGTATACTCCAGAATCATATTCAGTTTTGTAAGAAAGCATTTTCCTCACCTGAATAGCAATGAAAAATCTTCTAAGTAACAAATAAATTCCTCCCTGGAGCAGTAACAGATCTCAAAAATGCTTGCAAAACAGTGAATCAAACCAGCATACTTTGCATGATTAAAATATTTCATTTCAGTAGTTTTGATAATTAATTTTTTCCATATTATTGGCTCAAAGCAGTGAAGAAAAATTTATTTTGAGTCAAGAAGCAGAAAATTTCCAAGGAACAGTTCTAGGAAGTAGTTTCAGATTCAAAAATTACTGAAACCAACCTCTTGGTGGAATAAAAAAGGCACCCTCTTCCACCTCTGTTTTTCAGTTTGCTTAAAAAGAAGAAAATCTCAACCAGCTGTAGCTATTTCTGCAAAACCAGACAGCAAATCAGTTTCTGCCTGTCTATAGCTGCTCCTTGAGACCAAATGTATAGGACTGGAATTGGTCAGTGACCTTGCTGCTGAAGATGAAGCTGAGTGTCCCAGAGCTGGTTTCAGCCTGGTTACATGCCCAACTACATGCCCTTCTAAGCCAATTTTCAATTATTTCAGGTGCAAGATTTAACACATGCAGTAGCTGTCCCACTTTGTTTCCTCTCCTCATTACCATATGAAGACTTGCATTAGATGCCCACAGGCATTTTGCAAATGCAAGGGTTTTCAATTACCCATCCTGTGACAGGCGTCGTGTCATCTTTGTACAGCAGCTTTAGATTGGTGAATGGGGGCTTGTGCGTCATTGTTGTCGGCAATGAATAACTATAGTCACTGTCCCTCTCCTGCAGAATGCTGAACAGCACCAGCCCATGCCCTCTTGAGTTAGCTCTGCATTCCCTCCACTAATATTGCTGGATCTATCTGTGGTGCCAACCATGGACAGGATTTTTTTCAATAACAGTTCTGCATCACTTACAGTGCATTTCATCAGTGCTGTTCCTACATGTGCAAATGGAAAATCTAACCATGAAGCCAACAATATCTGAGGGATTAATATGATTTCTCATTAATAAGAACTTTGTGACCTTTGGTATGGAATATATTTAGCCTGTTTGTTCTCTCTCTTTTGTTTTTTTTTTTGGTGAAGTATATTCTACAACATGCTGTGATTTCTGGCCTATTGATTAATGGGTCTTTCCACCACAAGCAATCTTAATCTTTCTTAATTGCCTTAATGGCTTCATGGCCTCTCTTTTATACTCTCTGCCCACTATGTTGTTGCAAATGCTTTTGTGTCTTAACTTCGTGACTTTACTAAGGACTTAAAGGAAACTGACTGTGAATTCTATTGTTGTTCTTGTTCTTTCCATTCTTTAAGTTCCTGTTTCAGGCTCCTAATATCCGTAGGTAACTTTTGGATGTAAATGTGCATATATTAAAAAACAATTGTCCAAAAGTTATCAATAAAGGAGATGATTTTTTATTGAATCCATAGTATGGTTCTTTTAGTTCCAGAGTTCTGCAGTGCAGACCAACAGATTCATGTAGCTTGTTATTCAAATCTGAAATATTAAAATTCATGGCTAGTGTTCAAATACAGTTGTGAGAATCCCCATTCTAGAGTTTGTAGTACACTTGGGTAAGTTTGCCCTGGAACTGTTTGCTATAATACATAGAATAAAAGATGAGGAGTCCACAAAGAGATATGTGGTTTGTGTCTCTGGTCTTTCCCAGGGGTTTATTTTGAAACAAAAAAAAAGATGATGAGACAAGAAGCTATCAGATTTTTTACAGTACATGTCATTTAAATTGCATGATGTCTAGGTCAGTAATGTTTGTTGGTTACTGTGTTTCATTTGTGCTGTGAAACAGAAAGCCAGAAGACAGACCAAGTAAACGACAGCAGTTGGTTTACTGACTTAATTTTCAACCTACTCTTTCTGTACATGAAGAGGTGGAATACCGGCAGAAATAAACAGACCCCACCCTGTGCCAGGCTAAATGGAGCATCATCATACAAGGCTGACTTACACAGGGCAGATTCTTGCAAGACATGTACCCATACAAGAGAATAATTGTAATAGAGGTGTTGCTAACATCCATAAGTGACCCTGTGCACACAAACATTTGCCCACAAAGTCTACCCAGGGCAAAACATTTTTTGAATGCTTCCAGACAAGAAAGAAAAAGTTTAGGAAATATTTCATCTAAGTGGTGACAGTAGCTCAACCCAAAGTTATTATTTTCCTGACACTTAAGTTATTCCCAGCAACTTCCAAATCTAGATCCAGTCTAGAGCCAGCTGTGCAAAATCAAAGGCAAAACTGTGAAGGCAGCAACATCTATGGAAATCATTTCAGTCCTCTCTGAAGGGAGAAGGTAATGCACCGTAATTGCAATACCCACAAACAGCAAATCTTTAAAACTGTCAGTAGTCCAGAAATGTGTCACTTAGGCCACTGTAATTATGGGAGAAAAGGTGACATTCAGGGCTGAAAAAAAGAAACTTGCTTGTGGTAGAGTCTTTTTATAGGAAAATGTCACCTGTTTAAAAGCTGTTCAGAATTTTGGCAAGTTAGAAATAATCATGGCTGACATTACTTGGCAAAGAGCAGATGAAAAGATCAAAACTGGATAACAGATAAAAGCAATCTGGCCCATGGTTCCATCTTTCAATTCACAATGGCACCAGCAATGTCAAACACTCTAAATGCTGACAACCAAGGTAGTATGAGCAGGTACAAAAGCAGAGGTCAAGTGCCCAGGGTCAATAAAAACCCCTAAACAAGTCGCACTGGCAATTTGAAGAAGAGACCAATATGTTGTACCCCATTAGAAAGATATGTGCATATGCATAATAAACATATTATTTGCTTAGTTTTGGTGGAATATTGTTAGCAGCTAAGATTTCCTAACATTTACTAAGATTTATGGTTACCTCTGCAATGGTTCTCCTCATCTTTTCCTCTGTCATGATGTATCACATAAATGAAAGCAAGCTTCCATCCTCTGAAAAACAAGTAAATCCAGACATTATAAAGCCTGCCTAACCCAGAGGCCAAATTTAAGTTGGAAGTTTGAACAAAAATTCCGATTTCAGATTTCTATTTAAGCAAGAGTTTTTAAACAGAATATTCTGTACACAGATTCCTTGAATGGCTTTTCCTATTCATCTTGGTGGGCAGGGTCAAGGGAAATATTCTTAAAATAGTTCTGATCAACACAACTCTAATACTAATTTCACTTTGCTTTGCTACCAGGGTTAGGCTCTGCATATTTAGTACTGACACTGAAACAAGAGGTTTGGAGCTCTAGTAACCAATGTCAGGAAAAGGCAGTTTTTCCTGTGATGAAGACTGGTGATAGAAGAAAGCCAAAGAAATAAGGCATTTTAATGAGGTCTCACTTATGCTTCAACCACTTTTGCACTCAGTCCTGATACTTTCTTTTTAGATACTCATCAATTTCACTTGAATTATTTTGCCACAATACCAAGTTTGGACTTGGTATACAGAGCCTCAATTGACTCAGAGAGTCCGATTATTGGATTTGTGGGTATTTTAATTCTACTTTACCAATAATGCAAAATTAATCTTAACATCTGACTATACCAGCTTTGGCAGAGGAAGGTTTTTTCCCTATCTTTTAAATTCAGGTATTTCTAAAAAGTTTGAAAAGTCTTTCTATAACAGAGTCCACCTTGGGAATACTGGAAATTTTAGGTCTGATTTTTGCATTTTATTTTTCCTGGTCTGTAGAGAACTTATTCTTCTGTTTTAATGAAGAAAAACATGACAGTAACTTACCCACCCCACAAAAGGTGATTGAGAAAGCAGCTACAAAATGCAAAATAGTTGTTTATGGCTACAGTTATCTTTCTCTGTGGAATAGAATGGAGCAGCCCTGTATAAAACAGCCTGGGATAAAAGCCCCTGTGAAAAGGGAGCCCTGCCTGGGTGGGAACTGGGATGCAGGAAATCAGGAGATTAAGGGATGTGCAGTGCTCAGTGCTCTTGCTAAATCAGGCTGAAATAGTTTTATTTGTTTGTTTTTAATTAATGCCATTTTCAGGAAAAAATTTATATATATATATATATATATATATGTATGCATGTATTCACAATTTGTGACTAGCTCTGGCTTTTGTATTTACTTGCCTTCCTGGGGCTTGGGGAAGGGCTGACATTTTCTTTAAGGACAGAGCTCAGCACCATCTGATCGAGCCTCTCAGTTGAATTTCCAGATGCAGAACACAGCTCTCTCATTATAGTACTGTGTAAATCTATGTAGTCAGAGCAGTGCAAGCTTTTGATCTGTAACCACTCAGGTGATGGAAAGGCTCGTCTGAAAGCTTTTCAAAAAGCCTCTTCCACAGGCGAAGCACATTTGTAAGGAGGACCATAACTACAGTAAAAATTGGATACTGATAGTAAAGTCCTGGCCTTATTGAAGTCAATCTATATTTTCCATAGCTTTTATTGTGCCTTAGGTATTCCTAGAATCTCAGGGAACTCAAGTTTCACCTAGCAATAGCATCTCTTTGCTGATCTATCCACTTCACAAGCAAAAGGCTACAGCTTTAAAGGATTTAAAAAAAAAAGACCAACAAACCAACAAAAACAAGTTATCCAAAAACCATGATTGTGGTCACATCAAACACCTACCAGCATCTACCGAGCTAATAAACCAGAAGGGTTTCTTGGGAAAGAAATGGTTCCATGACAATAGAAAGAACATCTTGTAACACCATCACAAACATCACACTTTATCAGCATCACTAGACACCATCTCTCCTGAACTCCTACTTCTCTCACAGGCCCAGACTGATGTATAAGGAAGAAAAGGGAGACAGAAAAAGTGAAGTGATGTTGCCATGAGAAAAAAGGGGCTACAGAGACAATAGGAAGTCAATAATAAAGCCTGGGACTGGAAAATATGAGCATTGTCATTATATTAATAATTGAAGCTTTATGAAACAAAAGACATAAAACTTACTCCATAACCTCAAGGTCTTACTATGGCATGTCACACTTGTAGGTCTTTGCCTGTATCCTGACTCCTCAAACACCTATTTAAGTGCTTAATTTATATTATAACATGAAGAATCTTGGTAGATCCACCACTGACATATGTGTCAAGGAAGTAGAGGCGAGTGTTTGTGTCAGGACTTAAAACTTTTGTCTTTAGGCACGCTCCACTGTTGTATGTGAAGCACCAACTACGTCTGGCACACAGCAAACACAGTGATGGTAGCAGGACAAACCTAGAAGGGTGGGGGAAGAGAGGTTTTCATCAGGTGCCATGAAAATGAAACTGCAGAATTTAAAATGAGTTTTCGTGTTGACTGTAGGATGTTATTCCAACTGGAAATAATAAAAGAAATCCAGAACTACAGCTCCACCAAGATCTATGCCTGGATAGTATTGTGCTGCACTCATGGATCTACCAGACTCAAAGACCTCTTTCTTGCTCAAGAATCTTTCAAGTAATCTTGAACCAGTAGATGAGGTCAAAATCCCATGTGGGCAAGATCATTGTGCCTCTCAGTTAGATTCTGTGCTGTACCTGAACTGTTTCTAGCCCTGGAGAGTGGACACGTACCATGGAGGGACAAATACTTTTGATCTGATAGAGGGAATAGTTGTTGGGTGCAATGATAGGAAATACAATATGCAAATTCTTAATTTTTGACAATTTGTACATGTTACAGAGAGAAACCGTTACAAATAATTTCAAAGTCAAATAAGTAGAGCAAAGAAGGGCTTCTCTGAATTCTTTTGTGATCAGTTAGGCATGTAACATGCTAGGCTTATTTAAATCTCTGTCTCTTTCATCTTTTATATGAGAAGTGACTGTAGCCCACTCAGATGCCTACCTGTGCTTACCCAGGAGCCTCCAGGGGATTTCACAAGAGGACTTTCCAGATGGCCAAAGCATCCCTGTGCACAAGCTGACTGCATCTCTCACTTGATGCCCACAAGCTTTTATTCCCGAGAATTTCTAATAATTTTTAAAAAAAGTTGTAACATTAGTGTTGTAATGTTAGTTTTGCAGGAAATTACTTGAACTGGAGTCTAACTATGTTTGCTAATTTGTGTAGCAGCAGCTCAGGATGGAGCTCGAGGAAGGCTAATTTCTCTTGCCAAAAAAAGCATGGATGCGTAGTGACAGCCTTTCTAGCCTGTACAAGATTCTTCAGAAATGCTGGCCTAGTCCTTTAAAAAAATACTTCGCAACAGTAAAAAATGCTCTGAGCATTTTACTTGCAGCAGGACAGAATAACACGTTATGTGAAAACCATGTACTGAATCTGTCCACGTGTTTTCCCTGCAAAACATTTGCTAATCATGCTGTTGAAGGGGATGAACATATTTTAGAATATTAAAATTTGATTTGGCAATGACAAATTTCAATATTAAAACACATATAATGACTCTTAGATTAAGCTTTTCTGATATACTTAATACCCAAGCTAAATAACTAATCCACAGAGAACAGGAGGTGGACTCAGCAGCTGAGTAAGATTACAATTTTAGGACATCCTGTAGAGGACACAGGGAAATGCAATCTCATCGTTTTCTTAATAATATTCACTATATATGGGTTAGTCAAAACCACCTGGCATATAAATCAGAAAAAAACCCATCCTGCATTCACATTGAAATCTTCTCATAAGCCTGAGACCTGCCTAGTACACAACTGCAATGTGTAGTTTTAGCCTTCAGAAAGCAAGCAGAAACTACTGTGTTTAGCAAATGCGGGTACTGTTCAAACCGGATATATACCCCTGAGGGAAAAATGACTCTCCAAGAAGACATGATCAATCACAAAACAAGTGGAACACTGTAATCATTAATCACAGGTGAAAATTCAGTGCATAATTCATGAGACAAAAGATTTGGCAAGGGTTATTAAAAAATTTCCACTATTTTTATAGCACAAGGTGGCAAAGCGGGAGAAGTGGAAACAGCATTATAGAAAGCCCTTTATTTCAAAGTAAAGTAATTTTTTAATTATTACTGGATTTGTTAAATTTTTATGCAGACCAGGAAAAGTTGCAATGAACAATCTACTTGGCATATAATGTATATCAAGTAATATGAATTTGCCCAAGTATTCACATCAGCATGCATGCATATGCATACACTTACATAGAAACTATATTCATATACGCACTCTGTTATGTTCACTCCTATCCACACTTACATATTATAGTCTTTCATTAATGCCCATAACACCGTGTGTATACACACGTTAGAGAGGGAAACACACTCATACATGCAACATGTGAATTGTTGCAGGGAGCAAACTCCTCTTGAAAACAATCTACCTGAGAGACACTATTTTCAAATTAGTACTGTAATGCCTCTGTCCAGTACACATGCAAACACAGATGGAAAAGCGCAGCCAAAATATCTATTTTCTTCACTTTCTTTCACTTAACAAAACATAATTTTTTTTTAGGCTGTGATCTACTTAATAAATGTTGGAAGTTCTTTTCTTTTCTCAGCTATGTCTACATCCAGGAAAATAAAGCTAATTTAATTTCCCCCAATGATTTGTAGGCAGATTATCTCATGGACTCTTCCAGTTGTATTTTACAAGTATTTTTCAACAGCCTATTAAAAAAAGGCAACATTAAAATGAAAAAGGCTGAAGGTTTGTATTTTAAGTTTTTTAATGAAATCTTTTCATAAATTACTTTTCACTGGCTTCACTAAAAATTATTATCCTAGCTGAAAATTGTTTAATTTATTTTGATAATAAACAGATCTTTATAGAAAAACATATTGAGATTAAAAAAAAAATAAGAATCAGAACCATTTTATCTCATTAAAAAGCACCTTGTAATGACTGGTCTCACTAGGACCAAAATATAAAATGAGACCTAAGAACACTTTAGAAGTCGCCTGCAACTTTCTTTGCAATTGTGAAATGGTTCAAATGATGAAATGTTGTGTTAGCTTTAATAGGCTATATATTCCAGCTATGTAACAGGTCCTTCTCTCCAGCCAGCAAAGAGAAGTCATTATCTATGCCACAAGAGTAAACCTAGATCCTGCATTTTAAAGAAGTCATAGAAGGTTGTATGTTCCTTGAGTGCCTTTGCTTTCTAAAACCACCGATACGTCATTAATATTCTCCAAGAGAAGGAGGGAATTTGTGTACAAGCAGATGTCTTTGTAAAAGAGCCGAGTTTCTAATATTTAGCATATCTGTATCTCAGCACATTTTTAACCTGGACTATTATTTGCTTCCTTAGGCACCTATATGGGGAAAACAGATTAAAGCAGGCAGGAGATAACCAAACTGGCTCTTTACCGTGAGCAGGATTGGGCCCAAAGTATTGTTAGCTTGAAGGAGAAGAAACTTGGTATTTTTCATGTGCCTGTTAATACAGATATCTCTTCAGATCTGCAGAAAAGATGTTGTCTTTGAGGAATTTCTGTCATTGATATTTTTCAGAAATTTTCCCCCGAATGGGTAGAGGTGCTAATGGCTTGCCAAGGTAGAGTGGGACGAAAAATTTAATTCTATGCACAGGCCTGTCCTGGAAAGCACAGCCGTCAGACTGATGTATTTCTGATTTCCACTTGTTGACACAGACCTGCACAATCTCTGTGGCAGAAAATAGAGAGATGATGTGTGCCTTAACCACAGTGTGCTGTTACAAACCACTTGGCACTGTGAAACACACAGAGGGCTGCATTGAGGAGCAGCATCGTTGCAGGGGAAACATCAGTGAATTAAAGAGCACTCTCTCACAGAAGAGGGCCTGCAGCCATGGTTTTCAAGCAGCAGGTTTGGAAATGATTCTGCTCCTCAGCTGGCTCTGGGCTGCATACAGTGCCCTTGGGGCAGTCCAAGCGCGATGCTGGGCTGGGCTACGGCTGGATGAGAGGAAGGAAACTGGCTAAAGTGAACCACCAGGCTCCTGCATGCGAGTCCCCACTTTGTGTTTCTTGTAATGAAATAAAAGGGAAACTGTATTGCAGCATTTTTAATCACTCAAAATTATCATCCTACTTCATGACCAGAATAGCACAATACATAATCAATGTACTGAACCAAAACAGCACAACTCCCTGCAGTATGTTTGCACTAATTCACAAAGGCTTTATTAGAATGAATTTGGGAAGCTACCTATATACCTACACAAAAGTCTTACTTTGTTAATAACTGCGGTAATTCCATACTGGAACCCTAATATTACAGTGCAATTTAGCTGAAACTATTGAACTTGTGAACTGTTAACAATACAAAACCCACAATAACAGCGAAGAATCCAAACACTTAGCAGCAGCAAACTAATAACCAGTAACACCTTTATGCCAAACAAGCTACCGTGGCATTAATAACTCCCCCTCCTTCGCTGCAGCACCACTGGGTGTTTCAAGATGTTTCTCTTCTGAGGAAAGAAGCCAGCTCACACCCCAGCCCAAAACTGGGGCGTGTTTCTCCTCTGGGCAAAAGTGTGTTTGGTGGTGCCCCCAAATGCCTCCCCCACTCCTCCCCCTCTCCGTGGGGCCGTGGCGAACACGGGCTGCAGGTCACCAGCCCTGTCCCGGGCTAAGCAAACAAGACACGCTTCCAGCACCTCTGCCCCACAAGCTGATTTGCCTCGCAGGAAGCCAGGAGGTAAATAAATAGGTCTGTCAATCCAGGCCTCGCCTGTACACACCTGTATCAACAAGGATGCAAGCACAATTATCTTACCTTAATGAACTTAATCTTTAATTTCACAGCTTGGCCCTTGTGCTCAGCCTCCTAACAAAGGAGCCGACCTGTTTCAGTCCATATGACCACCCTTCCTCCAACAGCTGTGGAAACTTAAAGCCACGACAAGGATTTTTGCCCCTTGTGAAACTGTCAAAAGCAATAAATATTTTTCTTTTTTTCCATCATTAGACCCCACTAAGAAAGCCTGCCCATTGTCCACTGTAATTCCCAGCGCTCACGGGGCAGGAGCTTTATTGTCCCAAATGAATCCTGAAGTGTGAACAATGCAGGGGAAAGCGGCCACCCTTTTCGGGAGGGTGTAGCCGCGAGGAATGCGGCGCTTCCCCATGGACAGCTCCACCAAAAGAGCACTTGTGTTTTTTAACACTGGCCTTTCAGGAGGATGCTCGAGTTAAGGCATTGTGGCCCACTGTAAATAGATGCACTCGCCAGAATGGGGCTTCGTCATCCCTAATTAGGGAAGTAACTCCGGAGAGACAGCATGTCACTTGCAAGACTGGGCTCATTGTTGGGTTTGTGCGCGTCCCCACAATGTGAGGTAATTGGAGTTGTACCTTTTAGAAAGCTGCTAATTTCACATAGGAAGTGCTAACAAGACCTTTGTGTGCCATGTTTTCCTTCGTCCTTTCTAAGGAAGTTACAGAGCTCGAGTACTGGGAATGGCTGGGCCAAGGCCTGCCGGAGGAGGCTGCGGTAATGAACCACTTCAGCCCCCTGCCAGAAAAAGGAGGCCTAATTTTCGGGCCTGAGAAGACGAGGCCGGACAAAAGGTTCTGTTTAAGCTTATTATACAGGACATTCTCAGTGCCTACACAGCTTTCCTCGAAATGACCCTCTCAAAATAAGTGCATCAAGTTTGAGCAAATAGAAACATGCAACTTTCGAGGCTGGGGGTTATAGTTTTCTTTACAAAGCCATTTATATAATGTAAGCCGCAATTAGCGCGGAACGGAGCAACAAGATCTAGCGAGGAAAGTTCCCCTGACAAAGGACAGAAATTAGGGGAATAAGTAACAGTTAAATATTGGCTTTGGATAACCAGCTGAAAAGGCCTTTCAGATCAGCTGTGGATGTGGAAAAATAAAATAATTTTAGTCCGAATCTCTTTCGTCGCAAAGTTTGGCTTTTAAATCGTCGACTGATTGATTCCACTAATTTCAAATTATCTAGATAGAATGGATCTGGGCTTAAAAAAAAAAGGAAGAAAAAAAAAGAAAAGAAATCACTGAAAAGCCTCTCAGCTTTTAAGCCTGACAATATCAGCAAAACATCCATAGGAATTACATATAAAAATTCAAACGGTAATGAAACAAATTACTACTTACAGTATGAAAAGTCTGCAAAAGCTTTTTATAGACTTGAAATGCAGAAGTTATATAAACTACTCAGTGAAAGGAATTAGAAAATGACCTTTGCAGATCGGGGGCAAAAATGAACAGTCTTCAGGGGAAAAAAAAAATTCACTGTTAACAATGGCTTTTAATGCCATTTTGCTTCCCTCATTTATCTAATAATCATGGCAAGGTTAGGGTAAACAATGAACAGTATGTTTTCACATATTCCACCTTTAGTGTCCTCCATATGAATTTCTAAAACACTTAAGAGAATAGATACATAAACCTGTGACCTTCAAATGAGCTTTTTGCTACTTCCAACATTTTGAATAAAAAAGGTCAGAAAATTGAACCGCTTTTGCACAGTAATGAATTCCATTCTGTTGAGTAAACAAAGCAAAATTTTAAAACACGGACCTGACATCTCTATAGCCCAAGAAGCTTTTCACTTCTTTGGGTGCGTGGGGGGGAAGGGTGAGGAATGCGAGCACTCCGCCAGCCACCCCCTAAATCTCTGCAGCATCCGCCAAGGAGAGGAGGAGGAGGAGACAAAAATATTTGGGTTTATTCAGAGAACAGCTATGATTTCCAAGGCCAGTGCAACACAAATGTCCGATTTTTAAGATTTTTTTTTTTCCCTCCACCTCTCCCCCTCCCAGTGAATAATTGATCCGGTCCACACAAAAAAGAAGCCAGTGCTACCCTCATCAAGCTAGCTCTTACTGCCGAGGGCCTCCAAAAGTTACTTCAATTTCCGCCGTGCTTTTGTCCATGAGTTGTCCTGGCTGAAAGGCCCGGTTAGGTATTGTTGCAAAAAAAGTCTGCGCCCACGTTTATTCCCCCCCTCTAATTCATACTCTGCATTGTGGGGTTTTGCTATTCAGGGACTGATTGGACAACAGCCCAAAGAATGGCCCCAGTGATTAGGCTCTCAGCATGGGTCGGGATTGTGGGTATAAACCCACGGCCAGGGCTTGAATTCATGGCTGCTTTCCGCTTCCTCCTAGTGCCCCCCGTGCCCAATATTTTCTGCATCCTTTGCTGCAGGTAATGCATTCCTTCATACCAGGAAATGGATTCTGTACAATTAGCTAGCACAGTAGTGTGTGAGCCCTGGAAAGTCCAGGGGTTGTGCCCCGGGAAGCAATTGCACTTTGGTATTGATAGGAACTCGCGGGATTTTGGTTCAGGGTGGGATAACACAAAACCCCAAGTATTGCCATGACAAGGTATTCATCCTGCTTGACAAAGGAAACTTTTCTACCATCCCCCCCAGGGCACACAGGGGCGATGCTGGACACAAACTTGTTTGTTTAGAAGTGGAGGTATGGTTTTCCCAGCCCACCACAGTTCCCAAACACCGGGGCTGACCCCATCCCCTTCCTGCCGCTCCGCCGCGCCATGCCGCTCCCCCTGTTGCTTTACGTTTCAAAGTATGGCAGCTGCGCAAGTCGAGAAGTGTACAGATGTCACTCTGCGTCTTGCATGTCAGTAACTGGAATTAATTTACATTTATTTGCCAATTGTTTTATATCATTTTATGACAATGTGCTGCATAATATAATTTAAATCTTTAATGTACAACTAATTCTCTACCATTAATTTGTCAACATGATTACTGGATATGCCACCAGTAAAAGCTGGATGACTTGAAATATGTAGAAGGCATTCCTGTAGCTTTAAAAGAGGTTTGTATCTGAAATGACAAAGGTTTACAGAACTTTTTTTGGTCTGTCTGTGATTTTATGAAAACTACAATTTCAATGTAATTTCACAAACTGAATTATTCCAAATCTCAGTCTGAAATAAAATAAAATGTCTAATACATTAATTAGCCCAGGGAGAGAGTCCCAACAGTATTGTAAGAAGCAAAATGA
Source organism: Anabacerthia variegaticeps (assembly GCA_035583185.1). Lineage (NCBI taxonomy): Eukaryota > Metazoa > Chordata > Aves > Passeriformes > Furnariidae > Anabacerthia > Anabacerthia variegaticeps. The sequence goes on along the minus strand of JAWWEW010000112.1, from coordinate 25,766,963 downwards.
TAGTTTGATTCCTCAGAAGTGCAGCTTTCATCATGACAATTCCTGGCTGATAGGAGTTTAAACTGTCTCCCTGCCAATAGTATTTTATTTTGGGCAGAGCAGTAATCTTTTTAGCTATGCTCAGGAATGAAAAGCGGCTCATAACAAGAGCAGGTTGCAAATTTCTTGACAGAAAATGGTGATTTGTTGAAACTGAAAATTGTCCTGACCATGTACAGCAGGAGCTACAGCATGGAAGGTTTCTTTGGGTAGAACTGATGATTAAAAAATGAAGAGGGAGAGAGAGAAAGAGAAGAAGAGAGGGAGAGAAGGAGAGGAGAGAGGGAGAGGGTTTTTTTTCTGCCTCCCAGCCCTCCCCCCAGCTGCCCGTAGGTAGGAGGTCAGGGCATTCTCCAGGGATGTGGGAGAGCCAGTTTCAATTAGCTCAGCAATGTGCTTGTGAGGGGGAATTCAGAGCACATCACCTCTTTGCTTTCAGGGGGGTCTGGCCCCCATTTCTCCTGCAGCTCTGAGGCACTCCCCTGCTGTTTCTCCCCCTCTATTAAAAAATGAATGTGTATGTGTCTCCCTTAAAAAACCAAAGCAAAACAAAATGCGTATTGAGGTAGAGGTCCTGACCTTGCAGCACCAAACATGGGGGTAATTCCCCTGAAAGACTTCTCATGCAGAAATGGGGCTGGGGATAGCAGCCCGCCCTGCCACGCAGTTTGGGAGATGGGTGCAAACAGCATCTGTAATGCAAAACTAAGAGCCAAGCCCCCCGGCTCTGCCCCTGATTCCCTCGGTGCGCTCCTTGCAGTTTCTAGGGATGTCTGCAGGCAGAACCAGACCCTTTGTCACAATCCTGAAAGCCCGCTCATATGTTCTCTTCTATGTTGCACAGATCAGTGGGCTCTTGCAGATGGGCCTTAGCCTGTCAGCTCCTCAGTACAGCAACCCAGCGCCTCTTTTTGACACTATTTTGCAACTATTTAATTCAGGTGGGCTCCCTGCAGGCTGGGTAACTGAGCGGACAAAAGCCTGCACTCATATCAGCGTTGGTCCAGGACCAGGGGACAGATGAGAATGCTGGGGAAATGGTGAATAAAAGGGATGGAAACACAGCAATTAGTTTCCAGGGAATAATTTGCGAACAGAACATTTCATATTCTTACACTGCTTTTTTTAAAGCTCAGCTTCCTGTCTCTCCTCCTCACTTCTCTATCTTTTGGGTATCTCACAGGAGCTGTATGAGTCACCAGAACACTGGAAAAATCTAGCAATTTCTTTTCCTTAAAAAAAAAATGGAAAAAAAAAAAAAGAAAAAAAAAGGAAAAAAAGGGCTTGATTAAAAATTAAAATAGGGAAAAAAAGGACAAGATATTCACTGAAAAAGAAGTGTTTAGACAAAGCCTGTCTGCTTCAATTTCCCAGCTATGTAAGCTCCCTTGCCCTGAGAGTGACAGTAGATTCCATAAATTAACTGAAAATCCCTCTTCTCAAGAGCCTAAGTTATCTCTTCTTTGCCTGCAGCTCTGATTTAGAATAGGCGCTCGTTTGTTTACTGTTTTAATTAATGCTCCTTTTCAGTGTGGAATAGGGGAAGGGAAATGAACTGACTTGATAAACAGGTGTAGCTGTTATGTGTTATATTTGGGATCATTCAGGACTTGCAATAGATTAATCAGGCTTGACTGGACGTGAACCTCCTAGCAGAAAAGGTAGATCAACTCTGCTGGATGCCCAGTAGGTGAGTATTATTTTAACTGCTAGCCTGTGATAGGAAAGGCTTAGAAGGACAGTCATCAGTGGAGAATATCTCTCTGTTTTCGCCGAGGAAAGCAGTCTGATTCTTTCCCCCACTGCTTAACAGTTAAGGAGACCTTGACAATATAAGCCACTTTTCATCCCCCCTCTGCTTCCCCTTCTAACCTCGGTTCCTCATATTCAAGGGGAAAGAAACAAATCATCCCATTATTTTAAAAACATTTAAGTGTCACATTGGGGAAAACGCTCTCCTAGGTTAACTATGACTGATTGAAGATTTTTTTTCTAAATGCAATATAAGTGTAATAACAGTTTAAGTGTCATGCTACACTGTGTATTGCCTTTGTACCCTGTGTATTACCAAGCACATTCAGAGCAGAAAATGATCCAAAATCAGTCTTTTTTCAAACAGAGTTTGAATTCTTAGCCTCAAAGGAAAAGAATAGCTGAGTTTAGGTTTCTTCATTATGAGGTAGCAAAGAAATTGCATGATTTAACCGTATCACAGAAATAAAGCAACGTTCAGCTTGTGAGTAGTAACTCCCAGAAGAGACTGCGTCTCCTGCTTTCCAAATAAAGTAGCATCTAAAAATATATTCCTTTACTCCACATTTTTTCTTGGCTTATACAATTAGTACGTGTACAGAAAGCAACAATCACATTAAAGATAAGTGAAAAGGAACCAGGGACTATCCATTTATAATATTATCCAGCTGACCTTGCCTGGCTGAGGCAATGTGGGGATGTTGCACAACAAATCAGGCAAGTACTTTAATTTTAACTGCATGACATTAAACTACCTAGAGCTTATGGCTGTCAAATGGGACCCTACTCACTAGTATCTCTTGCCAGCAGACTGGCTAAAAATGAGCTTTGGTGCCACCTGTGAAGACAGTTGCTCACCCACCTTCTTGGAAAGAGATACCGTGAATGGAAGTGTCCTATGTGCTCAGTGCAGAGCATAAATATAGGGCCAGGTCTGCCTTTCTTTGCGCTGCGTTCTGTCAGGAGAATAGGTCCTGGAGTCAAAGACGTTCAGAATGCGACATAGGCAATCTTATGTTATGCACAGACCTCTGATTTTAACCTACCATCACAATTTTTCCAGGCTGCAGGAAGGGAGGGTGGTTAGACATGGGAAAGAAAGGAAGGATAGCAGTCTTGCTGAAATGTTCTTAGCATTTTACTCACCCCTAAATATTCCCAGACATGCAAGGAGCTTTGATGTATTAGATCAATGTCCTTTTCAAAGATAGCCTCTAATATCTTGCTACAACCGTCAGCTTGGGCTCCACGATGGCAGCTGATAGCCCACCAATACCTACCGTGCCACAATAAATCATTTATCTTATCTTGTTCATAGAGGTCTAAATGCTCCCCTACCAGGGAAAAAGCCAGCTCGACAAGGTCTGCAAGGAAAACGTTTTGGAGTTACTGCTGCATTCCCCTCTCAGAAGATTTACAGCCTCACAAAGGGGGGATCTTCAGTCCTCCAAACAGCATGGAGGCTTGCAGCAGCATCTAGTCATGTGACTGGTTAAGCAGAGCCAGACCTAAATATCTGCAGGGAAATCACAACCTAGCATATGGATCCTGAGGAACCTACACTGAGAATTTGACTGGAAGGTGCCTTGTTTTCCTAACAGAGGTACTGCACCCGATTGTCAACATGTGCATTTGGAACCAGTCGCATGTGCTTGGCAAAAACCAGTACTAGACTTTCAGGAAATCTGCAAAACCCCAGATGTCAAACCCAGCAGTAACCAATGGTCATATCTGTGAAGTCATATCTGACCAGTGCCAGCTGCCACACCTCACCCTGGATAGAAGTGTGCGTGTTCTGAAGCAGGAATATGTCACAGTGCATCTCTCTACTTCTGCCTCCCCCAAACACTCAGTGAGAAAACATCAGTGGGCAACATACCTATGATCTGAATTGCTGCTGTTCTGGACTTCTCTCTTCTCCTGAGCATCCATTGACAAAAAAACAGACTTATCCCATACAGGAGCATCCATTCCATGATTACAAGCCGAGTAAGGGCAACCATAATCCTGATCTTCAGTTTTAGGTTGCAGCTGACTCATAAATGAAACAAGTTACTTACTAATGAAACATAGGATTCTAAAAGTTAAGAGTTAAGAAAAGACAGCTCAGAAGTAGAAATTTATTCCAAGAATTTTTGTGGATCTTTCCAAAATGCTAATGACAACTATATTTTACCAGTTACTTAAATTTGCAGCAATGAGAAATCGCAAGTGCTTGAAGCATGAGACAGAACACCAAGAACTCCTAAGGCAATCTGCACCAACACCTGGTATCTCTTGATCCCCTTTTTTGCTTGCAAAAGCAAAATTTTTCTCCCAAGTCTTTTTTTTATCTCATGAAGTAGCATAGGGCAGTAGGCAAATAAGATTTAAATTACTTAAGAAGAATTGATAGCACCTTTCTGATCTTCTCCCAGGCCAGATCCTTAAGGCTGGGAACCTTCATGAGCCTCACGAAACTCCTTGGTTCCCCTGCCGAAATCCTCCTGGACCTCCATGGTGCTGCAAAGTTCTCAACCGCATGTGAAGGCAGGCGCAAGGCTTTCTCTTTTGGGGAAGTTCACTCTGTTAAAACATGTGTTTCATTACAGAATAAGACATGTGGGGCTGTGGAGTGTCACAGCTTTTGCCAGTATTTGAATGCTTCCCACCTTTTCACCAGGAATTTACTCCACTATTACTATTTATTGTGAAGTTATCTTCTGTGACTGAGGTTTGGAAATTGCCCAAAATCTGCAGCGCGGAACAGCATCCGAAAGCTGGAAGAAAAGGAGGAAGGCAGAGGGGTGGAGGGAAGTGTCAAGGGAGTTTTGCAAAGCAAATAGAGTATTATCCTTTTGTTTAAGATGCCATGAAGACTTTTTGTCTGCTATGTGATACTTTGCTTGGAGGACTAGCGCATACGAAGAGCTTTCCTGCACACCCCACCATCCTTGATTGCTTTACTGTTCTCAGTGCAGATTTATTAAATTTTGAATTAACATGTGTTAAGGAGGTTGATTTTGTTTGCTCTGCCACATAACTTACTTTCCTAAACACTTAGTAATAGCAGCAGTTAATCTATTGACCAATGGCTTAAGCAGCAGGTGGCTTTAAGACCAATGGGCCAGTCCTGACAAGGCCCACAGAAATTCCTAAGGCCTCTTTGTTACCTGGGCTGGAATAGAGAAACTACTTGTTTGGAAAATGTTTCTCCTCCCACAAAACATCTTCAGTATTAAGGGTCTTTTGTTAGCAGAAAGCTGAAGAGGGGGATTATGAAGGATAGTCTGTCACACAAATTGTTTCTTCTTAGACATATAATACAACCTGCATTAAAAGTTTACAAACTAATCTAATGAAATTATCATTCAAACGAAGCATGTCTCCAATCATTAAATTGACGCCTTGACCTGCCGTACAATTTCCTCATTCGAAATCTCAAGACTGCTGCTGCTGCTATTTTAGAGTAAAACAAGACTTTTTCTAAAAAGCCCTCAGCACTGCTCTGTTTGAAACAGGAACCCAGATAATCTGCCAGGGCTCATTTTCTTAGGAAATCCAGGCACTAAAACATTAACAATTAAATTAGTTCCCGTGTCTTGAGGAATCAGGAGTTACTGTTAACTGTGTATCATCTGGATCATTAAAGCCTCTCCCTGTTATGGCATGCAAATCTACATCAGGAAAACTGTTTCTTTCTAATTTATTTGGATTGGTTTAGTAGAAGTCGGCAGAAGCTGCATCAGTTGCAACTTGCAGCTCTACACCCTTTGAGACAAAGCTATACTGACTTAGCTGAGGGCAGTATTCAGCTAAGACTTTCTTAAGGGAGGATTTTACAGTGCAAGGTGGGGACAGACATCTCTCTCCAAAAGGTGTCCATGCGTGTGCAGAAAGGACAGTGGCAGTTCCACTTGCAGTGAAGAAATGGTGCTTGGGGAGTAAACTGAGCTTTTAGGGAATCATTTATTTTGTCTTCAGCCAAGATTTCTGTGTTTTCCTGATCCAAGTTAGGAGACTTATTGTGGTCTGAATGTGCGTGCATGTCTGTGTGTACATGCAGATATATAGACATATGTATGTATATGAATATACACACACATATATACGCCCTGACTCCTGCATTACAACTACAGCCTTCTGTTCTCTGTATCATAAATAACAATTGCAAACAGCTGCACTGCAGCAACATAAGAAAAATAGGAACAAGAGAAGCCAAGCTACAAAATATTCTGTAGCCTGATTTCCATTTGCTGGGGTTCTTTCTTCACTTGGATTGTGTGTCTATATGTTATGTACACGTCTCTCTCTATATATATGTTATGTATGTGTGCACTTATATGTACCCACATGCAACTTCTATTTAAGACCTTTATATTTTGGGGATATTGATCTCATCTGGAGATGAGATCCAGTAGCACCACTAGGTGCTACTGTAATACAACTAATTAATATTATTTTTACTGCTAATAATAATAACAGCAGTGTTTACTTTTAGCATGTTCCCACTCTTGCCAACATATGTTTTTATATTCTTTAATTTTCTTGTTCTTTGCAGTACAAATGCTTAGCTAAAGGGATCCTAATTAACTGCTCAACAATGACACACTCTCATTTTGTTTTTCTCTCAAACTTATTTATTAGGCTTTGTTTATCAGTGGGAGAGTTTCTAGCACTGAGACTGCCAGGATTTACTCTAAGCCTCTTAGTCTGATGTTTCCATGGCCCTGGCTCTCTGAGAGTGTAGAGAAGCTAAGAAAACCATACATACAGCTTTTGGCCCCCTTTATTTCAAGTCATCTAGAGCAGACCTGTTTTTTTGTTGGTTGTTTCTTTTTTTCTTTTGGGGGGGGATGGGGAAAAAGGCACCCAATCATGAAATAATTTGGGGAAAATGCTGATTTTTGTTCAGGGCTCGTGGAGCAGTACTGGAGATTTTTTTGTTTGTTTGTTTGTCTGAGACTACATAACTGGATTTCAACATATTTTTGGGGCATTTCTCTGAACCAATGAATTCCCATGAGTAACAACAGGAACACCTTTGTCTGATTTCCCAACCAAAGGTCTCCTCAGAGTCCTGCAGCAAAAGCAAGCCAGAAAATGTAGGAAGGCATTTACTCTGCAGCTGACCCCCAGGTCCCTAGTGCGCTCCGAGGGCTCAGACCCTCAGCCTGTGTAGGACAGCCTCTTCTGTCCTGCACCTGCATGGAAAGGGGTCATTCCCAGCCTCCCTCCCAGTTACAGCTATTAAGGGCTTGGTGCTCTCTTTTTATTTTCTCAGAGAGTGTATTTGTTTGTTTCTTCCTCTTTTTCTCCCTTTCTTTCCCCCTTGCTGCCTGCCTGCCTTCTTTCCTCCCTTCTTTCCCTTTTCTCTCTCTCTCTTTTTTTTTAATTTTCTAGAAGGTGAGGTCTCCCCTTGCTAACTTGCCACTAATTAGAGCAGTGAGAATTAGTTGCATTCACTCTGGCTTTAGTCCTGGCAAGAGTGTTAGAGAATTGGCCCACTCTTCAAGGTGCCAAATTGGAGGCTGAATCCAGGTGTGGTCAGAGGCACGGGGATTATTTTCCTCCCATGGGGTGCAAACAAAGGCCTGTGCTAGGGATAGATGGGGTGGGGACAATGATGCCTGCAGGAGGGCTAAACACTCCTGACATCTGAGCCTTCACCACACCACAGCACCAGGCTGTGCCACAGGTTCCACAGCCTCATGTCCATGTCACAGGGACGGCGGCAAGGGAGGGCTCTGGGTTCTATGGTAGGGACAGAAAGTGTAGCCCCTCTCCAGATCTCAGTGAAGTACAGAGTCCAGATAAACAGAACATGCATTTGGGGAAATATACACGATATACCCTACTGCTGCTGCTGGGTGCAGGATACAATCTTCATACTCCTAGGGTGGCACAAGAGCCAGTGGCATTCCTGTGCCTGCAGGGACACAGGGCAGAGCCCTGGAGGGGTTGGAGCCCACTGTGCAAACCTGTGTCTTTGGCCAGGCGCTGAGACTCAAGCCAGAAACTCCTCAGCTCTTCTCATCAACTCAACAACGTGGGGTAAAGTACATAAGGAATGTCTTCCTGTCCCACTACTACAGTTACTTATGTAATTCAGGAGGCCTGCTGAGAACTGGTCACAGTGCTGATGCAGTATTTTCCGGAGGAGAGCTCTGCATCTGCATTTGGTATTGCAATGAGCCTGAGACGTGCCCTTTTTTTCAGGCTAGGCCTTTTGTCAGAAGAGTGGAAAATCCTAAAGATATGGCAAGTCCCAAGGAGAGTGGGTACTATCTCAGTACTGAGCAGGAGTTAATGCAAAAGGATGACTGAAGTTGATGGTGACAGCAAACACCTCATTACTCAACACCTTCCACATGAAGGCCTAATGGGTTTGGGAAACAAAGTCACAGCATGTGTGTGCAGGTTTTCCATACTTACTGGCAGCATTCTAACTACTGTTGTGCTTTAAAGTCTTTATGCTATCCAGCTATCTAAGTACGAGTGAACAGCAGGGGAGTAAAACACGTCATGCTTCATCTGATGGAATAAAGGTTGCTGGTTGACTGAAAAGTCAGAAGGTGCAGGTCAGTGTGGATAACCTCACTTCTATTATCCTATCAAAAGGAGAAGATGTAGCTTTCCTCACTACCCTTGAAGAGTACAAGCATTGGCTGATGAGGCAGCAAAGTGAGAATCTCTGAGGATGCCTGTATGTTGCCAATTTTACATCAGAAAAAAACCCAAACACCTCCTGTTTGAGTAGAGCTCTACCACTTACTGTGATTTGTTCTTCCTGTGCATCACATCCTTCATCCCTACAAACCACTCTTTTGCCTCCTTCTGTTCATGCAGAGCATAAGAGCGCATGGTCCTTGAGGAATGCAAGGAGCTAGGGAACAGAGGCAGATCAAACCCCCTGAAAGTCAAATATCACAACTATGAGCAGGAAGAAAAAGGAGGGAGAATGTAGCACCTGATAACTTTTCTGCTCTGATCTTTCTTGAGCCCTGACAAGACCCCAGAAAACTGAATAGTGATATAATACATGCCACACCATGGCCTGGACTGGGGAGCTTCAGACCTTCCTAGATCCTTCAGAAAAGCAAAGCATATGGTTTTTAATATCAGGAGTATGGAAACTTCAAACATAATTTTTATTGTTGCCATTTTACTCTCCCTGATGCAACAAAACCCTAACCAGTGAAATTTCAGGAAGGACAGGCCTGCGTGGAACACCCCACTGTAATTATCCTTCAAAGAACAGAGGGCATACAACATATTCACTGCCATGCATCTTTTATTATTTCTTTGGGGCGGATTATATATGAAATTGTAAGAGACAATCCTCTATTTTTCCCTCCAGATCCTACAAATTTGGCTATGCTTTGCAGTTCACCTTTGCAATGAAGACCTACTACCACTATAGTTCTTTAAAAGGGTCATAGGGAATCACAGCAAAGTGGTATACAAAGGTAAAGATGTCAAGTGAGTTATGTTAACAGAAAAAGAACTACACAGTAGGTCAAGGTTTGGGCAACAGCAGGGAGATTTTTGTTAAGATAATGTTACTCACAGTGGTGGTGACTTTCTTTGTAATCCAGAGCTGCCCAGAGAGAATTACCTCTATTCTCATGGAGTCACAGGGCCATATAAGAAGGTCCTATGGGGTCTGATTGTGATAGACACAGCAATTGCTTGTACAAATAAATTTCTACTATATAAGCAGTATGAATGGGCTCTGGCATAATGTTTTCTAATGCTTCACATTTTCAGGTTGGTTTTAAGGTAATTATTAGAGCAGCTTTTTCAAAGCTAAATGGAGGTTTGTGCAGCTTTGTTTTCCTTTAGGAAGGGTAATTACCTTTCACTGCACCAGTACAGGGCAGAGGTTTCTTAGTTACATCCCAGCTAAACTAGCAGAGAAAAATGACTGGCCCAGCACAGGAGCATCCACAGGTGACTGATTATGTCTATATTGCACACAAGTTCAAACTCAGCTGTAGAGGATGTAAGTTCAAACACAGGCTAGAAGCAATCTTCAGGGAATGCCAAGAGTGAAAAGGTTCAGCCTGGTGGTACTGCTTAGCACAGGTCTACAGCACAAAGAACTGGCCCATTGCCTTCTACATGTCCCACCTGAGCATGCAGCAACACAACCTGCTTAACAAGTTCTGGAGCCACACACTGGAGGATTTGGATTTACAAGCAGCCTACCCTTAGGCTACTTCTTTCTGAAAGAGAAAGCTCATATAGGCCAAGGCCAGACATTTGCAGGCAAACCACAGGACTTCTACTGGCCATAACATAGATGGCCAGAGCCAGGACAGGAAGCATGAACAGCTAGAGTGTACTCCTTGGCTCAGCATGCTGAGGTGAACACAGATGAAGCCATGTTGGGCCTGAGCTTGCAGTCAGCTTGCAGTTCAAAGTACCACACACATCCCTCAGAGAACTATCACTGCAGGACTATTTGCCTTTGGAAGTCAGATTTTAAAAGAAATCTGGGAATATACCAATGACTGCTTTAAGCATAAAAGATGCATTGCAGAGTACTACCTTGCTACATCATTATTTTTAAAAATGCATGTTGAATTTCCTCATTTGAAAGCGCTTTTTCAACACTTTAGGAAAAGCTGTCCTTCAGCTCACAGATTTCTGAATATTCTGATACCTCTCCATGTTTCCTACACTGAAAATACACCCAGATTCACCATTAAGTATTAATTTTATTTTCATTTCTATGCTATGAAAAGGCAAGAAATCAGCAAAGGGGAATACTAACAACAATTTAGAAGTGGAGCTCTTATGTGTATGAGGTTTTTTTTAATATCCTTTTTTTTCCCAGTTCTGGTGCATATGGACTCACTCTAAGCCATAACTGTCTTACATAGCCCATAAAATGTGCATTACATCCCTTTTTAGATAGAAGTCAGCAGGAACAAAGCTACTGGAACAGATGAATAAACAAATTGTTGTTAAGGCTATACACATCAGCCTCTAAAGAACAGTAGGAAAATGTGCAGTGCTTCTGCAACTCAAATATCTGATTGTACAATGATCTGAACTGTTTATGCAAGTGTTCATTTCAGCTTGACCCTGTTTGGCACAGGTGGGAAGCAGTGTGTTTTGGAGAACCAGGTAAAACGGATGGTGGCTTTGGGACAGGGGAATCCCATCCAGCAGCAATAACAGCATGGTTGTATGGCCATAAAATGCCACCCTGCCTGCTGGCAAGAGTGGTTACCTAGAGAAAACAGATTCCTAATTGCCTCATTAGCATGAGGTAGACTGCTCTGGAGGCAGAACCATGAGCCATGTACAATCATACCTCGCCTTTATACTGTGCTCTTGAGTCCAGGTAAGCCAACACACCACAAGGCTGAGACCTCCCAGCACTCAGCATGCCCTGCTGCTCCCTCAGGTCTAATCTTTCCTGGTGAGCGCACACACAGCACATCCCAAGAATGCACTCCAGTACAAATGGGAGCTCACACTTGGGCTCCCCAACATACTCAGATCTGTGGTCCACAGTTCCTGTGCCTGTGATTATTGGGCACTGGAAGGTTTCAAAATGGTACAGATCATGTTCACTCTGGAGAAGTTTTTAAGCTGTTCAGTCTTACCTGCATTCCTTGCCGTGGTTGTGCTGCTCTGCAGGGTGTGTCTTCCACCTTTCTGACGGCTTGTGTGCTGTCTCACCGAGCTTCATGCCTGGTAGGATTATCCATCGTCCCGTGACGAACCTATCTGGAACTGCTTTCCTCTCCCTGCTAGTTTTTGTGCACAAATAGGGCCTTCTTAATGCCGTGACCTAAGATAGCTGTTAAGCAGCCTGTACGTAGCCCTTTGGGCCTCCGAGGCCTCCAACCCTTCCCACCTTGGCATGGAGGACCAGGATGGGATGCTGCCCATGCTTTGCAGTCATCATTGCCATAATGGGGCCTCATGACAAAGAAAAGAGCAGGCTGAAAGTGATCTGAAATAGGCTGGGGTTCAGCAGTAGGCACCCTTTCCACCAACCGTGGTTTGGCAGCAATTTCTACCCATTGGCAATATCCCTTTGCTTGGCTCACAGCTGAAAATAACTCTGAAAGTGCTCTGAAAGGCCTGCCTTTTAACTGAGCTTAACATCTTTCCAAATTATTTTTGTCATGGTGACTATCTCCCCTTTGGATAAGAACCCCGTCTCTTACCTCCCATTTCTTTTCTGTGCAGCCTATAAACCACTATAAAATATGGCTCACTGTTTCTGTGCTCTCCCATGCCCTTTATTTCCATAATGGACTCTTTGCCCACATGTTTGCTAATATTTCTACCTCACTACATAAGCTGGCAGATGCCCAGAGTGATGGTGCCTTTGACATGACCCCTTTTTGTTCCCTATGCAGTTACTTGGCAGCACCTTGTCGGCAGGGTGGGCACAGAAAACCACAGATGCACCTAACCTGGCACAAGCTGTTGTAGAGTCATGACAAAAACACCTGCCCTTTCCATAGTAATCTGCTGAGCTGCTGGTGTTCCCTGTACTGGGAATGGAAGGTTAAATCACCACTTTGCTTCCTGTTGTGTCATGGCTTTAACTGTTTGCATCAATTATTGAATACACTTACATGTACTAATGCCTTAGCTGTGATTCACACAGACCTTTGGAAATTAATGCTGCAAAATGCTTTAAGTATAGTCCTCATCCCTAAAGCTTCTAGTAGCCTGCAGACTTGTGGAAGTGCTTTTCTCAAAAAATGACCAAAACCATTCCTGCAGATTTCTGATGAGATCATAGTTAATCTAGACCCACCTCCACCGAGCATCCTCCTCAACCTCTGGAAAGCAGCATAGCAGTAGGAACAGTAAAACAGTATGAAGTTGTAGGACCAGTGCTTCCTTCAAGCAAATAAACAGCCTTTTTCTCCTTTAAATTTTGACAGTTTCATCTATTTTCTTTGGGGTTCTTACCGATGCCTTGAAAACGAGCAGCTTGCTGCTGAAATGCATTAGAAGAAGGGAGATGCCACATTAAAATACTTCTCATACATCCTCAGTCACTGTCTGTATTTCAGTACTTCTGTTGAGAAATACAATACTGGTACCATCCATCAGAAAGAACAATAACCCCTTCAGGGAATTTCAAATGATATCTGATGATGAAAAAAATGCAGTTGCTGGGGTATGCCAAGATCTAGCACAAAAATAAACTGTGGCGGGTGGTTGAAGGTCTGCTGTTTAAGGACTGTCTTTGAGCGAGGCTTGCATTAGAAAGGCATTTCTGCCTCTGGTGAAGCCTTTCTATGTGTGTTACTTCACTTCTTTGCCTCAGCTTCTCAACATGGGAAAAGGTAAACCATTTTCTATTGTATCAGCCCATGATGCTGTATAGGTAATGACTTCAAAAAGCATGTTAAATATGCAAAGTACTGCCCTGTTTAAGACCTAAATATCATTATTATGAATTAAAACATAAATAAAACCCTAAAAATAGTTTTATTATACTTTGTTGCTTGCTTTTCAAACTTCTTTAGAAATGAAAGGTTTCAGAAAATGAAACCTCTTTTCACAATGAAAATCTCAATTTGCATATTTGCTTCCCAGAGGAAACAATTCCAGAGCTAAGACTAATAATTGTGGCTACTGTCTTCTCATTCCGAGTAACTTGGAGGCTGATGTGGTTTGTGATAGCAACTTATGCATTAAGGACTCTGATCCACACCCAAGAACCTCAAGGAGCTTCTGGCTGGATTCAAATGCTAATCTCTCAAAGGTTTTGCAATTTATTTTTTAATGGTCCACTTCTGAGACATTCATCTGACACTTTGACTATTATGTTACCTGGATTAAAAAAGATGCTAATAAGAGTATTAGCCAGGTTCTTACACACAGAAAGCTTTTGCAATTACAATACCTCCTGAGTCACTCATTCAGGATCCTGGGAAAAATAGAGCGTTTTTGCTTTCCAGATCTGTTGGTTTGGGTTTTTTTTTTCCTTTTCTTTTTTTAAAACCTCAAGAAGTGCTTAAAGTTTCTTGTTAAGAGATTTGAAAAATGTATAGTCCTTGTAAATTAAATACTACAAGTTCTTAGATGAGTGATCCCTAAACATTTATTATTCACACTAATACGATTTAATTCTAACCCCCTGTAAGATTTATAGAAATTAAAAGACTTCATATGCATAAAGGTGATGAAAATATAATCTAGTTCATGAAATCTTTATATGCGACTTTATATTTTAGCAGTATAGTTATCCCTGGCGCGCTCCAGGCTTCAGGAATGTTCCACCTCAGGGGCCGTGCCCTGAGCCTGTGCCAAGCTGAGAGCAGGACCAGCTCCCGGCAGCCTCTCACCGAGACCCACTGCATCAGGGGGACAGTGGGACAGCTGTCACTTTTGGGGTGCTGGCATGCTTTCTAAAGCTGCAAACTCTTCAGATTTTCCTCCTCTGCCACAGCAAGGGACCGCAAATGGACTCGGGACTAGGACAATTTCCCTACAAAGAGAGGAAGCTGTTGGAAGGAAGAATGTGGCCCTGCTACACCAGAGCTCGCTTTCCTGCCTGTGAACAGACGGCAGAGGCTGTTTCTTCACACAGCGATTTGAGAGGCAGGGTTTAAGGAAGAAATTTTTCTTATAATTATGTAGCTGCATTCCCCTCAGCTGGAGTCCTAAGGAACTGGTGGTTTCTCTACCTCACGAACGCTATTTAGGATAGCAAATCAGTACTGCTGGCATTTAACTGTTACCCGTGAGTAGCGAGACCACTGTTGAAATAGAAATGGGAGGAGTTCCTTCTAAATTAATTTTCTTTTTTAACTATCAAAGCCGCTACACAGAAAGCTGCAGCAACTTCAGCAACTGTCTTGGTTGCACACCAAGGATTTCACTGAGAACATGTTAGAGGGAATCAGAAAGCAGAGAAAAGGTCACAAATAAGCACCTTAGGAACAATGAAAGCTTTTCTCCATGGAGCAGTGGGAGAGTTGCTAGAAAAACTGAAAAGGTATTAATCAGAAGTGGCTATAAATCCTCTGGAGTTTTGCTCTTATAAAACTCCTCAGAGAAAGTCTTGAAGGAAATGCAGGTCAAAGCCCAAAAAAGCTCTTGATCAGAGATTGCTGGAGGAAAATCTTCCCAGATGCCATTTAATAGGCGGCAATCACCCCAGGAGTGGGAAAGCCAAGTACGCTTGAAACATGGTTGCAGTTCCTAATAGGCCTTGTCACACTTAAGGCACTGCAAGCTCCATCCAACGAACAGCTGAAGCTGGCTGGCGATTCATAAAGCCAACAGTTTAAAGTTTATTATGATGAAAGCACTTAATGACAGCCATCGCTAGGGGCCCATCATTTATAAAGCTGTGCTGAGTATTAGACATGTAGCATGACCACCAATTTTATGTCACAATTGCTACCATAAAATGACCTTTGGTGATTTTTACTGCATGTGGTGGACAGCTCTTCTTTTACATTAGTGCTCTGTGGCTTTTCTTTGCAGACTATTATGCTGTCTAAAGCTTATTTGGCACTGTCGTGAGTCTCAACCCTTGTTATTACCCCGAAGGCCTGTCTAAAGGAAAACTCTCATGTTCTATTATAGCACTCCAATAATTTACAGATCTTACCATCCTTGGTTAGCGTCATAATTTAGTGCAGATATTCCTTCATTGTTACCACATTTAATAAAATCCCCCCGTTTCTACAGAACGCCCTAAATTTCCTATCCAGGCCACTAAAAATGCATATGCCTCTGTATTACGGAGACATGGATAACGGGTTTTAATTTTTTGTTCCCAACTGAAAAGAAGGGGAAGCAATTGCAGTGAACAGTAGTTAACCTGGGAGAAATCGCCTTAAAGCCTTAGGTATAAATGCTAGACATTGCACAAACACCAGACGCAATTTCAGTGCATAATGCACAAACATACATTTGCATGTGAACAATATTACTTAATTACCTTTCAATTCTTAGACTGACTTTGTATACTTAGGAAGTGTTTGAATATACCAGCACTTTACTGTCCTGATGTAAAGCATTACCAGTAAAGTGGTCTGTCCATGCTACACCACCTTTAAATTGTATATATAATTTTATAAATGATATAAAATCTGTTTCTCGCCTATGAAAAAACACACTAGCATCGCACACTGCAATCTTGAAAGGATTTAAAATATGTGATTTCTGCTAGTACCTACTGTATTGGGTTTTATATAAAGCTTTTTTCAATAAGGTAAATTGTTACATGACAAACTCATCTTCCACCATTATCATCTGCTGTTTGTGTTTAACAACAGGAGTCCTGGTCTAACAAAACTGTTGTAATGGCTGTACAAATTACTCAGCTGAAAGCTTTTCACCAAACCAAACAGTATTAATCAGCAGTTCTTATGAAGGTGCTAATTAAAAACAATTTTCTTCCTCAGTTTGCAATACTAAGCCATCTTCATTTGCACAGTTTCCAGTATACAGCTACTGTATACACTCACACTTCAGGGTCTCTATTAACTATTGAATCTCCTATTACCTATTTTATTACATTCCTGTCTCCCAAGTTTTGAAGCTTGTTGACATTTCAGAAGTCACAGCATGATATGTTTAATCATTTAAAAAGTACATTAATTGGAGTCAGAGTCAGGGAAAAATAACAGGTCTTTTAGCACGCAGGCTCTGGCAGGGCACAGCACAGTCTGAACGTTCCAATCCTTTCTGCGAGCATAACCCTCACCCAGGGGCAACATTTTACAGCTGAAGGGGGACAGTGCCTAATGCAGAGAAACATCTTTTTTTTTTTTTTTTTGCTTGTTTTTAATAAGCAATCTTCTACAAGTGACACCGTGTTGCTTATGTGCAGGGACATGCATCCAAAATAAAAGATACTTTCTATTACCAAAGGCCTATCGCTCCTTCGCTGTCGTCAGCCACAACAGCTCTTTGTTTTTGGGGGCTTGGCATCTGTTGAGTTTAACCCAGATTTGAGGGTCAAGATGTTTCTTCTCAGGCTGTGGAATGCCATCTGGACTACCGCTTCGTGCATCTTCCCTCTACTTTCCACACACTTTACACACAAGTAGACAATGAAGATCCAATGCCGCTGTTGGACAGTGATGGAAAATATCCAGCTTTTACCCAGCCACAACAATATGCTGGGCTTTTTGGCAGCAAGCCAGCTGCTGACTAAGCAAGGAGCTGTAATAGGCTGAACTCTTTAAAAATGGGAAAGAAAAGTCAGGTTTGTTACATTCAGCTGTTTGAACAGAGTCCACAGGTCAGAGAGGGAGACAGATCTTGCAGAGGAGATGCAGCACTGGGTCTCACAAAATTTGGGGCAGTTCTAGAGTGCATTGCCTGATTTCTAAATGGCTATAGGCACAGGAGACAGCAATACTGGATGTGCCTCAGGTTCCCCCATATGAGGGATGGGCATGATTTGGGGGTTTCCCCCTTTACTTACACCTTGAGCTACGGATTGAGTTTCTTTTAGCTTTATGGAATTTCATATCCAAGTGCCCTCATTTTGGCTGGGTTGAGTAAGTGCTGTTGCATTGCAGATGAGAATCATACTGAAAATATGCTTTTAAAACAATCTTTCAAAAGATACTGGTGTGCTTACAACCAATGTTAGCCCAGTGATTTGTGACAGCGGAGGCATGACAAACCATCTTAATCGGACTCAGGACAACCTAAAAAGTGAATAAAAAGATAAAAAGCAACAAAATTGCCTCTTAGGAAACAACACTGCATGACCAGGCTCTGCAGAAAACATTTGAGACGTAATCACTGGTGCACGCTGTCTTAGCACTTTCTACCAGTCTCTCAAAACATTTCACAAGAGTTAAAGGAATTTGCAGTTTGACATCACTGTTCGTTCCCTGATTTAAAGAAGAAGAAAACCAAGCATAAGAAAAATCCAGGCTAAAACTATGCATTTATAATTTGCCACGTGAAAACACAAGGACCTAGTTATTCCCCTCTCGCATTAGGGAGAGTGGGTAATAAAACACTGCTCTGTTTGGCTTGCATGTGTTGCTGCCTTTTCCCTCTTCCCCCTGCCATATCAGCTGTGCCACCTGCCATATCAAGAGGAGGATCAAAAGCTCCACCCACTGCATCCTCTTTTGTTCAGGGAACAGCGAAGGAGAGTTGTAATGGAGATATAACACTTGATAAACCATATGCAGCCAGGCTTAAGATGTAAGGATGCCTTTTGTTGGGGGGAACAATTTTAATCCTCCTTCCCGCCTCATGAAAACGTGTAGCCATTAAAGCCACAGGCAAAATGTAAATGACTTGTCTAATAAGGATTTTGAAGCTGGACTGGTACTTGGGATAGTAAGTTCCTCTGCCTTATCTCACATTCTTAAGACAATTTTTGTTGCAAATCAAACTTCTTTCCCAAAAGGAAAGATTTGTCCCATTGTTCCAGAAAGCTATCAGATAGGACGAGTTTGGAATTTTTAAGAAAGCCTTCGCCATATCTCACACCAGGAAACGGAATACCTTTTTCTTGACCATTTATATGCTGAAGATCACACAACTTGCTGCCAGTGACACCAGGTGCATAAAGGCTGTGCCATGGGGAATGGATGTCCACAAGAACATCATTCCTCTCTGCCATTTTTCTCTGAGAAAGGAGAAGACACAACATTGCTGTAAGAACTACCAACATGCATGAAGGGAAACTTGCATCAGCCTAACATTTCCATTCTCATGACGCCAGCACAAGCTCTTGCACGGTGTCATTCAACTTCAACTGCTTTGCAAACACAAAGTAATTAAGCTCAATATTCTGTTACAGAACACTGTAAACTATATCATTAAAAACACACCACGTATCAGAGACTAGTTGAAACACAACATAAGAGGCTCTGATACATTTCATAAGCGTGATTTGATAAACTGCCTAACATTTTCTTAGCAAATATATTTGATGTATTAATAAACACTGTATTTTTATTAAACAATTCAAATCCCTACTAACACAACGGACTCTGAGAGATGTCTCTAAAAAAGAACATCCTTAGTGCCTCATGCAAATACTAGATCTGTGACTTTTCACTACTCACATTAAAACAAAAAAATGAAGAAGGCAACTTGCTTATATACCTCCAAAAATGTGCACACAGAACAAACCTGCAAGCACTTATGTAGATGAGTAACTTTACTGCCTGTGGAGATCCAATGTGAGTTTGCAGGATGAAGTCTAAATGCATCTTTGGTAAACAAGCCATCAATTACACACTTTAGGGATGGCAGCACCTGTGCAAAGCCTTCAACTCAAACGACAGACACTAAAGAAATGAGAAGCAATTATCAGCTACTAATTTGAGTAAAACTGTTTTCTTCTTAGAGCTAAAACCACAATTTTCAATGACACTGCTTCTATTTTTGGCAATTAACGATCTTTATTAGATTATTGTACAGCAGACATTCAGGCCCTCTCAAAAACAAAAGGTTCACAAATTTTAATATTGCACTCTTTTTCACGCTGTTTTGTTGATTATGAAGATTCCCTTGTACATGTTTTTAGAGAAACAAAGGCACTGCTGTGTGGGACAAACAAAACAAAACTAATTAAACTAAAGCCATCTTCACAGCAATTTCAAATTACTTCTAAATGCTTTTGATTTCTTACTAGGCAAGTATCTTTCAACAGGAGTTTGAATATGAAACTCATACCAGCTATAGCAGGGACATACTACTCAGTTCTAGGATAAATGGTTGGTTTGCATTGCCCCTGGTCTTTATCTAACACCGAGAATAGGCTGCTTTTTATCAAAAGAGGAATAAATTGCTGTTATTGTGATGTTAGCCCATCACTTGGCATTGCAATTCAAGTTTTTGTGAGAAAGAAATGTATGATCTAACTGCGACTTGACCTATGCCTTCTGAGATCCATCTAGGTGCTCTAATGGAGCATAAAAAGTATTGAATACAAGGACATGCAAACCGGTAGTGAAGAAATTTGTTTGAGAAGAACGAAGAGAAAGGGACTTTCATGAGCTTGTGGTTTACATGCGGTAAATTTGTTAAATATGGAAGAATGCTTATTGCCGAACTGCAGTTCTTTTAATTAATGTGTTTCAGCATGATTCTCTACACTTGCTTGCATCTAGTACCTTCCTCTCTCAGTCATGGTCTCTGCCTCTCTCTTTTTTCAACATTTTAAAAGTGTTGTGGTTTAAAAGGCCGTTATTGAGAAGTCATTAAA
Organism: Anabacerthia variegaticeps; assembly: GCA_035583185.1. Taxonomy (NCBI): domain Eukaryota; kingdom Metazoa; phylum Chordata; class Aves; order Passeriformes; family Furnariidae; genus Anabacerthia; species Anabacerthia variegaticeps. The sequence continues at coordinate 25,747,000 of JAWWEW010000112.1, read as the reverse complement.
ATGGTCTGTTAAATTGCTAAGAAAATCAGATATGGCTGCTGTTTCTTTGAAGGATTTTTGTCTTTCCCAGAACAAGAAAAATCACATTAAATGTTTATCAAATATGTCAGCTACAATATATCCCAATATAAACTAATTCAAGGGTGATAGTTTGATTACACTATAAAATCCTTTGGTTGTTATATTATAAAAAAAAAGAAAAAAGGATGTGTTTTTTTAAAAAACGATTTCTAGGATAGTAGCATTTAGATTTTAGTCCTGATAAAGGCTCACTTTCCATTCATAGTCAGAACCTAAATGTGCTCTTCTTGTACCTAAACAGATAATAAGCACTCAGCACACTCCCCCTTCTTGACACAACACACTGAGACTAATCACACATAATTGGAGAGGAGGAGCAGAGGGGCTGGGCAGGCTATTGTGTCCAAAGGACAAATGGTCAGTTTATGAGGCTTTTGTCTGATGCATAATTTCTTGTACATCTACAGGAGAAAAAGTCCTGCTGGAAAAAAAAACATACATACACACATACAGAAAAAAAGCCTTCAACACTGAAGCAAATGAGGACATTTCAACCATAGATAGAAAGATCAACAGTGTAATTAAAAAAAAAAAAAAAGGCAGAAAAATCCAAGTATTCAATAGGTGCACTTTAAAAAGGTCTTCAGACAACTATTTTCTTACTAATTAAATGTCAATGCATTCACTTCTTTACAATCAGTTATATAAACCCACAAACTATATATTTCATATATTTTCAAATACACCTCAAAAATAGCATTTAAGGAAATTAGCAAAGTACATGCAAGTGTAAAGGCACGAAAGAGAAGGAAGCCAGCTTTACACCTTTGTTAATGCATAAATGTGAAGTCTGATCAGTTTTAGGCTGGAACATAATTGGAGAAATAAGTTCTGAAACAATACAAAAAAGATATCTCAATGTTTACACTCTGTAAAACAAGCCACGATATCTTCCTCAGCATTTAGATTAGAAATATTTCTCTAATGATAATTCAGGAACAGAAGTTGGGGTAAATGAACACTCCCCCCTCCCTGACCACTCATGTACATGGATTAATTTTCAGTAGTCCATAATAAAACAAAAAGGTGTCCTCTTCTATCTGTGTTTGGTTAAGACGAGAAGAAAAGGGTAATGGAGGTTTTCATCATATGTATCTTTTTCTTCATTTTTCAACTGCAAATAAAAAATGGATAAAGTGAGCAAACTTTATGAAAGCATTTTTAAAATACTGACAGTGCTTGCTGAAGTATATTTCCTGGTACAAATGATATTACTAAAGATTAAACATTTAATAACTACAAAAATATCTTCATGTCAAATACTATCACAGGTATGGAACCGTATGTCAAATATTATCAGGAGCTGGTCAGAGTTTGTAGACAAACTAATTCATGCAATAAATAGTTGAACACTACTTATAAAAAGAGTGAGATCCCATATTGCTCTACTAAGTAAATTGTATTCAAGTGAGATTTAAGGCCTGAATTAAATCCACTAAGCAAGGAACTTCAGAACAAAGGCTAAAAAGTTTATCCCTAATCAGCCTAACTATTGCTGTATATTTGGTATTTAAGATCAACGACTGTTTCAGACATCTGAAATACCATAATCTTACCTGAAGGTTTACATAAGTGCAAGGCTGTAATGCAGTTCTTGATGGGCTTATTTATTAATTCTGTTTAATTTTAAAAATTCTTTTAGTAAGAGGGAATTATAACCTGATAATTAGAGGGGTACAGTTCCAACTGCTAG